>UESW01004534.1:914379-1185998 GCA_900491605.1 Calamus simplicifolius | reverse complement strand
CCACCCCCCCTTCGTTGCCGGCCACGGCCACGGCCGTGGCCGCTTCTCCAGCCACGGCCGCTGCCGTGGCCGGCCTTGGCCTGGCCACGGTGGCCAGGCCACAAAAAAAAATTAACAGGGGGGTTTTCCCCACCCCCCCCTTCGTTGCCGGCCACGGCCATGGCCGTCTTCACCGGCCACGGCCGTGGCCGTCTTCTCCAACCACGGCCGCTACCGTGGCCTGGCCACGGTGGCTAGGCCACCAAAAAAAAAATTAATAGGGGGGTTTTCCCCACCCCCCCTTCGTTGCCTTCCACGGCCACGGTCGTGGCCGTCTTCTCCGGCCACGACCGCTGCCATGGCCGGCCGTGGCCTGGCCACGGTGGCCAGGCCAACAAAAAAATTTCAGATTGAACGATTAGCAGCTTCAAGAGGCACGCAGAATTGGGGCGTGTGTGTTAAAGGAGAAAGTGTTGGAGCAAATATGCAGGATTATTACAGAAAGTTTGTAGAGGTGGTTGAAGTTGAATATCCCGGTTGGCCTATGAAATGAACCGTATTGTTTCGTTGTGATTGGTTTGGTCCGACAGTTCCTGTGGGCAAAAGGGTTCATAACGACTACAACTTAGTTGAAGTGAACCATCGACGAAGATTGCAAAAATATGAACCATTCATCCTTGCATCCCAAGCTCAGCAAGTATCTTACTGCGGATATCCAAGTTTGCACTACGACAAGCGAGATTGGTGGGCTGTTTCTAAAATCGTCCCACGTTCAATAATCGTATTAAATGAGAGTTCATCAAGTCAATCAGCCGAGTGCCCTGCATTTTAAGAGGATGAGATGGAAATGCATGCAATTGAGGACGACACAAGGGCTCCTGAAACATCACTTAGAGATCCAAATGGTGATGTCTAAGAAATAGCGGATGCAAATGTTCGGTTTCCTTCCGATGATAATGAAACTGAATTGCAGTCCGATACGGCATCGGATGTTGAACCAAGATTTCACGAAACAAATGAAACCGACTAAACATAGAGGTTTTTTTTAATTCAATTTATTTTTATATATGTTATATTTTTACATATTCAATCATTAATCATTTACATTCATGAATCTTTAGTATTTTCAGTATGATGGGCCGAGGTAGATCTACCGACGACGGACGGAGTGAGAAGGAACGTAGCCCTGCCGCATCAGATCACATGAGCTTTGGAGATTGAGAGTTTCGATCTCCACACATCGCACAGCCTCGATCTCTCCAGCAGTCGGCGGTGATCCTGCATTTGTATTATCATCCAACCGATCGGCACAGACCTCCTAGAGTTCTTCCACCGTCGGCCGCACCGTACTTCGACTGGATGCTCATGGGCTGTAAGTATATACTAATTAAAAATATTTGTTTATGTTTTTAAGTCAATTACTTATAAACATACATTTTTTTAATAGATTTATTGAGCAGCATCATGTATCGAGCTACATCAGCTCCATATTTCAGAGGCGTGCAGATCCCAGTGGCTACGATTGGCGCCATGTATCTGTAGCCACGAGGAAGTTTTATTTTTTAGAGTTTCAGGTAAACTTATTAAATACAATTTATCACTGATATAAAATTTCTTAATCTTAATAAATTCTGAAACTAACTGTTTATTTTAATGCAGAAGAAGTTTACGTGAGACCCTGCCAGCCATGATGCCATTAGGGCAGCATGGGAAGCTCTTACGGGACGCCGATACTCCGATATGCTTTATCATTGGAGGTCATCGGGTCACCGTCCTGCGCATGTGCCAGAGAGTATTTGGCATGAGTGACAGCAGGTCTGGCATCTGATGGCTGGCGCAGGAGGTCCGCATCAGCCAGCACGAACCGCCGATCCGAGAGGGGCGGTCCTGGCACGGGTCTCTCCTGCCACACTTCGGGCTCCATTTCGATTCAGGAGCATAGACGTCGTATGGTAAGAAAACATAAATAATTTAATTACTAATTTAGTTATTTACAAATACTTACTTTAATATCAATTTTTCTGTTGTTATAGTCTGAGCAGGAGGGCGGAGATCCTGGTGAGTTTCATCTATTCAGGGCGACACACACCAGGAGGGACGGTTCCTGAGTCGATATACGATCACGGGAGGTTGCAGTAAGAAATTAGCTTTATGTTGTATCTATTTAATTTCTAAAATTTTATTTAGAGAAATTTATTGATTCATTTATTGTTGATTTTATAATTCAAAGACACGAGTCGAGGAGCATCACTCCCAGGCATCGCAGGTCGACTCTACTGATGGGGGGACGCCCGTCGAACTCTCAGAAGAGGAGAGTCGACGTGTGTTTTTGGAGGCTGTTGGTGCCCAGCCGCGAGACCGCAGGGTCTATGGTCTGGGCACTAGAGCTTCTGCAAATTTTCCCCATCAGGCCTCCAGCTCGCGATATTCTGGCGATATTCCTGTCGAGCGTTTAGATGACATTCAAAGATCTATCATGGAGGAGGTTCATCAGGATGTTCGACAGGACGTTCGGCAGGAGGTTCGACAGGAGTTTGAGCATGAGTTCGAGCAGCGTACGGGAGGCCTTCAGCACGAGCTTGCAGACATGCGAGAGCATATGCGTCAGTTGCAAGATATGGTTAGCCGCATGTCGCAGGGTTTTCAGCCTCCACGTGATCGTGCCGATTCTTGATGTATTTTTTTTTTACTTTTTTATTTTGTATATGAAAACTTCAAAATTTTAATATATTAATTATTTTGAAAATTGAATGATGAATGTTTGGATCAATATGAGTATGAATGTTTCGATCAATATTTAAATGCAATGAAATTGTATTAACCGTTTTAATTTTTAATATTTTATTTTTTTTAAAAAAATTAATTAGCGATGCATTAGCGATTGAAATTGCATCACTAATATTTTCAAAATATTATTATATATTGCGACGCAATGACCTGGCGTCGCAATATTTTTAAAAAAATTTAATTAGCGATGCATTAGCGACTTAAATTGCGTCGCTAATATATCTAAAATATTATTATTAAATATTACGACGCAATGATCTGGCATCGCAATATTTTAAAAAAAATTTAATTAGCGACGTATTAGCGACTCAAATTGCATCGCTATTATATCTAAATATTATTATTAAATATGCGACGCAAATAAATGCGTCTCGGCTATTGTTTGCTATCATTGGTTGTTATTTGTGGCTTTGAGGAATGCAGTGATTTTGTTTTCTTCTTGTAATTTATTTTTGTTTGTGTCCACAGTTTTGTTACGCAGCTTATTTGATTTCTCTTTTTTTTCCAAGTACCTCTCTGAAGCTCTGATACCATTTGTTGCGCAGCTTTCACCGAGATCAGACGCGTGAGAAAAGATAGAAAAGAAGAAGAATAGATGGATATAGAAGAAAAAGAGAATGCCTTTATTTTTCTGAGGTTTTAACTCACCGGTTACATTCAGATAAAGCCTTAAATAACCATCCATCTTGGATGATAAGACTTTTATGCACTAGCCTATAACCAACTCCCTAACAAACTCCCTAAAATATGGAAGTCTATCCAGAAACCTGAGCCCAATCCTTCTGGACTCAGATCCATAACCTACAATTAGGTTATTAAACATTCTCTCAAAAACTTCCTTCTAAGCCATGCAAGAAAGCACTCAAACCCGAGCCCATGTACACCCATGACTCACATGCTCTCTATTCTTGGGTCACAAGCCGATCCAAATGACTTAGGAACCTGAGAACTTATGTAATCTAAGCTCTCAAATCTGTGTGACTCTCTTGAACTTTGGATGTGCCACACTTTAGCTTACAAGTTTGTCTACAGAATGTAGAACCATGTAGACTACTGAATGTAATGTGAACTTCTTATGTAATATAATGGAACTTCCAAATAATGCAACAGAGTATTTAATGATTGCTCTGCAATTATGAGTGAGACACCCTGACTTAATACAGTAAAACATGTTGAGAAACATCAAGAAAAATAATGAAGACACCAAAATTAAACATTCTGTCCCAATATACTAAACAACCTAAAAGAAGCGGAAACATCCTAACCCAATGCACTAAAACATTCTGATCACACTAATAAATTATAGCACAAACTAAAACATGTGGAAGTATAGTGAAAAATATTAAAACAAACAAATTGATATAACTTAAAATTCATTTATAATGTTAATATGCCACTGTTTTGATACAAAACATAAGTTTCACATATATTAACATCTAAGCAATATACTATATCAATAATCAATAGAAGCAAAACATATCAAGTCCAAGACACCAAAACAAACACCCTACAAATATCTAAGTAGATCATCTCTTCTTCCTCTAATAGCTCCAAAGATCGCTTTCCTTTCCTATAACAGTTCTATTAGAAGTGGCACTCTCCCTTGCACCAACAAAATTCCTACTCCTTTCACCTGTAGCCGCCCTTCCACCCCTACTTACAATAGACCTTGCACTTGCAACGACACTCTTTACCACAGCCCCACTTATAACAGTACCACTTCTACCTATAGTAGCATCCTTTCAACTACAACTCCATCTACAGCAGCACTCCTTCCAGTTATAGCCCCACCTGTATCAAAATTTGAGATAGTATCAAAATTTAAAACTCTTAAGTAGAGCATCAATTGATTAGTTTAGACCTATAGAAATATCAAAACTCCATAAACTCCTATTGCAACCATAATTGCAGCCGCACCTATAGTAGAATCCATTTCATCTATAGTCTCACCTGCAGCAACACTCTTTCTCTTTGAAGCAGCACCCCTTTCAGCTATAGCCTAACTGCAGCCCCTTCTACAGGAGCACCTCTTCTAACTACAACTCTACTTGCAGCAACACCAAATCCTATTTTACTTTCACCTACAATACTAATAGACTACACCATATACAAAGAAAATTGTATATCAATGCATTAAAATGATGTTGAAATATTTATTTTGCATGACTCATTTGAGATTTAAACCATATTGCTTTTTGAAATGTTCTTAAAGGCTGCAATGCAAAATATCTAGAATAATTAGATACATGTATTTCATAATATCACTGAAACTCTTCTTTTTTTATTTATTTCAGCTTGAGTTATAACTTAGAAGTTATAGTAACTTTCCCTTTATCTTGTACTGATATAAGGGTAAAACAATTGAAAATCTATCAACTAAGAGGTTGTACTTTGTGTTTGCAAATAAATAGCATATTAGTAAAAAGATTGCATTTTTTAGATGAATCATTAGAATTAGCATTAATAACTTACTACTTTCTATTTTGTAATTTGATCCTCTTTTGCTAAGCTATTTTTTCGGTGATACTATCTTTATAGCCTGTAATTGGGCCCTTCTTTGTGCCATTTCTTACACCTCACAGACTTATTCATTATTAATACTTTGTAAGGATTTCTTGGCTCATCTGGGTCCCTACTCCTTGCTTTTTTGGTATGTCAAAGGGCCTAGCATTCGATGAATGATCTCCCGATGGCAAGCCAAATAAACTTCCTTGCTGTAATAGGGTGAGCATACTTCTTTGGCCACTCTAGGTTCTTAATGATGGAAGCTATACTATGCTTGCAAGATAGTCTAGTAAGGTCCTAAATTCTACAAGTGTAACTCTTTGAGGTCTAGTCAACTGCATGCCTCTCACATCCATTACTTACCCATATTTTAGCCTCTCAATAGGTGTTGCATGGTAATTTATAGAGTCTAAATTTAATACCTCTAGCTTGTCTTGAATATTGAGGCAAATTGGTCTCATATGCTTCTCTATACTAAGCCTTTTGACGTTAAATTTATAATCTCACTCTAATCCTCTCCAGCATAGATAATATAGGTAGATTCCTTCCTTTTATAGTCATAGCATTAAATGTTTCATTCAGATTGTTGAAGAGGCAGTCAGTTTTGGTCATATTATTGAAGTGGGACTTGGACCATTATAGTGGAGGGATCTTGTTAAGACATTGTCATGCTTCCTTATTTAATCCTTTAATATATTCCATTCTCTTCTCAAACTTCCTTGATGTGCTTATATAAGCTACCCTTCATATTGCATCCTTTAATTCTTTTCACTTAAATAAACCCTTAAAATTTTTATAAGTATCTCATACATTATCTCTGCTCCACACCTAGAAATATCTCCTGATAAGTCTATTTATTATCCCAATTTAATCATTAAAATAAATATTAATTACTTTAAATTTATTAAGAATTGATATATTTTATTGATATTTACAGAAAAGGAGTCTATAGATAGAAATAGCTCAATTTTTGAAGTCCAACGATATAGACGATACTCAAATTTGGACTTTGTTTGCCCGAAAGGAAGGAAGAGATAATTTTGCATGATTCTCAGTGCAAACTAAGGCAGGTAATATAGAACGGATGGCTGAAGAGTTTTTTCATGATATCTGAACGATCATAAGCCCGATTGACTCCAACTTTGACTGAGAGAAAGCACTAGACGAGCTCTATAAAAAAAGACCTCAAGCAATGATAGAAGAGGGAGGAGTTTGCAAAGTTTTTTTTTTTCTCTTTTATCTAGATCATTGTATTTAGGTCTAAGAGAGAAAAATTATGGAGGAGATGCTGGCAGTAGCAATGTGTAGCTAGATTCTTTCAACTTGGGATGATGATGAAGCCTCTAACTAAGTTCTATCTTTCTTTTTGTCTTAATTTTTATACAATAAAAATTATGTACTTCTTTCATATATCTTTTGAGTTATTTTTCTAATCGAGGTTTTGATTTGGCATACATGGCCTATACCTCTATTGATGTGTCGTGATCTTAGGATATGATCCGTGCCTAAGAGAGATAGATCATAGTATGATAGTTTAGACCTCTAACTTTATAAATAATTAGATAGTTTATACTTTAAGCGGATGTGTTATGATCTCCTGATATGGCCCATGCTTGACAAGAGATAAATTATTCTAACCTTAAATTTATAAAAAATTATTGCTATTACAACATAAAGAAAAGAAGACAACTTGTTTGCATGGTGGATTCAAATTTCTGAGTGCTTCTTCTACTGTCTTAATTTTATTAATTAATTTTATTAATTAATTAGTTGGACAATATTGAAACAACATATGAATAAATTAAGTATGACAGAAATGCGTATGTTAAGATGGATATGTAGTAAAACTTTAAAAAATAGAATTAGAAATAAACATATAAGAGAAATGATAAGAGTAGCCCCAATTGAGAATAAAATAAGAGAAAATCAATTGCGATGGTTTGGACATATACAATGTAGACCTTTAGATGCTTCAGTTAGAAAGAGTGATCTTTTAACAATCCATGATAAGGATAAAGGTAGAAGTAGACCTAAACTAACATAAATAAATTAATTAAAAAAGATATAACTATTTATCATTTGAATATCGACTTGGTCCTAAATAGAACAGAGTGAAGGAAGCAGATTCATGTAGCCCACCCCAGTTGGGAAAAGGCTTAGATGAGTTGAGTTGAGTTGAGTAGAATTAGTTGTTATCTTTAATAACCACTATTCTAAATATATCATCTATAATATATTTTATTTTTTAAAAATAATTGCCTTTGATCCCCAAGGATACGATTTGATTCACCACTAGCTATAGTAGTGAGTAGGTTTTATTTTTGAACGTCAACGACAGCAATCAGCTCCTCAATAATAGGTACCAAGTCCTAATAGAATACAACAATCCCCATTAGAAGTAGGTATAATAGAAAATAGAAAAGCTAGAATAGAAAAGAATATAAACTTTAAAACATTTATCTTTTATCTGTCTAATATAATACTAACCCAAGCTCCTTCGGCTTACCTATGTCACCACTGAATGTATGTAAAAATTAACTCTAAGAATCCTTATTTTCTTGCTCAACAACAGGCATTGTAACCGGAAAGACATTGTTATTTCTACCTCTACTAACAATTGAAGTAGCTGCCTTTAAAATCTTTCCTCTAAGAAGCATCCATCTAGACCAACAATAGGTCTATATGCAGCCCAAAATTCACCTTCTAGGCATGATATTTGATGTACATTCTCTTGAAATATGGTTGTTTACCTTTGTCTAAAACTTCACATTGTAAGATGGCATAACTCTTAGTATTTATTAATCTACTCATTTCAATGTGATCTCTTAACTTACCATGTTGTAGCCTTTCATCACCTTCAATGATTTTTTTTGCTTTCCTCTTGGTTTTATAATCTAGTTTCTACTCACATCTACAACAATATCATTTTTGATAGAGCCTATACAACTGGCACCTCCTATTTAGTATTGTTCCTAAACTTATTCAAGTACTTCCTAGCAAGGTAGCATGACGTGAGCATTGAATAAGGTTCTCTGATAAACACAAATAGAGTTAAATATCTTTATTTGAAATCTTAACTCATCTCTCTCCTTGGATGCATAAATTCTTCATCTACATTTATTTTAACATATAGGCAATATCTTGTGGCACTCATTTAACTTAATCTTAAAATCAACCAACCTTCTTACTATAAATTCTCTTAGGATAGCTCTAAATATCCTGTCATTGATAAATCTAATCCCCAACTACAATTGTGAGTTTGCCATGTTGACATCTTCATTGGATTTAGAGTAGTGATCTGCCTCCTAATTAGATAACCCTTATAAACTTCTTAACTTTCATTATATAGAGGATCCTTAAGCCAGCCATCTAAAGTGACATCTTTGAAGTGGCCTGGGAAGAGGAAGGGGGAGGGATGTAGATGATACTTTACTACCATCCGAAGTGAGGTTAGATGTCTTCAATCTAAATATGTCATTATCATAAAATCTTTCAAGGCTCTCATTGAGCCAGCTTGGATCACTATCACTATTCTCTCTCCATCTTCATTCCCTTCCTTCATTTGATTATAGTTTCAACTCCTTTAGTTCTATTGATAAGTCTATTTATGATCCCAATTTTATTATTAAAATAAATATTAATTACTTTAAATTTATTAAGAATTGATACTTTTTATAGATGTTTACAAAAAAGAAGCCTATAGATGAAAAGAGCTAGATTTTTGGAGTCTAATGATGTAGATGACACTCAAATCGGGACTCTGTTGCCCGAAAAGGAAGAGATAATTTTGTATAATTTTTGGTGCAAACTAAGGCAGGTGATGTGGAATGGATGGCTGAGGAGTCTTCTCACAATATGAATGATCTTGAGCCCGATTGACTTCAACTTTAACTTGGAGGAAGCTCTAGACAAGCTCTATAAAAGAAGAACCTCAAGCAGTAGTCCATGAGGGAGTTTTCTTGAAAGTTCTTTTTATTTTTCTTTTATTTAGATCATTGTATTTAGGCCTGAAAGAGAAAAATTATGAAGGAGATGCTGGCAGTAGCAATGCGCAGCTAGATTCCTTCAACTTGGGATGATGATGAAGCCTATAACTAGGTTCTATCTTTCTTTTTAATTTGCTCATAATTTTATGCAATAAAAATTATGCTCTTCTTTCATATATCTTTTGAGTTATTTTTCTGATAAAAATTTTAATCTAGAATACATAGCCTACACCCTCTATTGACGTACCATGATTTAGGATATGGTACATGCCTAAGAGAGATAGATCGTAATATGATTGATTAGACCTCTAACCTTTCAAATAATTAGATAGTTTATACTCTAAATGGATGTGCCATGATCGTTGATACGATCCATGCTTGACAAAAGATAAATTATTCTAATTCTAAATATGCAAAAATTATTGCTATTGCAACATAAAAAAAGATAAAACCTATGTCCATGGTGAATTCGAATTCCTGGATTGCTTCTCTGCTGTTTTAATTTTATTAATTAATTAGTTATATTTGTTAATAACCGCTATTCTTAATATAAGCCTCTACTAATATATATATATATATATATATATATATATATATATATATATATATATATTATTTTATGAAATAATTGCCCTTGATCCTCAAGGATACGATCCTGATTCACCACTAGCTATAGTAGTGAGTAGGTTTATTTTTGACCACTAATAACAGCAATCTATCCACAGCACACTAGCCCTAAAATCATCTCTCTCATCAACCCCTTCATCAACTTCAACTATAGCTTTTGTGTCATGAACCTCTACCCTTGCATCCCTATACACAACCAGATATCTATATGTCATGAGGCCTCACCCTGCATCCTCATCTAAAACTATCTAAGCCTAGCCCTGCATCCTAATCTAAGTAGCTTGTGCATCATAAGCCCCCACCCCTTCATCCTCATCATAATGGCCCCTTTGATCTAGCTCAACAAACTCAATCAAAGCTATCATCACTTATGATATATTAGCATCTCCTATGTGCCTTGAAGCTCATCATCTTTGATACTTCAACTAGCATATGTTATATTCAATGATAATAATCTTGTTTCCATATAAATCACTATAGTAGACACGTTCCACTTTGTGTGTAACTCTAATATATATATCACATCATCATTATTCTCTATTAGCCTCAATCCATGATCTAGATTACTATTAGGCACCAAAAAGGTATATGTTTCTAGTGCATGGACAATCTAAATCTATATTTGGATTTAAAATAACTCATAAAATCTAGATCATAGTAATCATAATTATATTACCCCTCTTTCACATCTGTATTAGATTTTCTAAAGAACGTATCTCCATGATAGATCTTAAAGCAAAACCAAACCTCAGCCATTATTGGAACCAGAACAATAAAAAAATATGCACCTAAACTACCAACAATCATGCATACAAAATAGGAATAGATAAGAAAAAAATGGTTATGCGGACCACCATCAAAGTAGAACCATTTTATACTGACTGTAAACTACAATATACAATGGCCCTATGAGCTATAATGTCAACAAGAAACAAAAACAATTTCAGTTGTGGGCTGCATACATTGCTAATAGAAGGCCAGAAACATTGTCGGTGTAACCCCCAAACCCTAAAACACTTTCATGGAAGCCAAAATTGAAGAACAAATTTATAGTCAAAACTATTGTGTTCCTTAATTGCATAAAAAATACAATGTATTATAGCCCTAGATTGTAAAGAAATTAACACAAAAATTCCAATATACCAAGTTCCTAAAAAATCAGTTTGAAAATATAAACATGAAGCATCAGATAAAAAGATTAAGAAGAATAATTAGAAATCACCAATTCCTAGGGCTTAGAAAACTTAAGATTGAAATTTACCCCTTACCTCGACTCAATAAACAATTTTTTGAGTACACATATTTAAAATTATCTAGAAGTTGAAGGAATCCATTGATTTTTTTGATGAAAATCCAATTAAAACTAACTTTTCAATTGATTTATCTGACCGAATTAAGCAGGATTTCTGATCAAATTCGCTTTAACACGCATCTTATCTTTTTTCCTGACTGATGTGAATAGATTAAATCCTTAGGTAGGCTAGAGGCGGAAAATGGATCCTAATATGTAATAAAATCAAGATGGGTAAAATAAAATCAAGCTATATCTCATATGACTAATATGTAATTATCTCCTCTAAAAAAAATGGAACAAATTAAATAATTTATAATTAGACAGCTTAAATACACTATGTTGGGTTAAACACCCTCACCCATAAGCTGATAATAAAGTAGTAATAACCAAAAGGATAGCAATGAAAAGAAAATACTGAAGATTAACAACTCCGACCATCATTAAGGTAGTGCTTGATAGAAAAAATATTATTCATGGATAAGTATATGGGATAAAGTTTGTCCCCTGGCTATCCCTAGGGATATCCCTTGGCTATCCATTGATCATATCAAATGCAAAAAGGTAAATCAATAGGATAACTTTTTTTACTCTTATTTGGAGGGATAACCAGCTATTCCTGCATTTTCTAGGGAATAAATTGAGGGGATAACCCATGGTTAACCATGGATTATCCCTTTGGTTAACTTTATTCTCATCTATCCCTTATAGTTATGGCTTTTGGGAAAGAGTGGATATCTCCTCTTATTCCCTATTTCAAACACTGCCTTATAGTTATGGCTTTTGAGAATAAAAGAGGATAGCCTTACTGATTCCTTATGTGATCATGCCCAACTTTTATTGGGTTTGGGTGTAAAAGAATACCATGCAGTTCCCTATGAGAATTTAGCATGCCATCCCAATCTGTGCTAGTAAAAAAAAAAACTAGAGCGATTGGTTTCAGCTCTTGGAGGTGGGATCGGGTTCAGATAGAATCCAGTGAAGATTAGCCTTCTCACGAGAGAGAGAGATTTGGGCGTAAAAGAATACTCTGTAGTTCCCTATGAGAATCTCTCTCTTGAGAGAGAGGAGGGGGGGTTTTCTGTGGTCGCTAGGCCGTGAGGACGGGAATGGTGTTATATTGTTACATGGCTCCACATGCCAGGTTTCCCGACCGAAATTAACGATCGGACTGAGCCAGTCAACTGCTATATTTGGTTGGCTACTAATATCCAAATTTGGTCCTCGAACACTTACTGATCGAGAAATGAATCTTAGTTCGGTCCAATAGTTCGCGTTTGCTCATCCAACAATTCTACAAGAGAACAAGAGGAAGCATAAAACAAATTCTTCGGCATTCAAGTCAATTCAAATAATAAGAAAAAACTAATTAAAACTTTTAATTTTTGAACAAGTAAGTTTTTCAGTTAAGGCCTAAAATTTTTTGTCTAGAGTATTGGACTACTTTCATACACATTTGAAGGAAGTATGGTTTAAGCTGGATTGCACTCTTGGAAGGTCCTAATAAGTTTGATTTTTATATGAGGCCATAACTAGAGTTTCTTTTTCAAGTAAAATGATAAAGTTGCACTTGGACTAATGTGTATTTTAAACAGAACGATGATCTTGATTAAATTGATCCCTTTATCGAAGAATTAAGATAGATTGTCTGAATTGTTTGACCAGTCACATCATATCTAGTCATAGCTCTCTATTTTGCATAGCAATCTAGTCAACCTTATGACTTAATTTTAGTTACCTCTAGGCATGCTAGATCAGCTTAGCCTACATTATACCCAACGAGGCTATTTTAAAAATTTTAGTTGAAATACTAAAATTAAAAGGGTGCTTGGATCAGAGTCATTCAGAATGGAAGTTTTAACTCGCCATCTTTAAAAGATGAACATGAACAACTATGTTAAAAGATAATGGTTGTTAGTTTGTTAGTATTTTATTTATTTTATTTAGTCTGAGTTAGTTTTTTAAATAATGGGCTTATCTTTTTATGATTTGATAGGATAGCCTTAGATAGATAAGATCATAAGAGGATTATGCTTATCCGTAGAAACAAGAAACAATATTTATATGGTGATGTGCTTAATGAAACAGATCAATTTTATTATTGAGAGAAAACCCTTCTTCTTCCTTAATTTCTCTTTCCAAAATAATCTGAGTTGAAAACAATCCCAACAAAATTGGTATCAGAGCCTATTTCGAAGAAAATCACGCCCTTGAAGAGGTGGGACGATCGGTCGTGAGAAAAAAGTTTGGTGAAGGCGAGGAGGACGAGAAGACCCAAAGAAACGGTGCTTCCCTTCCACGCGTTGCCAAGATGAGTTCTTTCACCAGGACGTCTCTTCCAAAGTAGCAGCAAAAAAAAAAAAAAAAATTCGGTGACGTCTATGCTTGAAGACGCCAGGTGGTTTGACCGCACAGAATATTGACTTTTCATCCACCTTCCTCTAACTGTCAGATCTCCAAATTGATATTTGGTGTTAGGGAACATCCTCCAAGGATGGAAGTTTTCTTTCTTGCCAGCAGCGGTTAGAATATTTTCTTGAAGCAAAAAGGAAAGCAGCCTTGGTACGCTCGTGGAGGCAAGGGAGAACAAGAAGACGCCTCAGATTCATCCCCAGCATCCAAGGTACACAACAAGTCCTTTCTTTCTTTTACAACAGAAGTTATCTTTTGGAGCACAAAAAAAAAAAAGAAAAAAAAAGCCAAGAAGCGATAAAGTCTTTCGTTCAAGAAGCCGTAAAGAAAGAGATTTAACTGCTAGGAGTTTGGTGTTGGATCCCACGAGGCCATGATTCCGCATTGTTTTTGGCGAGAGAACAAGGAGTCAGGGAGCGGAAACAGTGACTTAGATTTTTTTCCTTTTTTTTGGATTCTTGGTAGAGAAAAGGAAAGCCTTTAATTAGTAAGTGGACGTGAAGGCCAAAGATCCGCCTATCAAATTCATGGCAACCCCAAGCAATATTGGTATGAATATCCACCAACCTTTTATTCCTATTTTTGATGGAGAAAATTATGATTATTGAAGCATCAAGATGAAAACCCTTTTTATTTCACAAGAAGTATGAGATCTAGTTGAGAACAGGTATGAATACCCAGTTAATCCAACAAATAATCAGAAGGAGCAACTAAAGGACTACACAAAAGAAGGATGTCAATGCCTGTTCTTTATTCAACAAGCTGTATCTGAGAAAATTTTCCCAGAATTATTAGAGCCACCAAATCAAAGGAGGCATGGGATATCTTGCAGGAGGAATTTCAAGGCAACATAAAGGTAAGAGCTATCAAACTTCAAACTCTAAGAAGAGAGTTAGATAATTTGAGAATGCAAGAAAATGAAAAATTGAAGGATTACTTCTCCAAAATTACAGAGACTGTTAATCAAATGAAGAGCTACAGTGATATCATCACCGAGCGAAGAATATGTGAGAAAATCTTGGCTAGTTTATCTCCAAAATTTGATACAATAGTTGCAATTGTTGAAGAATCTAAAGATCTTTCTGAATTAAGTATTCATGAATTAATGGGATCTCTTGAAGCTCATGAGCAAAGATTGTTTAGGTATAAAGAATCACAATTGAAAGTGCCTTTCAATCTAAACTCAAAGTGGTTGATAAAAATTCTCAAAAAGAATCATCGAGTCATGCTCCAGTCAAAAGAGAGTCATTCAGAGGTGAAAACCAGAGTAGAGGAAGAGGAAGAAATATGAAAGGAAGAGGTAGAGAAATGCAAAGAAATAATTTTTCAAAAAGACAATATGATGAGAGCACTCAATAAAGGTGCAACATATGTAAAAGGTCTTCTCATGCTGAAAAAGATTGCTGGTTTAGGAGCAAACCCCAATGTTATAATTGCAAAAAGTTTGAACATGTTCAAAAAGATTGCAGATACAAAGCAATGAATAAGCACACTTCTCAGAAGAAAATAAAGGTTAGCAAAGCACACTATATGCATGTCAAACTGCAGAAGAGCAAAGTAATAATATGTGGTATCTTGACAGTGGTTGCAGCAATCACATGACTGGTGACAAGTCTATTTTTGTGGATATTGATAGTTCTTCAATTTCACAAGTGAAGATGGGCAATGGTGCATTAGTCCAAGCAAGAGGCAAAGGCACAATTGAAATCAATACCAAGAAAGGAAGAAAATTCATTCATGATGTTTTACTTGTTCCAGATTTGAAGCAAAATCTCTTGAGTGTTGGACAGCTGATTGAGCATGGGCATATGGTACACTTTGAAAATAATGTTTGCAAGTTATATGACAGAGGGATGAAAAAGCAACTTATGGCAATATCAAGATGGAGAAAAATAGAAGTTTTCATCTTATTTTGCACTATGCAAAGGATGCTGCATGGAAGATGGAGGTAAATGATGAGTCATGGTTATGGCACAAAAGGTTTGGGCACTTGAATTTTCAAAGTTTGAGAAGTTTACATCAAAAGAATATGGTGTATGGTCTACCAGCAATACATGACAAGGAAGAACCTTGTGAAGGATGCACTTAGAAAATAACATAGAGAGGCATTTTCAAAGAGCATGTATGAAGAGCCAAAGCACCATTGGAGCTT
Organism: Calamus simplicifolius; assembly: GCA_900491605.1. NCBI lineage: Eukaryota > Viridiplantae > Streptophyta > Magnoliopsida > Arecales > Arecaceae > Calamus > Calamus simplicifolius. Next base: position 1,170,259 of record UESW01004534.1, on the reverse strand, counting down.
ATTCATACTGACATATGTGGGCCTATGAAAACTCCTTCTCATGCAGGTAACATCTACTTCATTATTTTTATTGATGAATATTCAAGGATGATATGGGTATATTTTATGAGACATAAATCAGAGGCATTTCTTATCTTTAAGAAGTTTAAAAATCTTGTGGAAAGACAAAGTGGGCATTATATCAAGGTGCTGAGAAGTGATAGAGGTGGTGAATACAATTCAAATGAATTTAAGAAATTTTGTGAAGATGATGGTATACAAAGACAATTGACTGCTGGCATACACCAGAGCAAAATGGAGTTGCAGAAAGAAAGAATCGTACTATTGTTGAGATGTCTAGATCTATGCTCAAAGACAAAAGCCTTCCAAATTCTTATTGGGCAGAAGCAGTGAATACAACAGTTTATCTGATGAATAGATGTCCAATAAAGCTCTTCAAAATAAGACACCATTTGAAGCCTGGTATGGTAGAAAGCTTTCAGTGAAGCATTTCAAAATCTTTGGATGTGTGTGCTATGCACATATTCCAAAGGAAAGGAGGAATAAACTTGATGAAGTAAGTGAAAAATGTATCTTTGTTGGATACAGTTCTAAATCAAAAGGTTACAAACTTTTTAGCTTGAAGCAAAATCAAGTGATCATAAGAATAGATGTTATTTTCAATAAAAAGTTGCTTGGGATTGGAAGCAAAAGAAAGTTGAAGAAAATATTATTTCTCTAGATGAAGAAATTCATGATGTTCAAAATGAAGAAAATAAGGTTGAAGGTTCACCACAAACTACTTCAAGTTCAAGTCCATCTTCAAGTTCTACTCCTATAAAAATGAGAAGGTTAAGTGACATTTATACTTCTTATAATTTCTGCATGATTGAGCCTGAAACTTATAAAAATGTTATGCATGAAGAAGTGTGGAACAAGGCAATGCAAGAAGAAATCAATATGATTGAGAAGAAAAACTTGGGAATTAGTGAAGAAACTAAGTGATAAGGAAGTCATTGGCTTAAAGTGGATCTACAAAACAAAGCACAATCCAGATGGCACTATTCAAAGACACAAAGCAAGATTGGTAGCAAAGGGATACTCTCAATTACCTGATGTAAAGTCTGCATTCTTGAATGGAGTATTAGAAGAAGAAATTTATATTGAATAACCTCAAGGCTTCATCATCAAAGGTCAAGAAAACAAGGTATACAAGTTAAAGAAAGCATTATATGGGCTGAAGCAAGCACCCAGAGCATGGTACTCTCAAATTGACACCTACTTCAATGAAAAGGTTTTCTAAAAAGTCCAAGTGAACCAACACTTTATGTGAAGAAGCAAGGTAATGATATTCTCATTGTCTCTCTTTAGGTTGATGATTTAATTATTACTGGTAACAATGAGAATATGATCTTGACTTTTAAAAATGATATGATGAGAAGATATGAAATGAATGATATGGGTTTGCTTCATTATTTTTTGGGAATTGAAATAAGTCAAAGAAAAGATAGTATATTTATCAGTCAAAAGAAGTATGTAGAAGGCATTCTCAAAAATTCAACATGGAAAATTGCAATAATGTGGAAACACCTTTTGTGGTAAATGATAAGTTGATGAAAGAAGATGAAAGTGGTGAAGCCAATGCACAATTATACAGAAGCATTATTGGAAGCTTATTATATCTAACAATTACAAGACCAGATATTATGTTTGCATCAAGTTTACTTTCCAGATTTATGCAAAAGCCAAGTAATATTCACTTTGGACAAGCAAAAAGAGTCTTGAGATACATCAAAGGTACTAAAGATTATGGGATCATATATGAAAGAAACAAGAATGATATGATGAAATTAGTTGGATTTTGTGATAGTGATTGGCTGGAAGTATTGATGACATGAAAAGCATATCAGGATATACATTCTTTTATGGATCAGGTATCATATCTTGGGCATCCAAGAAGCAAGATACAGTGGCATTATCTTCTTCTGAAGCAGAATATGTTTCAACAACTTTGGCAGCTCAACAAATAATTTGGTTGAGAAGAATACTTGAAGATATGGGTGAAAAGTAAAAAGAAGCTACTACTCTGCTATGTGACAACAAATCTACTATTTCTATGACAAAGAATCCTATATATCACAGCTGCACCAAGCATATCAAAATCAAGTACCATTTCATTAGAGATGTGGTAGAAGAAAAAGAAATTGAAGTCAAGTATGTGAAGACTGAAGACCAAATTGCACATCTTCACCAAGGCACTACCCAAGAAGAAATTATTCACTTTAGAGATCTCATGGGTATCCAAGAACAACCATTAAAGGGGAGTGTTAAAAGATAATGGTTGTTAGTTTGTTAGTATTTTATTTATTTTATTTAGTCTGAGTTAGTTTTTTAAATAATGGGCCTATCTTTTTATGATTTGATAGGATAGCCTTAGATGGATAAGATCATAAGAGGATTATGCTTATCCGTAGAAACAAGAAACAATATTTATATGGTGATGTGCTTAATGAAAGGTAATAGATCAATTTTATTCTTGAGAGAAAACCCTTCTTCTTCCTTGATTTCTCTTCCCAAAATAATCTGAGTTGGAAGCAATCCCAACAAGCTGCACAAGAGTAGGGCAAGTGTAAAGGGCGCTGATACCATTCGTTCCTGTGAATGTAAACTTAGACTTGTAGTCAAGAAAAGCTTAGCTCCGGTACAGAGAAGGTAAAGATCTATACTGGTCGCTGGAGGCTTTGGCCTTTTGGATAGTTTCGTTTCTCTGATCAAACTTTATGCAGCTTGGGCAGATATTTCCTACGTCACTCGAATCCTCGTGCTCATAGTTTTTTCATTGAGAATGATTCTCTTACTGTTATCTGATGGCTTCGACAGGACTGTGGCGACCATGTTCCAATTAATCATTTACTTCATGACATCCGGTCTATCCTTTGAAAGACTCACAGAGTCTAAATCCATCATGTCTACCAGAAAGTCAATTCTGCGGCTGACTACATTGTGGTCTTAGTGGCCTATCATTGTAGGGTGATTTCTGCCCTATTGTATTTAAACAAATATTGTTCTCTGATCTATATGGGCTAACTTGCATTTGTTTGTAAAAGAGAGAGAGAGAGAGAGAGAGAGAGAGAGGACCATGCACATAATAGAAAGCCAGCGCAGTTAAGCACCTTGACCGACGTAACAAAAGGCGTCGTGCAAAGCGGGGACCCTCGGTGCTCATACTGACTCGGACTCCAGACACCTTACTGTTCCATAAGCAACATACCGTCACAGTTTTATAAGCTAGCTTTTTAATAGTTTCTCGACTCTTCTTATAATTCTTTTTCCCCCTACGTACGTGGCTAAATTCTACTACAATTTGTTAATGTTTAAGTTTTGTTTACGAGCAATTAGCTTGCTTTCATGTTCTAATAGATGTTATGACGTTAGCGGTCGTTTTCCTAAGGTCTACTATCTTGCACCCAGATTCTCTCCTATGTACACCCATTCTGGCATCCTTGAACTCCGATGCTGACTTAGTGGGCTAATTGGAACGTTGACTGTTGATAGGAAAATTTTCAGTTGTGGAAGTCCGCGTGGCTCAATGGTTAAATGCCAAAGTGGCCACAGGGAAGGCCTAAATGCCTCAGATCAAAGATCCATCAGAAGATGGAGAATAAAAAGCTAGTAGTGGGCGAGCCCCTCTCCTTGAATGAATGCAACACAACCCGGGGGAGGGAGTGGGTGGCCAGCGGCGCTTCCTTGTACTGGTGGCCAGCGGCGCCTGGTCAGCTCCACTCGATGGTTCCTCGATCGCCCATTGGTTCTCCATGAAGGAGACCTGATCGATGTGCCTATTACTCGGATCCCACAACGGATTTGGCTTCTGGAGATGAGGAGGGCCTTCCCATCTGTCAATGGTTTTTCCCCATTGTGAGATGAGATAACGAGGAAAGAAGGAAAGAAAAAAAAAAAAAAAGTCAAGAGAACGACTTGTTCCACTTTACGTGGACAACACCCAAAGAGATGGCCCCGACAAGGAGTATCCCTAAAATATCCAGGCTCTCTCCTCCTCCTCCTCGGAGTGCTTATGAGAGGCTTTTCGTTTTCACTGGGTGGTGGCCCGGGATCAGCCATTTCAACCGTTGAGGTGCAGGGAGAGTTGAAGGGTCCCTCGTCATGTTAGGTGGTGGATGCGACTCGAGCATTGGTGGAAGGACTGCTTCACCACATCATAGAACAGACCTTTTTGGAGCTGGACCAAGTGACATGCACGTGGATCTTTAAGCATTGTGTTTTATTATGTCATGGTGCATCTGAATTGAAAGGATATATTTCCTTGATGCACCTGAAAAAGATCATAGGCCAGAAACAATCTCCATCTATAGTGCTCGGGTCGTATAGCATGGAGAAATAAATTTCTGTTCACGTGTGGACATAAGCTACACCCTGATGCCAGTCAACCACAAGAAGAAGCTTGGAGCTAAACTTGTAACACTTACAATATTGAAATCTGTCGTGGGAAATGGTGCCAGTTACAGTGCGCAAGTCAGGCTGCAAATAATGGACACAAAAGCCAGATAGAACACTAGTGATCCGAGCTTCAAGCCTTAACTCGGGTTCAGAAAATTAAGCGTGTCATGGTTTGGCTTGGACAAATATTAAGCCTGGAGCCACCTTCAAGCAATAAATCTAATATTAACTATTATATATCATATTAAAATAATGAGTTTATTGATTTATTATTTTAAGGGAGAGGTTTATCTCTCGAGCCTTTCAAATGTAGGCGCAGGAGTTCAATCCAAGTCATTGAATAACCCAATGATTTTACCAACTGGACCATTAGTCATACTTGTTAGTGCCAAAATCTAGTTGAGGGACCTGAAGCAGTAACTGGGATGATGAGCTAGGAATCGAGGCAATGATTGATCCAGTAAGGAAGAGTGCTCCGATGGTTTGGGTTCTTGAAAGTATAGAAAATAAATGTGAAGAGTGGGAGATGCCTTGCTAAGGCTTTTTGGTGCTCAAGTTAGTCTGAGGAAAAAGTGAAATTAGTGAGAAAAGACTCAGAATTTAAGTGTAGAGAGAGAACTTATGGGCATTTCTTTTTTTTTTTTCTTTTTTTGATTATGTAGGTTGTTTATACTTGTGAGCTGCATTTACTATGGAGTATGAATGGCCTCAGTGGCCCAAAGATGGACATGCCCATCTCTATCCAGGTACATGCCAGCTCTTGACTTTTGGATACATATCCTGGCATAGTCATAGGCAACACTATTACAGGATGGGTTGTCATATTCCCGCCTAACTGGTACTAAAGAGATTTGCACATATTAGATGCCCTTCACTCTTAGGTAGTGTTTGAAATAGGGGATAAGAGGGGATATCCAGAGGATATCCCCTCTTATTCCCAAAAGCTATAACTATAAGGGATGCAGGGAATAAAGTTAACCAAAGGGATAATCCATGGTTAATCATGGTTAACCATGGGATATCCCCTCAATATTCCTAGAGAATGTAGGAATAGCTGGTTATCCCTCCAAATAAGAGTGGTTATCCCATGGATTTACCTTTTTGCATTTGATATGATCAATGGGATAGCCAAGGGATATTCCTAGGGATAGCCAGGGGATATTCTATCCCGTACACTTATCCATGGCATTTTCCTATCAAACACTACCTTAAGGTTATGTTGGATCTTTGGAGCAAAAGGAAGGAGAAAGTAAAAAGAAGGAAAGGAATGGAAGGGAAAAGAAGGGTTATTCTTTTTGTCTTGTTTGAAAAAGATGGAAGGGAAAAGAAAGGTAATATAATTATCTTTTATGGATAGAAGGGGAGAAAAAAGAAGAAAATGAGTTTTGTGACAATTATATCCCTCCATAATAGGAATAAAAGAATGAAGAATAGAAAATAAAGGAATATTTTGGTCTTCATGCATAAAAGTATGACTTAAAACTTCTCTCCTTCCTCCATAGCTCACCCCCTGATTTGAGGGTTAATAAATTAACTCTCGATTGAAGGAGAAAGGAAGGAAACCAGTTACTCCCATTCCCTTCCCTCTTTCTTTCATCTTCCTTCCAAACAAGATAACTTATGACCTTTTTTTTCCTTTTTCTTTTCTCCCTATTTATTCCCTCTTATCCAAACAGACCCTAAGACTAAACTAGTTTGCTGGGTGAAGGAGTAGACTTCTTGCTCTTGGACGTTGGTTCTTGGGTTTTGATACTTGGAGTGGGTTTGTCGGCATCACTACTATATGACACTTGGGTCCTCCATATTGCTAGGTGGCTTTTCTCTAAACATGTGTGCTGACCTAATAAGATTGGGGTTATAGCTAGAGTATAGGGGCGTTAAGTCATCTTCCTTTAAAATTTGGGTGTTTGGCAAGATGAGTACCTGAAGCTTTTCGAATGCTATGCATAGTTATTCTGTAGCATTGTTTGATTTTTGGGTATGGCATCTGCATGATGATGGCATAGCATTTTATATATTTGGGGCACACATCGCATCCTAAGGTGTCTATGAGAGCTTGATCTTGGTGCAGCTTTATCATGCATTTTGCAGTTGAAACATACTTCTTAGGGGACAATCTTGTTCATATAAATTCACCAATCTATAGTCACTCGTTCTAGTCCTTCGTTTCTTCTCAGAAATTATGAAGTTGTCCTTTTTTATGTTTCAATTTCTTCCTCTTTTGTGTTCTGCTTGGTGCCCCAGGTCTCTTGCTTCCTTTTTTTGGAGCTTGCTTCTTCCGAGGTACATTTTCATCTTATTTATCATTGAGATTCCTTGTCATAACTTTGGAGCTTTAGTTGAATCTTCCTCAATCTTAGATGATCACTTGCAGAACTTAGGAATCAATATAGGATCTCTCATAATATAGGATCTCTCAGAACTTAGGCTCCCCATTTATAGGTCCCTTCTTATGACTTGCCATGAGTTTGATGTTTCACCGTCTTAATTGGTTCCAAATTCTTGGTACTGTTTGGTTAGATATAATGCTCTATCGAGGCATCTAGGGTGTGATCGAGTCCTTCAACCTCTCCATCCTTGGGACCATTTTTCTCCTCAAGCATCACATGAATAGCTAGAGGTGGTATTACATCGCTTTTTAGGAAGGGTCTCCTTCTTCCCTTTTCTTTCGGTCATGCAACTTCCATCCATGAGTGGAAGAAGAAATCTTTTGTGCTTCATGGCCCAGGTTCTATCGAGTATGGTCCCAGCCATTAGTGATCCAGTGAAAATGTCCCACTTTAGCAATAAGGAGAAGAAGGTCATGATTTATCCTTTGTGTGGATGTAGCCATCAAAAGACTTTTGATCTTTTTGAGGAGTCAAGTCTTAGCATTAGTGAGATTGGCTCCTCTCCTAGAACTTTGCCTCTTGATGTTCCAAAGACAAGCATCCTTTGGGAGCCTACCTTGCCTCCTTCAGTTTCAATTTTAGGCTTCATGAGCTTAAAGACTTCTTCTCACCATACTTCACTACAAGAAAATATCGAAATAGCGACGCAAATTTAGCGACGCAATTTTGCGTCGCTAAATTGCGACCTCTTTGCGACGCCTTTGTGACAACAAAATATTGCGACGCATTAGCGACTCATTAGCGACTCAATTAACCAAAAAATAAAAAAAAAATTAAATTTTTAATATTGCGACGCAAATATTGCGTCGCAATATTTTTAAATTAATTTTTTATGAAATATAAATATTAATAAAATATTGCGATGCAAATATTGCATCGCAATTTATTTTACAGAATTAAATATTTTAAAATAGCGACGCATTAGCGATGCAATAAAATAGATAATTAGAAAATTATTTTAATTTAGCGATGCACCAATTGCGTCGCAAATAATTGAAATTAAATTAAATTTTATAAAATCTAATTATCGGAAAAAAATATTGCGACGCATCACATTGCGTCGCCATATTTTTAAAAGAATTAAATATATTAAATAGCGACGCATTAGCGACGCAATAAATTAGAAAATAAGAAAAATAATTTTTTCTTTAGCGACGCAACAAATGCGTCGCAAATAATTTTAATGAAATTATATTGTTTAAAGTATAAATAGTTTACAAAATATTGCGACGCATAACAATGCGTCGCAATGTTTTCAAAAGAATTAAATATTTTAAATAGCGATGCCTTAGCGATGCAATAAAATTGTAAATAGAAAAATTATTTTTAATATAGCGACGCAATAATTGCATCGCAAATAATTTAAATGGAATTATATTTTTTTTAGTGGTAATATTTTAAAAAATATTGCGACGCCAACCAGTGCATCGCAATATTTTGAAAATAATTAAATATTTTAAATAGCGACGCCTTAGCGACGCAATAAACTAAAAAAATAGGAAAATTAATTTTAAATTAGCGATGACACAATTGCATCGCAAATAATTTAAATGGAATTATCTTTTTACAGTACTAATATTTTAAAAAAATATTGCGATGCCACCCAGTGCGTCGCAATATTTTGGAAAAAAATAAATATTTTAAATAGCGACGCATTAGCGACGCAATAAACCAGAAAATAAATTAAAATTATTTTTAATATAGCGACGCAATAAATGCGTCGCAATAATTTTAAATAAAATTAAATTTGATAAATTATAAATATGAGAAAAAATAATTACGACGTAACACATTGAGTTGCAATCTTTTTAAAAAATTAATTATGTTAAATAGCAATGCATTAGCGATGTAATAAGCGAAAATATTAATTTGGAAAATTATGTTTTAATATAGCGATGTACTTATTGCATCGTAATTATTTGAATTAAAGTTAAATTTTTATATATTATAATTATCATATTAAAAAAATATGACGCAACCCTTTGCATCGTTATATATTTAAAAAAATTAATTATGTTAAATAGCGATCGGTCCAAAATCGATCGTGATCGATCAGAATATGGGCTTGGATTGATCGCATCGGATCGTCGTCGATCGGACCGATTGCCACGGTCCGCGATCGGTCGTCGCTGATCGGGATCAGGGCTTGGATCTATCGCAACCGTTGGATCGTCGCCGATTTCGGACGGATCGCCACGGTCCGAGATCGGTCGTGGCCGATCGGGATCAGGGCTTGGATCGATCGCAACCGTCGGATCGTCGTCGATCTGGGATGGATTGCAACTATCGAGATAGGTCGTGGCCGATCGGGATCAGGGCTTGGATCGATCGCAACCGTCGGATCATCGTCGATCTGGGACGGATTGCAACTGTCCGATATAGGTCATGGCCAATCGGGATCAGGGCTTGGATCGATTGCAACCATCGGATCTTTGCCGATCGGACCGATAGCCGCGGTCCGCGATCGGTCGTCGCCGATCGGAATCAGGGCTTGGATCGATCGCAACCGTTGGATCGTCGCCGATTTTGGACGGATCGCCACAGTCCGAGATCGGTCATGGCCGATCGGGATCAGGGCTTGGATCGATCGCAACCGTCGGATCGTCGTCGATGTGGGATGGATTGCAACTGTCCGAGATAGGTTGTGGCCGATCGGGATCAGGGCTTGGATCGATCGCAACCATCGATCATCGTCGATCTGAGACGGATTGCAACTGTCCAATATAGGTCGTGGCCGATCGGGATCAGGGCTTGGATCGATCGCAACCGTCGGATCATCGTCGATCTGGGATGGATTGCAACTGTCCGATATAGGTCGTGGCCGATCAGGATCAGGGCTTGGATCGATCGCAACCGTCGGATCATCGTCGATCTGGGACGGATTGCAACTGTCCGATATAGGTTGTGGCCGATCGGGATCAGGACTTGGATCGATCGCAACCGTCGGATCTTTGCCAATCGGACAGATAGCCGTGGTCCGCGATCGGTCGTCGCCGATCGGAATCAGGGCTTGGATCGATCGCAACCGTTGGATCGTCGCCGATTTTGGATGGATCGCCACGGTCCGAGATCGGTCGTGGCCGATCGGGATCAGGGCTTGGATCGATCGCAACCGTCGGATCGTCGTTGATCTGGGATGGATTGCAACTGTCCGAGATAGGTCGTGGCCGATCGGGATCAGGGCTTGGATCGATCGCAACCATCGGATCATCGTCGATCTGGGAGGGATTGCAACTGTCCGATATAGGTCGTGGCCGATCGGGATCAGGGCTTGGATCGATCGCAACCGTCGAATCATCGTCGATCTGGGACGGATTGCAACTGTCCGATATAGGTCGTGGCCGATCGGGATTAGGGCTTGGATCGATCGCAACCGTCGGATCATCGTCGATCTGGGACGGATTGCAACTGTCCGATATAGGTCGTGGCCGATCGGGATCAGGGCTTGGATCGATCGCAACCGTCGGATCTTTGCCGATTGGACCGATAGCCGCGGTCCGCGATCGGTCGTCGCCGATCGGAATCAGGGCTTGGATCGATCACAATCGTTGGATCGTCGCCGATTTCGGACGGATCACCACGGTCCGAGATCGGTCATGGCCGATCGGGATCAGGGCTTGGATCGATCGCAACCGTCGGATCGTCGTCGATCTGGGACGGATTGCAACTGTCCGAGATAGGTCATGGCCGATCGGGATCAGGGCTTGGATCGATCGCAACCGTCGGATCATCGTCGATCTGGGACGGATTGCAACTGTCCGATATAGGTCGTGGCCGATCGGGATCAGGCTTGGATCGATCGCAACCGTTGGATCATCGTCGATCTGGGACGGATTGCAACTGTCCGATATAGGTCGTGGTCGATCGGGATCAGGGCTTGGATCGATCGCAACCGTCGGATCATCGTCGATCTGGGATGGATTGCAACTGTCCGATATAGGTCGTGGCCGATCGGGATCAGGGCTTGGATCGATCGCAACCATTGGATCTTTGCCGATCGGACCGATAGCCGCGGTCCGCGATCGGCCGTCGCCGATCGGAATCAGGGCTTGGATCGATCGCAACCGTTGGATCGTCGCCGATTTCGAACGGATCGCCACGGTCCGAGATCGGTCGTGGCCGATCGGGATCAGGGCTTGGATCGATCGCAACCGTCGGATCGTCATCGATCTGGGACGGATTGCAACTGTCCGAGATAGGTCGTGGCCGATCGGGATCAGGGCTTGGATCGATCGCAACCGTCGGATCGTCGTCGATCTGGGACGGATTGCAACTGTCCGAGATAGGTCAACAAATATTGCGACAAAATATATGCGTCGCAATATTATTAGAATACATATAGCTGATTAAAATATTAAAAAATAATTGCGATGCAATTTGTCGTCGTAATTATTATAATAAATTTAAATATTTTCATTTAAAAATATTTAAAAAATAATTGCGACGCACTGCTTGCGTCGCAATATATGTAATAACTTTTTATATTAATCAATTTAAATTATTAAAAATATTGCGACGCCTTAGCGACGCAATTATTAGAAAATAAAATTATTTTTCCCGCCAGATGGTGGCGCCAATTTAGCGACGCTTTAGCGATGCATTTATTGGCGTCGCTATGTTTTCATAAAAGTATTTTTTACATTTATTAACGATGGATTAGCGATGCCCACGTGCGTCGCTAATACAAAAAAAAAAAAAAAAATTGCGACGGAATTTGCGACGCAATTTTGGCATCGCTAATTACCTATATTAAGCGGCCCCTTTCTTCTTTCCTCCTTCCCGTCTGACCTAGCCGCCGCCGCCGTGATAAAGCTCGAAACTCTGGCGATCTCCTCCGACTCCCAGCCCCCCCGAGGATCTCCTCCGACTCCGGCTACCCGGCCAAGGCGAATCTCAACCAAGGTTTGCCCCAAAAATCAAAAAAAAAAAAAAATTTATTTCTGTTTTTTTTTCCATGCTGCCGTCTTCTCCGGCCACGGCAGGTCCGTGGCCGTCTTCTCCGACCACGGCCGCTGCCGTGGCCGGCAGTGGCCTGGCCACGGTGGCCAGGCCACTGTAATTAAAAAAAAAAATTTTAAAACAGGGGGGAGGGAGGAAACCCCCCCCCCCCCCGCCGTGGCCAGGCCACTGTAATAAAAAAAAAAATTTTTTTTAAAACAGGGGGGAGGGGAGGAAACCCCCCCCCCCCCGCCCCCCCTTTCTTTTCATGTCCGGCCACGGCCGTGGCCGCGGCCGGACAAGGCAGCCACGGCCGCTGCCGTGGCCATCTTCTCCGGCCACGGCCGCTGCCGTGGCCGGTAGTGGCCTGGCCACGGTGGCCAGGCCACTGTTAAAAAAAAAAATTTTTTTTTTAAAAAAGGGGGGAGGGGAGGAAACCCCCCCGCCCCCCCCCCCCCTTTCTTTTCTTGTCCGGCCACGGCCGTGGCCGCGGCCGAACAAGGCGGCCACAGCCGTGGCCGTCTTCTCCGGCCACGGCCGCTGCCGTGGCCGGCAGTGGCCTGGCCACGGTGGCCAGGCCACTGTTAAAAAAAAAAAAAAATTTTAAAACAGGGTGGAGGGGAGGAAACCCCCCCGCCCCCCCTTTCTTTTCATGTCCGGCCACGGCCGTGGCTGCGGCCGGACAAGGCGGCCACGGCAGGCCGCTGCCGTGGCCGGCAGTGGCCTGGCCACGGTGGCCAGGCCACTGTTAAAAAAAAAAATTTTTTTTTTAAAAGGGGGGAGGGGAGGAAACCCCCCCGCCCCCCCCCCCCTTTCTTTTCTGTCCGGCCACGGCCGCTGCCGTGGCCGTCTTCTCCGGCCACGGCCGCTGCCGTGGCCGACAGTGGCCTGGCCACGGTGGCCAGGCCACTGTTAAAAAAAAAAAATTTTTTTAAAAGGGGGGAGGGAGGAAACCCCCCCCCGCCCCCCCCCCCTTTCTTCTCCGGCCACGGCCGCTGCCGTGGCCGGCAGTGGCCTGGCCACCGTGGCCAGGCACTGTAAAAAAAAAAAAATTTGGTGGGCAGAAGTGGGGGAGGGGAGGAAACCCCCCGCCACTGTCATCAAAAAAAAAATTTTTGTTTTAACACAGGGGAGGGAGGAAACCCCCTTCCCCCTTTGTTTTTCAATAAAGCTATTTGGATTGACTATTTTTATGTCTTGATTATTCAATAATATTTGTAATGCTAGATTATTTAATTTACATAATATTTATGCAATAATTAATTTAAGCAGAATGTTTATGACAATAGTATTTGTGCATTTATACTCATTTACATTTGTTATGTCTTGATTATTTATATTCTGTTGCAAACTTAATGATGCATTACATTTTGAAATGCTAAAAAAAATGTTTTGTTGTAATATTATTTAATTTCCAGCAACAAATTACTAGTTTCAATGATTTACATTTTAGTATTCGCAAACATTTGTATTTGACACAATAATCTTAGAAAAGTTAGTGATTACATGTATAATTCACAAGAAGTTAAGAATAACAAGCATAAGTTCGATTGTCTTCGGACTTCCATAATCACAGCACTTTAATTAACCTTTAGACCCGTTTGAGAATTTGTAAGCCTTAGTCTTGCAAATTCTCAAATTGTCCTGGTGGACAGTTTGGGAATATTTTTTTGTGACATGTTAGTCTGCTAGTAATCATCGTGGGGTAAGATTTTGGTTTGCATTTGCTCATATGTTCTCCTAGTGTGGCTTATATACCACACATGTAGGAGAACATGTGGGGAAATGCTGCCGAAATTTCAATGTTGCCGATCGATGATAATTAATAGCAGAATAACATATCACAAAAAATATTCTTGAATGGATAGGGCCTTACCTTGTAGACATGGAGTGAAGGTAGAATTATTTAAGACACTTGAATTCTTCTGAAGTCTAATGACTAAACGACACAAACTCAAGCCCTTTCTTTAGCCATTAACATATGCATCGGTCCTTGCTTGCACCCCAAGGATCGTAGCCGTGGCTCGCCCTTGCATGGTAGGGTCCTTATTTACCTAAAAAAATTTGGGTTCATCTAAATGATTTAATTAGTTGTAATTAACCTTATATAATTGTGCCAAAGAAATAATTCTTACATAGTCAATCATTAATCGTAATTTAATTGTGTGAATCTTTAGTATTTTCAGTATGAGGGGCAGAGGTAGATCTACCGACGATAGTTTGGGTGAGCAGAGACGTAGTTTGGATCCTGCGAGATCAGATCACATGAGCGTTGGAGATGGAGAGTTTGGATCTCCAGCAGAGGCGCAGCCTTCGATCTCTGCACCAGTATTACCATCCACCCGATCGGCACAGACCTCCGAGAGTTCTTCCGCGATCGGCGGCCGCACTGTACTTAGACTTGATGCTCAGGGGATGTAAGTATATACTAATTAAAAATATTTTATTTATGTTTTTAAGTCATTTACTTATAAACTTGCATTTTTTTTAACAGATTCATTGAGCAGCATCATGTCTCCAGCCACATCAGCGCCGTTTTTAGAGGCGTGCAGATCCCAGTGGCTACGATTGGCGCCACGTATCGCCAGCCACGAGGGAGTTTTATTTTTCTGAGTTTCAGGTAAACTTATTAAATACAATTTATCAGTGATATATAATTCTTTAAAGTTAATAAATTCAGAAACTAACTGTTTATTTTAATGCAGAAAAAGTTTACGTGGGATCCTGCCACCCATGATGCCATTAGGGCAGCATGGGAGGCTCTGACGCGACGCCGATACTCCGACATGCTTCATCGTTGGAGGTCATCGGGTCAGCGTCCTGCGCACGTGCCAGAGGGTATTTGGCACGAGTGGCAGCAGGCCTGGGAGTCCGATGGCTGGCGCAGGAGGTCCGCATCAGCCAGCACGAACCGCCGATCTGAGAAGGGTGGTCCTGGCACGGGTCTCTCCCGTCATACTTCGGGCTCCATTTTGATTCAGGAGCACAGACGGCGTCTGGTAAGAAAACATAAATATTTTAATTACTATTTTAGTTATTTACAAATATTTGTATTAATATCATTTTTTTTATTGTTATAGATGAGCAGGAGGGCGGAGATCCTGGTGAGTTTCGTCTATTCAGGGCGACACACCAGGAGGGATGGCTCCTGGGTCGACACGCGATCACGGGAGGTTGCGGTAAGAAATTAGATTTATGTAGTATCTATTTAATTTCTAAAATTTTATTTCGAGAAATTTATTAACTCATTTATTGTTGATTTCATAATTTCAAGACACGAGTCGAGGAGCTTCGCTCCCAGGCATCGCAGGTCGACTCTACTGATGGGGAGACGCCCGTCGAACTCTCAGCAGAGGAGAGTCGACGTGTGTTTTTGAAGGCTGTTGGTGCCCAGCCACGAGACCGCAGGGTCTATGGTATGGGCACTATAGCTTCTATTTTTTTCCCATCAGGCCTCCAGCTCGCGAGTTCCTGCTGATCTTCCTCCCGAGCGTTTACAGGAGCTTCGCAGATCTATTGCAGAGGAGGTTCGGCAGGACTTCGAGCAGGATTTTGAGGATCGTATGCGAGGCCGGGATCAGGAGGTTGCAGACATGCGAGATGAGATGCAATTTTTGCGGGATATGATTAGACGCTTGTCGCAGAGTCTTCAGCCTCCACAGCCTCCACGTGATCATTCAGATTCTTGATGTATTTTTTTTCTTTTTTTTATATTATAAAAACTTCAAAATTTTAATATATAAATTATTTTTTTAAATATATTATTGTTTGGATTGAGTGAAAATGTTTGTATCAATATTTAGATTTAACAAAATTGAATTAACCGTTTTAATTTTTTAAAAAATTAATTATAAATATTGCGACGCAATTAGTGCGTCACAATATTTAATAATTAATTTTTTTAAAAATTATTATTATAAATATTGCGACGCAAATTAGTGCGTCGCAATATTTAATAATAATTTTTTTAAAAAATTATTACTATAAATATTGCGATGCAAATTAGTGCGTCGCAATATTTAATAATTTTTTTATAAATTAATTTAAAATATTGCGACGCAATAATTTGCGTCGCAATATTTATAATAATATTTTTTAAAAAAATATTATTATTAAATATTACGACGCAAATTAGTGCGTCGCAATATTTAATATAATTTTTAACTAACTAAATTTATTTTTAAATTTAGCGACGCATTTGCATGCGTTGCAATATTGCGACGCAATGTGGCGTCGCAAGAGCGTCGCAGAGAGTCGCAAAATTGCGACGCAATTGCGACAAAAGGGTATTGCGACGGACAGTTGAGCGACGCCCTCGTTGCGTCGCTATTGCGTCGCAATATCATGTTTAGCGATACAATTGCGACGCATTTGGGCGTCGCAATATTTAAAATCTCTTGTAGTGCTTCTAGGTAGGCATCTCTGACTTCAAGCTTGTCAATCCTAGCCTTTATGGTTCCAAGCTCTCATGAGGTCCTAATTAATTAAACTGTTAATTTCCAACACCAAGTCTGCTAATTCCATAATCTCACATGCCTATACCATTGAGTTTCAGTGAGGAGTCCATGTGCTATAAGGTTTCTATCAGCATCATCCTCATTGATAAGGTTATATTGCCCAATTAATGATCGATCGGGTGTGTTTTTGGAGCCTTAATAATTGGCAATTGACCTTAGCCATGCTCCAGTATATCGTCTACTCCGTGCAGCATATAAAAGCTTTCAAAAAGTCTCATCTAGGGTGGCACTGAGTTCGACCAGACTTTAGGGGAGCTAAAGATATGGAAGGAGAAGATGGAGTCCTCTCATGCTTTGGAAGAGGGGACAAAGATTGAGTCAATAGCTTAAGTAAAAAGATTAGAGAAGGAAGTAGGGAGACTCTCAATGCATATGGGCTAATAATCGTAGAGCTGCTGCAAATGAAGTTAAAAAGGCTCAGTTGGAAAGTGAACACCCGTAGTGTTCGTGTCCATCTCTGTCTACGAACACACCATTCCCTAGCTTTTGAATATGTTGTTTTGCAGTGTTTTGAAATTCAGACCGAACTTGCCGATTTAATCGGTTCAATCAAAAATTGATTATTAATCCAGTTCGATTTTATTATTAAAATTAATTTTTATATTATTAATAAAAATTTAAAAAATTATTAAATCAAACAGGTTTCGAATTGATTCAATATAATTTTTAAATTTTTAAAAATTTTATTTAAATTATATTTATATTTTATTATTTTTATTATTAAATTAAAAATTAATTAATATTATTTGATTTGATCAAAACCGATTCATTTGATCGATTAATTAATTTATGATTCAAATATTAAATTGATTCTTTATCCGATCCTATTTTCAAAACATTATTGTTTATGGCTATCATGAGTAACAGCATTACCAAATAGATTATCGTATTTTTATCCATCCGGTAGTCAGAGAAATTTTTCTTCATCATATCCATCAGAAGAGACAATTAATCTAACTCAACTGCTAATAATTTCAGAAAATCATTTAGTTTTTTAATAAATTTATTTAAAAATAATATTTATATAATGCAAGTATTAGAAAAATATTCATTTAACAACACATCTCATTTTTTTTTTTTTTTTTTTGACTGATCCAATGCCTTGCCGGACCTTATTTTAATTATTATTGGCTATTTTTGTATCTTTATCCATGCGGTACACGTACTAACAAATCAAAAGGTGATATGCAAGATTCAAGAATTACTTAATTTCTTTGACTATGCTCTTGATTTGGATGGCAAATATTTAAGGGTGTTAACACAATGAACCTAGTTTAGACGTATTTGGAATGGACCACTTATTAGTGCACATTATGTTATCTAAAATAAAGTCTTCATGAATCCCATCATTGGTCACTTCAACGATCAATTCGAACTGCTTCAACGTTTGCAATCATTATGTCACATTGAATTAACGCATATTTTGATGAAGCTAATTCGGGGAGAGTCTTGTCATGCGCTCTTGTATGCGGGCACTTGTTGACTTTCCTACACACTGCTGACGCCTTGCCAACCGTAGCCTGTCTTGGATTGAGAAAAAAAAAGTTAAAAATAAATAAATAAAAAATAAAATTTATCTTATTTTAATAAAAAATAAAAATTTAAAAAATGAAAAAATTTTCTTTTCGAAATTAAAAAAAAAAAAATACTTTTTTTTATTTCGATATTAATTTTTTTAAAAAAAATTGATGATTTTTTAATTATTTATAATAAAAAATATTACATTGTAAATTATTAATTTTTTCCTTTTTTATTATTATATATATATATATATTTTTTTTATTTATTTTTTTTTTTTTATCCAAATAGAGCACTCTGAGGCTTGAACAGTCGAACCTTGGTGGAACTGACGTCAGCTTTTATTTTTTTTTCGAGTCTAGTATGATTCGATTTAACGTGCGATACTGTAACAATACCGAGCCATGTTAAATATAGCCCATTTCATACCAAATTATGAGCGATATAATCCAGCATCTATCTCTATATATAATAAACTATGGCACATGCCATCCAACTTAACTCCGTTGGACATGCAAAGCCTACTTTTATTTCGTAAACTTAATACCATGTCTCTCAGGAAAGAAGTTCTACCGGACATGCAAAGCCTACTTATATTTCGGAAACCTAATATCAAACATATCTTCCAAGGAAAGAGTTGTTATAATTAATTATAAAATTTAAAAATATTTATAAACATAATAAATTAATTGACAGCAATGTCTAATAATTTTAAAGCACCAATGTGGAAGGATAATTGACTACAGCATACTGATTATATATTGTTTCCCAAAACATTACTAGCACATGCCATAAATTTTCATTTCATAAGCTCCATAAAAGAAATAGCTCAAAACACAAATATGCTAAATCCCTCTGCTTTATGAAGGATTTTAATTATTTTTTATTAATTTTTAAGTTAAACTTTAAATTTATTCATAAAAATTTGTATAATAACGTAATATTTATTTTCACATTCTATTAGCGATAATTTTTTTAATGTATAGTTAATTCTCATTTTAGATGCTATGAAAGTTTACTATTTATCTTTACTTAAAGTTCGAAAAGATCATAGTGGCTTCAATTCTTTAGAAATTTAAATATTTATGAAAATATATATTTTTAATATATTTAATTAATTTATATAATAATTCATATAATTAAAAAAGGTTATATGAATTGAGTTGAGTAAATATTTTATAAGATAATTTATAATTTTAATTACCCATGCATGAATGATAACCCTTATATTCTGAGGAAGCTTTATTTCTTGTTATTTTTCTTGATCGCTGGATTAGTTTGGATGGAAGTTTAAATTTTTTTTTTTAAGTTTAATAATTAAATAATAAAAAAATATATCATAAAAGGAGCAGAATTTTGCGAACAGGGGAGGGATCGCCTCCCTGTTCTTTGTTTTCCCGGCCTACCATGGGCCAATCCTCCGTGCTACACACAGCAACCGTCGACTATGATGCCCCAACCTTACCTCAGCTGGCTGCCGACAACCACCGCTGCTTTTTTTTCTCCGGCGTGTTCAATCACAACCACCGACGGAGCCGACTTCTCTTTTTCTTTTTTTTTTTTTCCTTTTTCCACTTTTTGCCTGATTTTGGGTTGAATCACCGGCTTCCTTTAGACGATGTAACCCTAATGAAATCCGACGTCCGTGATGCCCACGGCGCCGTCCTCTTCCTCCCATCACTGCCCAAACGGCAAGGGAAACTTGACCGGACAGCTATGACACCATGGCCAATGTCTCCGACCACCTCCCACGACTCTCTTCCTCCTTCCCCATGGGCCTCGAACAGCAGTATCCCGTCCAGATTCCACCTCGGCCCCTTCGTTTCAAACCTTAGCCCTCGCTGCAGGCCGGATTTACCTCTACCCACAGGGCGCCACACCACGGCCGGTCTTTTGCTTCGTCATCATCCTCGCCGGCGCCATCTTTCGGCGTCCGTGAATATGGGTTTTGCCCTTTCCTGCTCCTTTGCTCTGCAATCCGTGTCGGGGAGAGATCTCGATCTGAGTTCGAATCGCACTGGATTTCTCTGTTCAGATCGGTGGATTCGAATTCCGTTTACGTTGAACTGCTCGATGGGATCCAAATCGCCAGGTTTTCTTCCGATCTTTCCGATTTTCAACTCGCTTTAATCTCAATTTTCGATTAAAAGATTACCTATTAATATGTAAGGTCGAATTCTTTCGAATCTTGTTGAATTGATGGTGATCAAGATAATTTGATATCTGGATTTGATATGTTGGGGATTTAGCATCGCTTGATTTTTTTTTTTTTTTTTTTTTTTTTTTGTACAGACAGGTGACCGCATCAATTTAGGGTGAGTCAAATCCGATATATCAGATTATAAAATTTAGAAAAGAATAGGAGGCAAGGTTTACCCGGCTTTCAACTCCAAGAACCAGCATGAGACGTCATCCTAACAGCAATTCAATCTGCCGTAGAATTAGCTTTCCGTAGATGTGCCTAATCCCCTGAAGGATAGAATGAATATTTTCAATCAAGGGAATGATAGGCACACGAGCACAAAAATCCTGCTTAATCCAACGGATAACAGTAATAAAATTTTCTTCAACAATAATGCTGCGAGCTCTCAGACAGCTCCCACGGTCCAAGCATCGCTTGATTGCCAAAGCTTGATCGAGTTCTGCATAACAATGGAACATCACTGCAACTTTTGAGAAACGCGGAAGAAACGCATTAGTATGCTTGGACCGTGGGCATGACCTGTTGTACTGGGCTAAGCAACAGTTGATTGAAAATGTCTCTGTGCTTCTCCTCAGGTGCACCAAGACTCGAACCAGGCGGGTGCACGACCTGTGGTTTAATAAATTATGGCATGCGCGTTTGCACGTGTGCATGACTAATGCCCGTATTTAATCGAAAGCAACGTACAAAGATATTTTCTGGTTGATTTTGGACCACTACAGAGGCCGTAGGCATGGGCCGTGGTTTGGTCTGGATCATAACCAGTCAGGCACTTGGATTATAGCCTAATTTGGGCCATGGGTTAGCTGGTTATAGGCCTTCATTGGCCACAGTAACTATGGTTCACTGTTTTCAGCTATAATTGATGCTGTGTATATTCTATAATTTTGTTTAAATATAAATTATTTTGCATCTTGATAGTTTAAATTCAGCTTTTTTTTTTGTGTGTCTGTTTGAATGTTTAATTCGTGAACTCTCCGTCTATAGAATTTGCGTACAAAATAAAATTATTATTTATTAAATTCAGAACTTCTTGTTTGATAATAATATTTGTTATTTTGTGATATGCAGATGTATGTGTATGGGTTAAGTATTGTCATGTTAAGTGATTATATAAATTCATTTGGTTACCAACATTTAGAGTTATTGATGCCATATTACCATCCTCGATTGTTCGCGAGCATTTGATCGCCTTCTTCGGTGAGCTAAGAATCTTTTGGCAAGCTTCTCTCGATCGGAAGCCTACAAAAAAATCCTGGGGATTGAAGATTCCGACAAGAACCCTTTGTTACTTAAGTTAGTGCTCTGGGCAACAACAATGAGCTTGAAAGAATGCTCGAGAGTATTAGAGAGAGATGCTCTATGTGAGTGTATGTTTGGGTATCGTTAGCTTAGCTTAGCTTGGCTTACCCGGTCGAGGATTCTTCTTATCTATTTTATGGATATTTGCAAGACTCGAGGTATAACCATCTGTTAGAGAATGCGCGGTAAGGGCAACAACAGCAAGGTTTGCCTCCCTTGTGGCATGTCAAAGTTGGCAAGCCAGATCCCATCAGATGTGGGTGGCTGTAGTAAGGTTGGTGGGCCAGGTCCCGTCAGACTTGGGCGGCCATAGCAAGGTTGGTGGGCCAGGTCCCATTAGATATGGATGGTCGTAGCAAGGTTGGTGGGCCCTATCAAATCTGAGCGATTGCCAGATCTCTCTTCCATTACGTTTCTGTTGAGATCATCGTCGGAGATCATGTGAGTAGTCTTCATAGATGGTTGAGTCATATGAACTATCCCCATAAGGGATCCCGCTATAAAGGCTGGCTTATGGCGCAGCCTGGGTAACCGAGTTGAGTCCTACCGAGGAGGTCGACTGGGGGCGCAACCCAGATGGCTGAGTCGGGTCCTACCTGAGAGGCCGACTGGAGTACTCCTGAAGGGTGACTACCATCATTGGTTAGGCATGATCTCATCGGCTTGATCAAATGATCTCTGTCGTTGGTTGGGTGTGGCTTCATCAGCCACATCAGATGCCCCCTCGCTCCTGAGCTTGTGCGACCATGTGTTTTGCATCCGCCAAGTGAAAGAAGCGTAGAGCCTTACCGTGTCAAGATTCATGCTCCATTAACTACGGAGTCAAGCACATACTCTTCGGAAGACGTGGTTCTCTCACATTTAAGGATAGGCATGCGGCACGGTATCATCGGCATACAACAAGATGCAGTTGTGAAATCGAGGAGACACCCATGGGTCGATGAAAAGTAGTGTGTCATCATTAGGTCATCATCATTAGTGTCCCATCATCAACCGCAGATCGTGCCTCCCCGTGCACTGTCAAAGCGTAGCACCTCGGGTGGTGAAAGGTCACTTGATAGTTGGGATGCTATCCCCAATTGTAGGCGCCCACATGGCCATATGATTGGGCAAGACGATTTGGAAAGTCAAGTTTAGAAGGCCTCTTGCCTTCTCTGCTAAACCTTTTATGCTTCTAGTGCCCCTAAGACAAGAACTCTCTTTCCTCCTTGCTTCCTGATTTTGAACCTTTCCGATGCCCCTTTTTCTTCTGCAGGTCAATCCTCCTTGTCTTCCCATTCTTCTTCTTCTTCATTGGTTCCTTGTCCTCTTCTTTTGGTTAGCCATGGACCCTAGGCACATTCGAAAGGGAAAGAGACCCATTGTCTATTCCTCCTCTTCCTCCTCTGAGGATGAGGTTCCTCTGCAATGGCATCGTAGGGCCGGTGGCATAGCCATCCGTGAATCCTCAACCGCTGCAGTCCATCCGACGTCTTCTCTGGCCGCCACTCCTAGTTCAGTCAACTCGGAGCACGTCTCCTCCACTATGACCCCCAATGACATAGAGAGTCTCAGGGCTAGGTATAGGATTCTGGAGGAGATACGGTTGTCTGTTCCTGGGCCCAGTGACAGGGTGACTGTTGGCTGCACCGAAGGTGTTGCCCTGTATAAGGAGTTTTTCAGAGCAGGCCTCCATCTTCTTCTCTACTCCATCATCAACCTCTTAAAGAGGTATAAACTTGTCCCGGCTTAGTTGGCTCCGAACTCCTTCAGGACCATCTGCGTCTTCATTGTCCTTTGTCATTATCTTAGCCTTGTGGCCCAGGTTTCTTTGTTTCGGGCCATGTATTGCCTCCGCCACCATCCTTCCAAAACTGGGTGATGGAATTTTACCCTTAGACTAGGTAGGGTTCTGAAACTCGACCTTCCCTCCTCCATTAAGGGATGAAAATTTTGATTCTTCTACGCCCACATTAAGGGAGTAAGGGTGAGTTGGGGGATCCAGAGCTGTCCCCGAATAAAAACTTGGTGGTAGAGCAAAGGGATAGGGAGGTTTTTGACCAATTGCTGCCCTCCTAGGTTCCTCCCTGCCGATAGCTTCTATCGGAGAGAAACCTCCAGGAGGTCGATGTCAATCTGGCGCTGACCCTCGGTGAGCACGGGGCTCCTTTTCTTTTTTGTTTTTATTTTTCTCTCCCTTTTGATTCTTTTTCTGACACTCTATCTTTTGCAGGAATAAGGTTCTCCATCAATCAACTAAAAGGGGTTGACAAGAAGAAGAGGGAGGTGGATGGCAATGCGGAGAGGCCGAAGCCAAAGAGGCCTCACTCAAGATCCTTGGCGCCACCTCCATGCCAATGTTAGGGGGCCCATGAGCAAGCAGTCCCCATTGCAGTAGCCCCGACCAAAGCGGTTCCAGCGGCGATGGAGCCGAGGGGAGAGGAGACTCCTCCGCAGGTCGGAGGTGATGAAGCGGCGGCGACACCCAAGCCTACACCCAAGCCGGTGGGAGTCCCTAGACCGATAATGGTGGATCCCGCAGTGGGCGACTCCGAGGTCTCTGCGATGGTCATCTCGATGCTGAACAATAGCTGTCTAGCGAAGCGGCTGCTAGAGCGTGCTTTCCTGTGGCAAGTCTGGGAGGAACTCCGCTGCTAGAGCATTCCGAAGGTCCTAGATGGCCTCTACAGCTCAATACTCCGAGTAAATGACCTTGTTCACCCTTTTCTGAATATGTTCCTTCTTTGAAATGTAGTGTTTTATTTGTCTTCTTGCCATACAGGTGGTGGGAAGTACCTTTACCTTGAGGAACACCTGCCTCAAGACTGATGAGGCATGTAGCATCACTCAAAGGGAGGCCACCAAGGCCCAGGCCCAAGCTGAGATGGTGGCCGAGGAGCTAGCCTTCATCTGGGCCCTCGGGGCAGCAATGACCGAAGAGCTCCAAGCAGCCAGGGAAGCGAGCCGTGAACTAGGCACAACTCACGGAGGTGGAGAAGGAGGCTTCGGTTGGGATCGAGCACACCGAGGCTGCTAAGTCGAAGCTTGTAGAGGCCACGATGAAGGTGTGGCCTCGAATTCCAGCTCAAGGCAGTCAGCCTTGGGGTAGAGACCCTTGCCCAGAGCATGGTGAGGGAGGCTGATCGTGCTAGGGAAGAGGCTTCCCGAGCTAAGGCCAAAGTGCAGGCCGCCAGGGAGGAGGCTGCCAAGGCTATGGAGCAGTACAAGATCTCTACAGATTTTGCTGATGAAGTTGCAGAGGCATCATATAATGTGTTCCTTAAGGGGTTTGAGGAATGCAAGAATAAGGTCACTCAGGCCTTCAATGTCACTAGCCTCGACAACATCACCATTGAGGATCTGGAGGAGTCAACGGAGGAGCCAGCAGTGGTCAAGGAGGAAGAAGTTGCAGGCGCTGAGACCTTGGGGGTTGCTTAGACTGGTTTCGGCAGCCCTTGGGGGTTGCTTAGACTGACTTGAGGGCTGCTAAGATCGATCCGAAGGCTACTAAGACTGGCTCGGGGGTTACTGGGACCAACTCTAGGGCTACTGGGACTGATCAAGGGTTGCTGAGACCGACTCAGTCGGGGGCTGCTAAGACCGGCTCGGGGGCTGCTGGGACCAACCCAAGGGCTGTTGAGACTGACCCGAGGGTTGCTGAGACTGATTCGAGGGCTGTTGAGACTGATCCAGGGGCTACTGAGACCGACTCGAGGGCTGCTGAGACTGGCTCATGGACTGCTGAGAT
The DNA here is from genome assembly GCA_900491605.1 of Calamus simplicifolius. NCBI lineage: Eukaryota > Viridiplantae > Streptophyta > Magnoliopsida > Arecales > Arecaceae > Calamus > Calamus simplicifolius. The sequence continues at coordinate 1,145,227 of UESW01004534.1, read as the reverse complement.
TGACTTGCGGGTTGCTTGAACCGATTCGAGGGCTATTGAAACTGATCTTGGGGCTGTCGAGATCAACTCGAGGGCTGCTGAGACTGGCTCGAGAGCTGCTGGGACTAACCTGAGGGCTGCTGAGATCGATCCGAGGGCTACTAAGAATGGCTTGAGGGCTGCTGAGACTGGCTTGAGGGTTGCTAGGACAGACCTGAGGGCAGTTGAGACCAACCTGAGGGCGTTCGATGACTGTGAGATAGAAAGTCAATGTCTCCTAACTGTGAGTCAGTCGGACTCATCCGATGCAGGGTCAGGAAGTGGATGTCCAATGACTGTGAGCCGAAAGGCTAACGTCTCCTAACTGTGAGTCGAGCAGACTCATCCGACATGAAGTAGGAAGTTGTCATCGTCCAGCAACTGTAGGCCGGGAGATCGACATCTCTTAGCTGTAGGTTCATTGAAGTTGTCCAATGTAGTATTAAAAATTATCGTCGTCCAGCAACTATGGGCTAGGAGGTTGACATCTTCCAACTGTGGGTCCACTGGAGTCGTTCAACGTAGTTAAGTATCTGACCTTTAGCCCGTGAAGTGAGTTGAATGATGAGATAAAGTGTTTGAAGCTCCTTTTATTTCCATCAAGTGGAACCTTACACATTATTGGTAGTATATGAAAGGTTCTTCATGTTCCATGTGTGAGGGATAGGCTTCCCGTTGAGCCCCTCGATTTGATATGCTTCTTTGTGGAACGTTTCGATGACTTGATAGAGTCCTTCCCAATTAGGGGATAACTTACCTCCCTCCATTGGCTTAGAGACTTTAGCTTGCTTGAGGACTATGTCCTCGGGATGGAATGTCTTTGAACGGACGTGGGCATTGTAGTACCTTATAGCTCGCTGGCAAAATGCTGCCATTTTGAGCCGTGCCCGATCGCGTGCCTCATCGATAAAGTCAAGATTGGCTCTCGACTATGTGGGATTATCTTCCTTGTTATATGACTCCATTCATAGGCTTGGAAGACCAATCTCGACAGGGATGACTGCTTCTAATCCAAAGACAAGACTGAATGGGGTCTCCCCAGGTGGTGTTCTTGGAGTTGTATTATAGGATCACAACATGTTTGAGAATTCGTCTACCTATCTACCTTTGTACTCATCTAGCCGGGTCTAAAGCCCCTGGAGGATAGTTTGGTTCATAACCTCGACTTCTCCATTGATCGTTGTATGGCCAATAGAGGTAAATCGATGGTGAATGTTTAGCTCGACGCAGATTTCTTTGAAGGTGTTATTATCGAATTATCGGTCATTATCGGTGATAACGGTTTAGGGTAGCCCGAAGCAGCAAATAATGGACCTCCAGAAGAAGGACCTTACCTTGCTCTCGGTAATCCGTGCCAGTGCCTCAACTTCGATCCATTTGGTGAAGTAGTTGATGGTTGTTTCCCAGATGTAGTAACCCAAGAGGGGGTGAATTGGGTATTTTAAAAATTAAGTACTAGCGCAGATATGTGCTTAATCACTAATTAAAAGATTAAATCGCAGCGGTGTAGTGGAGTGCACAAAACAAAAATCACACATAATAAGCAATCACAAATGTAATAGGGTTTATAGTGGTTCGGTGCCAAACTTGGCTCCTACGTCCACTCCTCAAAAACCCTTTGGGAATTTCACTAATCGTATCACAACGATTACAACCTCTAACCTTCCGGCTAGTCCCTTTTTTTACGGTACAAGGCAGCCAATCCCCTAGCCTTCCCGGCTAGTCCTCTTATTTCACGGCACAAGGTAGCCAAACCCCTAGCCTTCCCGGCTAGTCCTCTTGTTTCACGGCACAAGGCAGCCAAAACCTTAGCCTTCCCGGCTAGTCTCTTGTTTAACGGCACAAGGAAGCCAAACAACAGTCTAGGGTTATCTCTAACCCTATTACAAGAAATATCAGAGAATATAACAAATAGCTCCTAACTTAAGCAAATATTCAAAAAGAACTTTACAAATTTCGAAGCAAGTCTTCAATAATGAATGTGGATCTCCGAGGTAGCTGAAGCTTGAAAATATTTCATCGGATCTGGACGACTAGAACAAGGATTAAGATTCACAACACAAGAGCTGCTCTTCAACACTCCGGAAAATATGCAATGAACACTCTCTTTTTGATTTCTTGATTTGTCAACAAAAATCGTCAAGAAATCGTCAAGAAGTTCCACTGATCACATCTATTTAAACCAAAACAAAGACACATTGGTAAATAGAGGAAATTAAAAATGGAAAGAAATATAACCGTTTAAATTTATTTTCCTAAACATTGATTGCATTTAATCCTTGGCAAAGAAAGATTTTCAAACACCAAAAGAAAATGTCAGTAACCATGAAAAGAAATATAATTAAGAGAGAGAGAGCATTTAATATTTGAGAGAGCTGGTTGGCTGGAATTAATTTCCAGTTGACCCCTTGAAGTCGTGCGGCCATGGAAGAAACAAGGAGAAGCACAAGCTATCTAAACAACTAAAGCTAGCTAGCTAGATAGCAAGATTCCACGGCAATAAGAAATCAGCCGTATCCAAAGAAATAAAGGAGCTAGCTAGCAAGCTAGCTCAATTCAATATCCACACGGCTAGGTAAAGAAGCCAGGAAAAAAATAGTTAACTTCCTATTCAAGGTTTCATACTTTAATGCAAAAGGAGTTAGCTATTTAGCTAACTCAAATGTGAATTCATGCGGCAAGGAGAATAAATTGGTTAACTCCCTCGTTAGCTTGCTTGGAAGAGTGCAGGAAAAAATCTGCCATAGAAAAAAATTAGTTAGCTTGAAAGGTAGCTAAGGCACAAACTAGTTAGCTCTTTAGCTAACTAGCCACATAGACAAGCATCCCACGTTTTCATGAACAGAGAGAATTTAAAATTTAGCTAGCTCTTTAGTTAGCTATTTAAAAAGTGCATGAGGCCATGTAAAAAAGTAGTTAGCTCAAGAGCTAACTCAACTCAAGTTTCATGCGCCAGGGAGAAAGCTTAAAATGATAAAGTTGTTAGCTTGTTAGCTAACTAGATAAAAAGTAATCTTATTCATGACAAAAGAAGCTAACTTGTTAGCTAACTCCATTCAAATTTTTCATGCAAGTGGAGGGAGAAAAAGAAAAAGAAGTTAGCTGTTAAGCTAACTTGATTTATTATGCAATCGACTAAGGGAGAAAAAAAATGCCCCAAAGGAGTTAGCTTTTCAGCTAACTCTTTTGCAAAAACGTTCGGCCAAGAGTAACTGAAGAACAAAATGGTTAGCTTTATAGCTAACTTAAATTGAAGTGTCATGAAAAACGTCCATGGCAAGCTAGCTTTTCAGCTAGCTAGAGAAAAACACCATTCGGCCAAGTCTGCAGCAATAGTTAACTGGGAGAACAAGTTAGCTAGTTATATGCATGGTTCGGCCAGCTTCAATGTGAAAAATTAACTAGCAAGTGGGGAAAGCTAGCTAAGAAGGGAAATAAGCTAGCTTACATAGTCATACAATAATTCAAGCAATAAAGAATTAATTAGCTATATTCTAGATAAGAGAAAATAAGCTTCCTTGTAACGAATAAAATTTTGCTTGATAAGGCTCACCTGTACGACACATGTACATCCCTGCAATAATATTAATTTTCCTAATAAACATAGTCTTAATTTTTTGTAATCATCAAAATCAATCTAGGGGCCAACAATCTCCCCTTTTTGATGATGACAAAAACATACAAAACCATTAAGCATGAAAAGTAAATATGTAATCTCCCCTGAACATATTAATCTCCCCCTGAATATATGGAGTGCATGATTTTCTCCATAATTTCATTTTATGCATTATTCTTCTCCCCCTTTTTTCATTGATCAAAAAGACGATTTGAGGAATATGCAATAATCCAACACATAATTCATGAAGAAAAGGTGCATACAATACTCATATTAAGTCAAACATAATACATTTCAAGTCAAGCATAGGATAAATATTACAAACCATTGTCCTAAACATCCATCACTCAAAAGATAAATATTACAAGCATTACACAAAACATAGAACAAACATAGTGAAGTCATGCATCATCATCTGAAGAGATAACTTTCGGTTGCATAGAGGATCCGTCCGGTCTGGATGATCCAGGGACATCATCTGGTGGTTGTAGAGGAGGCATCCAAAGATGTGGATGAGAGAACGATGCATCAGGAGCTGTGGCAGCAGTAAGGCCAATGTAGGTTTCCACAAGACTGCTAAGCTTCACGGTAGATGCGTTCAGGTGATCAAAAGCATTCGATGCATCCTTAGTTTGGCTTTCATTAGATCTCATTTGATAAGTCACCCACTCAGCTTTAGTTTCAAAGTCTTCCAACTTGGATTTCATTAGGTCTACATCTTTCAAAATACGATCCACTAAAGATTCATTTTGGTGGAACACTCGGCCTTTGAGCAAACTAACATCATGGACAAGTTGCTTTTGAGTCATGATTAATTCGGAAAGAGTTTCAAAAACTGAGGAGATATGGGGTACCATAGTGAAGTCATTAACAAATGAATTACTGTCACTGGTACTCCGATTCGATATAGCAATGGAAAGTTTATGGATAATCCGTTGAACTTGATCTTCACTAATTAACACGGTAGGAAGAGTGGAAGTTGGGTTGTTATATCGATTTGAAGATTCGGGAATATCAGGATGTTCATTTAAAAACAGATTTAGTTCAGTCATTCCAGCTAAGAATGGATTGGATTGATGATAATCAAAATTAAAGAAGTTTGGAGGAGAACAAGCAGGTGGAGGTGGATCTGAAGGTACTAGATTTGTTGGTTGAAGAGCAGGTTGATCACCAGTTCTAGACCTAACTTTAGTCCAAATACATTTCGTTTGGCATAAACCATACGATGGAGGGAATGAGCATTAAATATATCAGTGTGACGTAATGCTACATTCGTTTCTCCTTTGAGTTTCACATGGTGAAATTCAAACACATAGGTGAGAAACATCCCGTATGGTAATGCGGCTTTAGATCTACCTGCAGCTTCTTTCATAATTATCATCATTAATTCAGGAAAGTTTAAGGGAGTTTCTTCTAATATATCAAACATTATACCTATGTCTCTATCAGTTACAACATTAAACGATCCGGCACGAGGAGCAAAAATCTTTGCAATGATGCTATGTAGCAATCTATTTTAAACAGATAACATGTTAGCATCAAGATTAGCTATATTAGCATTATGATCCTCTAAGCCTAAAATCGTTGCAACTTTATAGTTTCTTTCACTTGGGAAGTTTACTAGAACACCATTTGATGGAATACCTAAGGCGAACCTAGCATATCACAATCAAATTAATTTTAACATTTTTGACACTTGAGGTTATGGTTCCATCACCAAACTTTATATTTTCATAAAACTCATATATTAGATTTGGAAAGATAGGCTTTTTAGTGGATAAAAGATTTAACCAACCTTGAGATGCAAGTAGATTTCCTATCTTAAACTCTTCTTGCTCTAGGAAATTAAAATCTACTAACCTTCCATTTGCTATTGATCTAGTGGAAATGGATGGAAAGATACATCTTGAAGAAGAAGAAGAAGGCTTCTTTGGAAGATCCGAGGACTCATCCCTTGAATGAGTTGATTTCTTCTTTGGAGCCATTCCCTTTCTTCTAGATGTGGAAGGATTTGAAGCTTGATGGGGAAGAAAAAGATTGAAGGAGGGAGACGGTTTGGAGAATGTGTTTGGAGAATGTTTGGAGAAGGCGTGGAGGAGAATATTTTCTTGATGAAAAACGTGTGGAGAGAAGATGTAAATGCTTTTATATGAACATTTAAAGCAGTTAACTGATGTGGCTGGTTGGTTGCCTGGTCAATTGACTATTTTAAATAGTTCCAAGAAGATGTATGTGGACGGTTTCATGAAAGGGATGGGGTGGCCGTTTCATGAAAGGAAGATGAGCAAAATCAGTTAACTAGTCAGCTAACTGACACACTAAAAGACGAAAGCAATAAATGGATTTGATTGACTAGATTAAGATTGGTCAAGCAACACATGCTAACCAAGATATTTAATCATAAAGATAAGTACCACAAGCATAATTAATTAAATAGATGGATCAATCATTCCAAGTTCTCTTCTAATTTCATAAAATTTTGATTCTCTGGTTTAGTAAAAATATCTGCTAGTTGTTTTTTAGTACATAAGAATTCTAGTACAATGTTACCATTATTAACATGATCCCTAATGAAATGATGTCTAATTTCTATATGTTTAGTTCTTGAATGTTGAATGAGATTCTTAGTTAAATTAATTGTACTAGTGTTATCACATTTTATTGGTATGCCTTTCTGTTTAATACCATAATCCTCTAGCTGCTGCTTAATCCACAAAATTTGAGCACAGCAACTTCCAGCTGCAATGTATTCGGCCTCGGCCGTAGACAATGCTACTGAAGTTTGCTTTTTGCTAAACCATGAGATTAAGTTGACACCTAGGAATTGGCAAGTTCCACTAGTTGATTTTCTGTCGTTTACATCCAGCAAAGTCTGAGTCGGTGTATCCTATTAAGTCAATGCTAGATTGTCTGTCATACCAAAGTCCTAAGTTTTTTAGTTCCATTTAAATATTTAAATATCCTTTTAACAGCAAGTGTTGGCCCAGATGACAACCCAAGAGGGGGGGGTGAATTGGGTTCTTTAAAAAAAATTTAAACCTTTTGAAATATTTGTTTGCTTAGTGTGAGTGAAAGTGAATGCAGATGCAAAAACAAAATACAATCAATAAGATAGAGATAGAGATAGAGATAAAGGAGACACGGCAAACACAAAGATTTTATAGTGGTTCGGTGTATCCAACACCTACGTCCACTCCCAAGATTCACTTGGGTCCACACTATAATCTTCCTTGATTACAGCCGAGTTGTTTTACAAGCTCACAACTCAAACTTGTTGTTTTCCCGGGATCACAACGAACCCAGCCGGTTTTTCGGGCTCACCAGCACAAAAACCCTAACACAAGCTATACCAAGCTTGTACCGAGGTAAGACTACCTCCACTAGTTCAATCCCCCAGATTGAACTAGACACAAACAAAAGAAATATTGTTTTTCAAGTACACAGCTCCTCAATGAGCAAATAATCAAGTAAATGAACAAGGTTTAGAAAAGCCTGATTTGTAGTTGGTTGGCTTTTGAGCTTTTCTTCTTTTCTTCTTCTTCTTCTCCTTGCTAGATTGAATCAAGCCTCAGCTCCGATTCTTCACAGTTGAAGCAGTTGAGAAGGATTGAAAAGCAAGAAACTGATCCTCTTTCTCCAATTTGGGAAATCCACCAAAACTTTGATTTGAATGCCTTGGATTCCTCTTGAGCTTTTTGGAGTGGAGTGGATTTGAGCTAGAAGGTTTTTTCTCTTGAGATTCAGGCTCTCTCTTTTTCGGATTTTTGAATTGGGATTTCTCTATTTCCGTTTTTCTTCTTTGTTTTTCCGTTCTTTTTTTGAATGATAGTCTTCCCTTTTTATAGATTTCTTTCAAACCATTTTTGGAAGAAAACTATCCGTTGGAGTGTACCTTGCAACAAAATATATCCGTTAGAAATAAAGTAAAATAGAAATATTACCGTTAGAGCTGATCTGGCAATTTGATTTTTCGTTCCAGGTGGGTTGGAGTCGACTCTAACTTTTCTGGAGTCGGCTCTAACTCGAAACACTTTAATCCGTTAATTCTGGAGTCGTCTCTGACTTTTCTGGGGTCGACAAGAAACTTTTCTGGAGTCGACTCTAACAGACCCGGAGTCGACTCTAAGTCGGGGCCAGAAAAATCAACGTTCTGTCTTTTCTGTTGGAGTCGGCTCTAACAGTCTCGGAGTCGACTCTAACTTCCGTGCCAGATACTGGAGTCGGCTCTGTGATTCTCGGAGTCGACTCTAATGTCTGCAATCTTACCTAGACATTAGATTCGATCCAGAACAAGATTTAACTCCTGATTTTGATCATTCAATCGACTTATAATCTGAAAAACTTAATCAAAATCATTAGAGCCTTCAATTGTTATACTCAAATAGTTTTGTTAATCATCAAAATCATCAATTGGGTCAACAATCTCCCCCTTTTTGATGATAACAAAAACTTTGAGTATATGCATTCAAAAAATTCATTCGAACTAAAGATTATAGTCATTTTAAAGCTTAAAACATTTTTAATGAAGGATTTGATGCCAATATTCAAAGTGAACTTTTAAAATTATGCATGAGTTCTATATAAGCCATCAATTATGAACATTTAAACTAAATGTACAGAAAATTGCAATTAAGCTTGTTGTTAAGCTCCCCCTGCATTGAATAGCTCCCCCTATATATAAAAATCAAATTTTAATTGAACTGATTAAAATTTCAAGTCTCTTTCTTTTTGCATAAACAATCATTTCTCCCCCTTTCTTTCTTTCTTTTTGCATATTCAACCATCTCTCATTAAAATTTCAAGTCTTTTTTTTTGCATATTCAACCATCTCTCCCCCTTTTTTGTTATCAGCAATAAGGAGAGTATTAGATAAAGAAAGTTATTAGAGAAAAATTGTTGGTTCAATAAGACATAGGGATTCAAGCAGTCAATCATAGACAGATTTGAAAATGTGTAATTGCATTACATAAGTAAGAAACATTACATAAGTTGATTCAAGTACATTCCAAAGTGAGATACATTAGATACTCAAATTCCTAAATACAAACTATCAAGATAAAGTAAACCTGGAGAACCTAAGATACAAAAGAGTATCAAAATCAAAATCAAAGTCAGATATGTTTGAATACAATTTTCTTCAAGTGACCTATGATTTCCATTACATCATCTTTTTGAGATTTCTTAAAATTTTCAAGACAAGCTTCAATCTGTGAGACTGCAAGGTCAATGTCCTTCTTCAGTTGACCAGTTGCATGAACATAAGATCCCGAGCCATCAGCAATGCCTTCCATCCTTTCAAAGATTTTGTGAAGTTCAGCACCAAAGGATTCAACAGAATTGCTTATGGAAAAGGAAATCATGTCAAGTCTCGAGTTAAGTTCTTCTTTTAGCTGATTGAAGTCTTCTTTTAATTGATTAATCTCATGAGATCTCTGACTGTCATATTCAGCAAGCAAGGCTCTCAACTGACCAATCTGCTCATCAGAGAATCTCCCAGAAGCAGTAACAGACAGATGTGGAGGAGAGGGAACTGTGCTCGGTCCAGCTTCTGAAGGTCCAGCTGTAGATGGTCCCGCAATAAATGGATCAGGGACTGATGGTCCCGCAGTGGATGGTCCAGGGATATCTTCTACTCTGGCCTCTTCAGTTCTATCTCTCTCAGCTCTTTCTTCTCGTCCTCCTTTCATCCAGATACCATTTAACTTCTTGAAGCCCATCCGATGAATAGTAGAAATACTATAATAGTCAGTGTGCCTTAATTTCCTTAGGGGTTCATTATCCATAATTAGCACACCTTGGCTTCTAAAGATCAATGTCAGAACCATACCATATGGCAGTGTAGATCTTTTCTTTGTAGCAGCCTCTGCCATATAACCAATCATCATGCCAGCTAGGTTGACTGGCCTTCCAGTTATAATACAATCCATCAAAAGAATGTCTCGCTCCGAGACGTACTCAAATCTACCAATTTTGGGGAATAAAATTCTTCCACATATGTTGTGTAGTAACCTGAGCTCCAGATTTAATTGATTAGCAAGAATTTCCTCAAACTCGGTTACATCCCTCCCTAACATTCTTGACAATGCACCACTTCTATCATCATGCTGATATTCCATAATACCAATTGTGGGCATTTCCAACAGATTTCCAAGGATTTCAGCAGTTATTACAACTCTAGTTCCTCTTACAATACTGACTAAACCGCCTTCTCCTCTACTCAAATCATTGTAAAATTCTCTCACTAGGGCAGGATAAGTGGGGATATCTAATGAACAAATCTTTTCCCACCCCATTTCTTTTAAACATCTTCCTATTGAGAAGCCCTCCGACTCAAAGAAATCAAAGTTGACCTTCCTTCCAGTTGTGATAGTCTTACCGGCTAGTTGATCTACTTTGGGTGAAGAGGGTGAAGGAGGGGAATCTTCTTGAGTGGCCGAAGAGGAGGATGGCGAGGGTTGCCTCCGAATCGTGCGTCGCCTCGTGGGAACGGACGCTCCTCCGACGAAACCGCGCCTCTTGGGTGCCATTGAGTTGATTGGAATGTGTAATCAAAGGTTTTGAGAAGATTGGGGAGGTTGGAAAGGCTTTGGAACTCCTTGGAGGGGTTTTGGGAGACGGATAAAATGATTTGGGGTCGACTCCGCCTTTTTATTTTTGACCTAGTTCGACCTAGAGTCGACTCCCGAAAACTGGGTGTCGGCTCCGAACCAGAAAGTCTGTCAGCGCTCGAATTAGAGTCGGCTCTACAGAAGCCGGAGTCGGCTCTAATTGCTTAGACAGAACATCAAAAACTAAGGTGTCGACTCCACAAACTGTTAGAGTCGACTCTAACAGTTTCAGAGATAAAAAATCAAGTTTCAAGGATCTGAAACTATTCAAATTAATCATCAAACTCTAGATAAATGTTCCTTAGCAATTGGGGAAACAATGAATCAAGATCTAGATAGATTTCCTTATTGAATATCGAGATTTTTCAAGAAATTGATGAAATCTAGATAGTTGTTCTTAAGAGTTTCAGAAAATTATTCCAAAGGATCACAAACTCCTAATTCTCCTCTAAGATAACAAAATCTCTCTTCACTTAAGGGTTTTGTAAATATATCTGCCAGTTGTTCTTCAGTATTCACATAATCAAGACAAATTTCATTATTGGCAACATGTTCTCTTATAAAGTGATATCTAATTTCAATATGCTTTGTTCTTGAGTGTTGAATTGGATTTTTAGTTAGATTGATTGCACTTGTATTATCACATCTTATAGGTGTCTTATCAAGTGTGATACCATAGTCTTCAAGTTGTCTCTTAATCCATAGGATTTGAGCACAGCAACTTCCAGCTGCAACATATTCTGCTTCAGCAGTAGATAATGCAACCGAATTTTGCTTTTTGCTAAACCATGAGATTAAGTTACTTCCTAAAAATTGGCATGCACCACTTGTGCTTTTTCTATCTAACTTACATCCAGCATAATCAGAATCAGAATAAGCAATCAGATTTAATGTTGAGTCTCTAGAATACCATAAACCTACATTTTTTGTTCCACTAAGGTATCTAAGAATTCTTTTAACAGCAATTAAATGTGATTCTTTAGGTTCAGACTGAAATCTAGCACATAAGCAAACAGCAAACATTATGTCTGGTCTACTTGCAGTTAAGTAAAGTAGGGATCCGATTATACCTCGATAATATTTTTGATCAACCTTCTTACCTTCTTCATCTTTGTCCAGCTTGCATGAAGGACTCATTGGTGTTCCGAGGGGTTTGATTGATTCCATACCAAACTTCTTTAGAATTTCTCTTGTGTACTTTGTTTGGTTGATAAAGATTCCCTCTTTGCTTTGTTTGATTTGGAGTCCAAGGAAGAAATTGAGTTCTCCCATCATGCTCATTTCAAATTCTCCCTGCATTAACTTAGCAAACTCTTGACATAGAAGATTGTTAGTAGCACCAAATACAATGTCATCAACATAAATTTGAACTACAAGTAAATCTTTATCTTTTCTTTTCAAAAACAATGTTTTATCAACATTTCCTCTTGTAAAATCATTTTCAATCAAAAATTTACTTAGTCTATCATACCAAGCTCTAGGTGCTTGTTTCAAACCATATAAAGCTTTGTGCAATTTAAAAACGTGATTTGGAAATTCATGATCTTCAAATCCCGGTGGTTGTTCAACAAATACTTCTTCATTTATTAATCCATTTAAAAATGCACTTTTGACATCCATTTGAAATAAATTAAAGTTCATGTGACATGCAAATGCAAGTAATAGCCTAATGGCTTCTAATCTAGCTACAGGTGCAAAGGTTTCATCAAAATCAATACCTTCTTCTTGATTATATCCTTTTGCAACTAATCTAGCTTTGTTTCTAATTACTATGCCATTTTCATCTAGTTTATTTCTAAAAACCCATTTTGATCCTATAACAGAATGATCTTTAGGTCTTTCCACTAATGTCCATACATTATTTCTAGTGAATTGGTTTAATTCTTCTTGCATAGCTAACATCCAATTATTATCTTTTTCAGCTTCTTCAATGGTTTTAGGTTCAATTTGAGAAACAAATGCAAGGTGATTACTAATATTTCTCATAGATGATCTAGTTCTTATTCCTTGAGATGGATCACCTATAATCAATTCCTTGGGATGACTATAAGCGTATCTCCAATCTCTTGGTAGATCTACATCATTATGATTAGTATTAATAACATCAGCATTAGGCGAATCATTATCTTTAGCTTCTTGTTCATGATCTGAAGATACATCAATATTAAGTTTTTCAAGATTGTTTTCGAGAATGTTTGTATCTTCCTCATCATCAATCCTTTTGGAACTTGATGCTAAAGATTCATCAAAAACTACATGAATAGATTCTTCAACAATTAAACTTCCTTTATTGAACACTCTATATGCTTTACTAGTTGTTGAATAACCTAAGAATATTCCTTCATCAGATTTTGCATCAAATTTACCTAAGTTATTTTTACCATTATTATGAATAAAACATTTACAACCAAATGCATGAAAATATTTAATGTTGGGTTTTCTATCATGCCATAATTCATAAGGTGTTTTCTTTAAAATAGGTCTTATTAATGCTCTATTTAGGATGTAACATGCTGTGTTAATAGCTTCCGCCCAAAAGTATTTCGGGAGTTTACTTTCACATAGCATGGTACGGGCCATGTCTTCTAGAGTTCTATTTTTCCTTTCAACTACTCCATTTTGTTGAGGGGTTCTTGGTGCAGAAAAATTATGATTAATACCATTTTCATTGCAAAAACTTTCAAATAAGTGATTTTCAAATTCAGTTCCATGATCACTTCTTAGAGACACTATGGTAGTGTTTTTCTCATTTGTTACTTTCTTGAAGAATTTCAGGAATATCGAGAAAGTCTCATCTTTGTGAGCTAAAAACATTACCCAAGTGAATCTAGAGTAATCATCTACTATCACAAGACCATATTTCTTTCCTCCTAGACTTGTGGTTCTAGTTGGTCCAAAAAGGTCCATGTGAAGTAGCTCTAATGGCCTAGAAGTTGAAACAACATTTTTAGATTTAAAAGAACTTCTCGTTTGTTTTCCAAACTGACATGCATCACATATTTTGTTATTTTCAAAATCTATTTTAGGTAGTCCTTTTACTAAATCCATTCTAATTAGTTTTGAAATCAGGTGTGTGCTTGCGTGACCTAATCTTCGATGCCACAACCAACCAATCTCATTCATATTAGCATTATTAGCAACTAAGCAATGATTATTAGTAGACAAATTGTCTAAGTCAATCAAGTATACATTGCCATTTCTATTTCCAATAAAAACAATGCTATTATCAATGGGATTAGCAACTGTGCATATAGAAGATTCAAATGATACTTTAAAACCTTTGTCACATAATTGACTAATGCTAATTAAATTATGTTTCAAACCATCAACATATAAGACATTTTCAATATATGTGGAGGGAGTTATTTGAATGTTACCAAGCCCCAAGATTTGGCCTTTGCCATTATCCCCAAATGTAACTACTCCTCCTCTTTTGCTTTCGAGGGTGATGAATTGATCTTTGTCACCCGTCATGTGCCTTGAGCAGCCGCTATCAAGATACCACTTTCGCTTTGATCTTTTGGCCGCAAGACACTCCTGCAAAGATGATCAAGTCTTATGTTTAGGTACCCAAGCTTTCTTGGGTCCTTCATGGTTAGTAGCAATAAAAACTGTTCCTTTTGGAACCCATATTTTCTTTCCTTTAATATTTAAGTTTTTATTAGGTTTTAGAATTTTACATTCATAAGATTTATGTCCTTTTTGATTACATTTAAAGCATGTAAAATTACTTTGGCCAGCACGCACAAAAATATTTTTCAGTGATTTTTGTTTTCTAAAAGTGTTATACCCTAATCCGGCTTTGTCAAAAACTGCTTTTTGACTATTTAATAACATGTTCAATTTAGTTGAGCTTAAGGTAAACTTATCAACTATGTTCTTATATTTTTCAACCTCTTTCCTTAGTTTATCATTTTCATTGGAAATTAATTCTTTTTCTTTTACCAAAATTTCATTTTCAGATTTAAGTTTCTTAACTTCATTATTAAGATCTTCCTTTTCTTTAATGAAAGTTGAATTTTCATTTTTCAAAAGCTTGTATTTCTTTTTCAAAACCTTGAAATCGCCGACAAGTTCATTAAAAGCATCAAATAATTCATCAAATGCAAACTCATCGCAAGGGTTATCGGAACTTACCTCATCGTTGTCGTCCGCCATAAAACATACATTTGCGACTTCCTTTTGTTCTTCTTCTTCGGAAGAAGATTCTTCGCTATCACTCCAAGTCGCCACATAAGCCTTCTTTTTCTTTTTGTAGGCTTTCTTTAATTTAGGACATTCATTCCTAAAGTGCCCCGGTTTATTACACTCATAGCAAGTCAAGGGGTCTTTCTCTTTTTCTTTGTCCTTGTCCTTGTTCTTATCCTTTTCTCCTTCCCACTTTGCTCCAAATTTCTTCTTGTGGAAGGGTTTCTTTCTCCTCATGAATCTTTTAAACTTTTTAGCTAAGAGAGCAGTCTCTTCATCATCATCATCATCATCATCGCTGCTGCTCTCTTCTTCTTTTGCAGCTTTGAGGGCAATCACTTTCTTCTTCTTTGTGTCCTCCTCTACGTGCTGCTTCATTGTCAACTCATGGGTCATAAGTGATCCTAGAAGCTCCTCTAAGGGCAGAGTGTTGAGGTCCTTTGCTTCTTGGATTGCTGTCATTTTGGCTTCCCATGATCTTGGTAGTGACCTAAGAATTTTTCGAACAAGTTCTGAGTTAGTATATGTCTTACCAAGACTTTTTAAACCATTTACAATATCTGTAAATCTAGTATACATGCATGCAATGGTTTCAGATTGTTCCATGCTAAACAACTCATATTTATGAACAAGAATATTAATTTTAGATTCTTTTACTTGGTTGGTACCCTCATGGGTAACCTCTAATCTATCCCAAATCTCCTTTGCGGAATTACATGTGGAGATTCTATTAAATTCATTTGCATCTAAAGAGCAATATAAAACATTCATGGCTTTAGCGTTAAGCTGTGCCATCTTCCTATCATTATCATTCCAGTCCCTTTCGGGCTTAGGAACAATAGTGCCATCAATAACATGTGTGGGTGTACTAGGTCCATTAATTATAACACCCCATAGTTCATAGTCAGAAGCTTGAATGAATATCCTCATTCTAGCTTTCCAATATGAATAATTTGAACCATTAAACAGTGGAGGTCTATTCGTAGAATGACCTTCAGCAAATGATCCAACTTGAGCTGCCATTTGGATCTTTAGCTCTTGATCGTGTGATCAAAATCTAATGAGCACTAGCTCTGATACCAATTGTTGGCCCAGATGACAACCCAAGAGGGGGGGTGAATTGGGTTCTTTAAAAAAAATTTAAACCTTTTGAAATATTTGTTTGCTTAGTGTGAGTGAAAGTGAATGCAGATGCAAAAACAAAATACAATCAATAAGATAGAGATAGAGATAGAGATAAAGGAGACACGGCAAACACAAAGATTTTATAGTGGTTCGGTGTATCCAACACCTACGTCCACTCCCAAGATTCACTTGGGTCCACACTATAATCTTCCTTGATTACAGCCGAGTTGTTTTACAAGCTCACAACTCAAACTTGTTGTTTTCCCGGGATCACAACGAACCCAGCCGGTTTTTCGGGCTCACCAGCACAAAAACCCTAACACAAGCTATACCAAGCTTGTACCGAGGTAAGACTACCTCCACTAGTTCAATCCCCCAGATTGAACTAGACACAAACAAAAGAAATATTGTTTTTCAAGTACACAGCTCCTCAATGAGCAAATAATCAAGTAAATGAACAAGGTTTAGAAAAGCCTGATTTGTAGTTGGTTGGCTTTTGAGCTTTTCTTCTTTTCTTCTTCTCCTTGCTAGATTGAATCAAGCCTCAGCTCCGATTCTTCACAGTTGAAGCAGTTGAGAAGGATTGAAAAGCAAGAAACTGATCCTCTTTCTCCAATTTGGGAAATCCACCAAAACTTTGATTTGAATGCCTTGGATTCCTCTTGAGCTTTTTGGAGTGGAGTGGATTTGAGCTAGAAGGTTTTTTCTCTTGAGATTCAGGCTCTCTCTTTTTCGGATTTTTGAATTGGGATTTCTCTATTTCCTTTTCTTCTTTGTTTTTCTTTCGTTTTTCCGTTCTTGTTTTTGAATGATAGTCTTCCCTTTTTATAGATTTCTTTCAAACCATTTTTGGAAGAAAACTATCCGTTGGAGTGTACCTTGCAACAAAATATATCCGTTAGAAATAAAGTAAAATAGAAATATTACCGTTAGAGCTGATCTGGCAATTTGATTTTTCGTTCCAGGTGGGTTGGAGTCGACTCTAACTTTTCTGGAGTCGGCTCTAACTCGAAACACTTTAATCCGTTAATTCTGGAGTCGTCTCTCTTTTCTCGACAAGAAACTTTTCTGGAGTCGACTCTAACAGACCCGGAGTCGACTCTAAGTCGGGGCCAGAAAAATCAACGTTCTGTCTTTTCTGTTGGAGTCGGCTCTAACAGTCTCGGAGTCGACTCTAACTTCCGTGCCAGATACTGGAGTCGGCTCTGTGATTCTCGGAGTCGACTCTAATGTCTGCAATCTTACCTAGACATTAGATTCGATCCAGAACAAGATTTAACTCCTGATTTTGATCATTCAATCGACTTATAATCTGAAAAACTTAATCAAAATCATTAGAGCCTTCAATTGTTATACTCAAATAGTTTTGTTAATCATCAAAATCATCAATTGGGTCAACAGCAAGCAAGTGTGATTCTTTAGGATTAGCTTGATATCTGGCACACATGCAAACACTAAACAGGATATCAGGTCTACTAGCAGTTAAGTATAATAAAGATCCAATCATGCCTCTATAAAGTTTTAGATCAACAAATTTTTCAGAATTGTAAGATTCAAGTCTACAAGATGAGCTCATAGGGGTACCGATACTCTTAGATGTCTACATGCCAAACTTTTTGATCATCTCCTTGATATATTTGGATTGGATTATGAAGATCCCGTCTTTGCTTTGTTTGATCTGAAGTCCGAGAAAATAATTTAATTCTTCCATCATACTCATCTCGAACTCTTCCTGCATAAGCTTAGCAAAGTCCTTGCATAAAGAATCATTAGTGGCACCAAAAATGATATCATCTACATAGATTTGAATAATTAAGATATCATTATTTTATCTTTTAATAAATAGAGTTGTATCTACATTTCCTCGAATGAAGTCATTACTAATTAAGAATTTGCTTAACCTCTCATACCAAGCCCGGGGTGCTTGCTTCAAACCATACAAAGCTTTATTTAATTTAAATACGTGGTTTGGAAACAAGTGGTTTTCAAAGCCGGATGGTTGTTCCATAAAAACTTGTTCAGCAATGTATCCATTTAGGAAAGCGCTTTTAACATCCATTTGATATAGTTTAAAATTCATAAAGCAAGCAACAACAAGAAGTAATCTGATAGTTTCTAATCTAGCAACAGGGGCATAAGTTTCATCAAAATCAATTCCTTCTTCTTGATTATAACCCTTAGCTACTAGTCTCACTTTATTTCTAATTATGTTACCATGTTCATCCAATTTATTTCTAAAAACCCATTTAGTTCCTATAATTTGATGATCATGAGGTCATCAATAAGAGTCCATACATTATTTCTTTCAAATTGATTAAGTTCCTCATGCATTGCGTTTATCCAATCAACGTCATTTTTAGCTTCATCATAGCATTTAGGTTCAATTTTAGAAACAAATGCTAAGTTATTATAAGTATCTCTAAATGACAATCTTGTCCTAATTCTTGGGATAATTCACCAATAATTTGTTCTTTAGGGTGACTGTGAACATACCTCCATCCTCTTTCTAAATCATCATTACCTTGTGAGGCTTCTGGTGGATTAGCATTACTTTCTTCATTTATCTCTTGTGTATCTGAATCCTCCTTGTCCTTCAAGGTGATATCTTTGAGTTGATCTTCAATTTCATCTGCATCATTTATACCTTTTCTCTTCCTTAATGAAAGATCATTAGATTCATCAAAGATAACATGAATATTCTTCAACTACTAAAGTCTTTTTGTTAAAAACTCTAAAAGCTCTACTATGTAAAAATAACCGAGAAAAATTCCTTCATCAGATTTAGCATCAAATTTATCAAGGTTTGTTTTTCCATTATTTAAAACAAAACAGCGGCATCCAAATATATGAAAATAACCGATGTTAAGTTTTATTCCTTTCCAAAGTTCATACAGAGTCTTTTTCAAATAGGTCTGATTAATGCACGATTTAAAACATAACATGCGGTGTTGATAGCTTCAGCCCAAAAATATTTTGGGAGATTACTTTCACACAACATGGTACGAGCCATTTCTTCTAAAATTCTGTTCTTTCTTTCTACTACTCTATTTTATTGAGGTGTTCTGGGTGCAGAAAAATTATGTTTAATTAAATTTTCATTACAAAAATTTTCAAAATATCGATTTTCAAATTCTTTTCCATGATCACTTCGTATCGATAAAACAAAGAATTCTTTTCATTTGTAATTCTTTTAAATAATTTTTGAAATACAGAAATGCTTCATCTTTACTAGCTAAGAATAAAACCCATATAAAACAAGAAAAATCATCAATCACGACAAAACCATATCTTTTTCCTCCTAGACTAGTTGTTCTTGTAGGACTGAATAAATCCATATGCAAGAGTTCCAAAGGTCTAGTGGTTGAAATCATATTTTTTGATTTAAAAGATACTCGGGTTTGTTTTCCAAATTGACAAGCATCACAGATTTTATCTTTTTCAAAAGTAAGTTTTGGCAAACCATTTACTAAATCCTTTTTGATTAATTTAGATAACAAATCCATGCTTGCATGAGCTAACCTACGATGCCATAACTAACTATTATCAGTTTTATTATTCATAGCAACTAGGCAATCAACATTTCGATCATTCAAATCATTTAAATCAATAATGTATACATTACCATGCCTATGACCAATAAATTTCATATTTTTTTGTAGGATTTTTAATAATGCATAAAGATGATTCAAATGTAACTTTAAATCCTTTGTCACATAATTGACTAATGCTTAGTAAATTGTGTTTTAATCCTTTCACAAGTAAGACATTATCAATAAAAGCATGAGGTGTGATACCTATTTTTCCAATGCCAATAATTTTTCCTTGGCCTTTATCACCAAAAGTAACAACACCTCATCTTTTGCCTCCAAAGTGATGAATTGAGATTCATCACCCGTCATGTGTCTTGAGCACCCGCTATCCAAATACCATTGTATTTTAGTTGCTCGGGTAGCAAGACACACCTGCATACATAATTTTAAGTTTTGCTCTTAGGTACCCAAGCTTTCTTGGGTCCTTTTGGGTTAGTTAAAATAGTTCCTTTTGGAACCCATATTTGTTTAACTTTGTGTGTACAAGTATATGCTTTGTGTCCTAATTTACCACATTTAAAACATGTAATTTTAGTTGAATCATCAGCATGCACATAAATATTTTTCAGAAATTTTTGTCTTTCAATAGGATTATATCCAAGACCAGCTCTATTGTAAACAGCCCTTTAACTATTTAAAATCATTTCTAGCTTTTCTGAACTTAAAGTAAATTTATCAATAATTGGTCTTAATTTACTCACTTCATTTTTCAAATCTTGGTTTTCCTTTAATAATGATTCATTATTGCTTGAAATTCTTTCCTTTTCAAGAATAAGTTGTTTAATTTCATTTTTCAAATCTTTGTTCTTTGAACTTAATTTTTCAAAATCATCTACAAGTTCATAGAATGTACCATGCAATTCATCGAAAGTAAAGTCATCTAGAACACTAGACTTACTTCATTATCATCAGCCATGAAACATACATTGGCGACTTCAATCTTTTCTTCATCTTCTGAACTTGTTACTTCACTGTCGCTCCATGTAGCCAACATAGCTTTCTTCTTTATTTTCTTAAATCCTTTTTTCAATTGTGGACATTCCGGTTTGATATGTTCAGGCTTCTTACACTCATAACATATAAGAGGTTCACTTCTTTCCTTTTCTTTGCTATGATCTCCTTTGGTAAATATTTTCTTTTTCCAAATTTCTTTCTCCTCATAAATTTCTTAAATTTTCTGGAGATCAGTGCCATTTCATCATCTTTTTCACTATCACTGGTTTCTTCCTCACTTTCCTCATCTTGAGTACTACTTTTCAATGCCATAGTCCTTTTCTTCTTTGATTCATCTTCATCATTGTGTTGTCGTTGTTGAAGTTCATGAGTCATTAAAGAACCGACCAATTCTTCAAGAGATAAATTATTGAGGTCTTTTGCTTCTTGTATAGCAGTTAGCATAAGATTTTCTCAAACTTTTCAAACCATTAATGATATCAGTAAATCTAGTAAACATATCAGTGATATTTTTAGCTAAATCCATCTTAAATAATTCATACTTATGAACAAGCATATTAATTTTGGATTCCTTGACTTGATTAGTACCCTCATGGGTGACTTCAAGTCTATCCCAAATCTCTTTAGCAGACATGCATGTAGATATACGGTTAAACACATTTGCATCAAGAGAACAATAAAGAACATTCATAGCTTTTGCATTTAATTGAGCTAATTTCTTATCTTGCTCATCCCATTCTGATTCAGGCTTTGCAATATCAATATTATCAATCTTAACAGTAGGTGTGTGTGGTCCATTAATTATGATTCCCTATAAATCATAATCAAGTGCTTGAATGAAGATTTTCATTCGTGCTTTCCAATATATGTAATTTGTTCCATTGAACAAAGGTGATCTATTAGTTGATTGTCCTTCGGTCAACATAGATCCCATTTGATTACTACTGATCTTTAGCTCCAAGCTTTTCAAAGCTATAGAAATCAAGAGGCCGCTCTGATACCACTTGTTGCCCAGATGTAGTAACCCAAGAGGGGGGTGAATTGGGTATTTTAAAAATTAAGTAGTAGCGCAGATATGTGCTTAATCACTAATTAAAAGATTAATTTACAGCGGTGTAGTGGAGTGCACAAAAAAAATCACACACAATAAGCAATCACAAACACAATAGGGTTTATAGTGGTTCGGTGCTGAACTCGGTTCCTACGTCCACTCCCCAAAACCCTTTGGAAATTTCACTAATCGTATCACAACAATTACAACCCCTAGCCTTCCCGGCTAGTCCTCTTGTTTCACGGCACAAGGCAGCCAATCCCCTAGCCTTCCCGGCTAGTCCTCTTGTTTCACGGCACAAGGTAGCCAAACCCCTAGCCTTCCCGCTAGTCCTCTTGTTTAACGGCACAAGGAAGCCAAACAACAGTCTAGGGTTATCTCTAACCCTATTACAAGAAATATCATAGAATATAACAAATAGCTCCTAACTTGAGCAAATATTCAAAGAAGAACTTTACAAATTTCGAAGCAAGTTTCAGTAATGGATGTGGATCTCCGAGGTAGCTGAAGCTTGAAATGTTTCACCGGATCTGGACGACTAGAACAAGGATTAAGATTTACAACTTCACAGCACAAGAGCTTGCTCTTCAACACTCTGGAAATATGCAATGAACACTCTCTTTTTGATTTCTTTCTTTCCCTTTTTCTTTTTCAGATTTCCATAGATTTGTCAACAAAAATCGTCAAGAAATCGTCAAGAAGTTCCATTGATCACATCTATTTAAACCAAAATAAAAATAATGTCGTTAGACACATTGGTAAATAGAGGAAATTAAAAACGGGAAGAAATATAACCGTTTGAATTTATTTCCCTAAACATTGATTGTATTTAATCCTTGGCAAAGAAAGATTGTCACCAAAAGAAAATGTCAGTAACCATGAAAACGGACATATAATTAAAAGAGAGAGTGAGCATTTAATATTTGAGAGAGCTGGTTGGCTGGAATTAATTTTACCCCTTGAAGTCTTGCGGCCATGGAAGAAACAAGGGAGAAGCACCATGCTATCTAAACAACTAAAGCTAGCTAGCTAGATAGCAAGATTCCATGGCAACAAGAAATCAGCCGTATCCAAAGAAATAAAGGAGCTAGCTAGCAAGCTAGCTCAATTCAATATCCACACGGCTAGGTAAAGATGCCATGAAAAAAATAGTTAACTCCCTATTCAAGGTTTCATACTTTAATGCAAAAGGAGTTAGCTATTTAGCTAACTCAAATGTGAATTCATGCGGCAAGGAGAATAAAGTGGTTAACTCCCTAGTTAGCTTGGTTGGAAGAGTGTACGGCTTGGAGGAAAAAATCTGCCATAGAAAAAAATTAGTTAGCTTGAAAGGTAGCTAAGGCACAAACTAGTTAGCTCTTTAGCTAACTAGCCACATAGATAAGCATCCCATGTTTTCATGAACAGAGAGAACTTGAAATTTAGCTAGCTCTTTAGTTAGCTATTTAAAAAGTGTATGAGGCCATGTAAAAAAGTAGTTAGCTCAAGAGCTAACTCAACTCAAGTTTCATGCGCCAGGGAGAAAGCTTAAAATGATAAAGTTGTTAGCTTGTTAGCTAACTAGATAAAAAGTAATCTTATTCGTGACAAAAGAAGCAAACTTGTTAGCTAACTCCATTCAAATTTTTCATGCAACGTGGAGGGAGAAAAAGAAAAAGAAGTTAGCTGTTAAGCTAACTTGATTTATCATGCAATCGGCCAAGGGAGAAAAAAAAAGCCCCAAAGGAGTTAGCTTTTCAGCTAACTCTTTTGCAAAAACGTTCGGCCAAGAGTAACGGAAGAACAAAATGGTTAGCTGTATAGCTAACTTAAATTGAAGTGTCATGAAAAACGTCCATGGCAAGCTAGCTTTTCAGCTAGCTAGATAAAAACACCATTCGACCAAGTCTGCAGCAAATAGTTAACTGGGAGAAGAAGTTAGCTAGTTACATGCATGGTTCGGCCAGCTTCAATGTGAAAAATTAACTAGCAAGTGGGGAAAGCTAGCTAAGAAGGGAAATAAGCTAGCTTTCAAGCAATAAAGAATTAATTAGCTATATTCTAGACAAGAGAAAATAAACTTCCTTGTAACGAATAAAATTTTTTTGATAAGGCTCACCTGTACGACACATGTACATCCCTGCAATAATATTAATTTCCCTAATAAACATAGTCTTAATTGTTTTGTAATCATCAAAATCAATCTAGGGGCCAACAATGGTGACAAGCAGGAACCTTCGTTGGCTTGAAATCGAAGGAAATGATCCAAGAATGTCCATCCTCCATTGAACAAAGGGCCATGGGGACAAGAGAGGGCTTAGTTGGAAAGTGGGTTGCCATTGGATGTGACCATGCCATTGGTAGCTATCGCACTTTCAAACCAGTTCAGCGCTTTTTCTTGCATAATAAGCCAATATTATCTCTAGTGGAGCACCTGTATGCTAGCAACCTGCCTCCCTTATGATTTTCACAAATGCCTTCGTGGATCTCCCGAAGGACGTAGTCGGCATCTGTGGGGCCTATGCATTTGAGCAGAGGATAGGAGAACAACCTTTTGTATAGTTGCCCGTTCAGCACCATGAATTTGGAGGGCCTCCATTTAAGTAGTCTAGCTTCCATACAATTGTCAGAGAGGGTGCCATCAGTAAGATAGTGGATGTAGGCATCCATCCAAGTTGGCTCCTATGTGACTGACAGGGCCTCTTCCACGATGCCATTGCTTCCAGATGCTCGATGTAGGTCCTCCCTAGGGCATTGTCCGCCAAGGTAGCCAGCTGGGATAGGGCATCAACCCTGGCATTTTCACCTATGGGGATGTGGCTGATACTGAAGTAAGCCAGGTGAAAGTTTGTGATCGAATCTTATTCAAATATCAAGGCTTCATACTCTTTGCTAATTTGTTCGGAGACCAGCTAGGAGTTAGTAAAGGCTCTGAGATGCTTTGCTTCAATCTCCCATGTGAATCTTATTCCCGCCAGCATGGCTTCATACGCGGCCTGATTATTAGTGGCTTCGAAGAAAATCGGAGGGCGTACTTGGCTACCACCCCCTCCTGGCTTGCCAGGATAAGCCCTACCCTGCTCCCTTGGAAGTTTGAGGCACCGTCGACATGGAGAATCCAGGTCTCTCCTGCTTCTTCTGGTTCAGCTTCTAAGGCCGTTAGAGAGGGCTCCTCTAGCTGCCCCTTGTCCAGGTGCATTCGATCAAGAAATCCGTCAAAACTTGAGACTTCATGGCCGTCCTTGGCTAAAATAAAATGTCAAACTCTCCCAACTTGACCATCCACTTGGCCAGTCATCTAGAGGTATCTGGATGGGCCAAGATGGCCTTAAGCAGTTGGTTCGTGAGCACCACGATCGAGTGAGCTTGAAAGTAAGGTCTGAGGCACTGAGCGAAGATAATTAGTGCAAAAATAATCTTTTTGATTTTAAAGTACTTGGTTTTTGCATCATGGAGCACTTTGCTGATATAGTAGACTAGCCTTTGCATTCAGTCGGAGTCAATTCGGACAAGCACAGAGCTGACTGCCTTCGGAGAGGCAGTGAGGTAGAGGAAGAGATTCTCTTCCTCCTTTGATTTTGACAGCAAAGTTGGGATAGACAGGAACTCCTTAAGCTTCTCGAAGGCCTTCTGGCTTTCTTCCATTCACTCAAAACCATTCATCTTACACAAGGCCTTGAAGAAGGGCAGGCATCTCTCGATAAATCTTGATAAGAAGCGGCTTAGGGTGGCTACTCTTTCGGTGAGTCGTTGCACCTCCTTCTTATTGGTGGGCTATCTCATGTTGAGGATGGCTTGAATCTTTTTGGGGTTTACCTCAATTTTTCCACAGTGACTCCGAATGTACACTTGCGGAGGATCAGCTTCATCCGATAGCGGCAAAGATTATTGAAAGTTTCCTTTAGGTCAGTGACATGATCAATAGTTGGGATGCTTTTGGTTAGCATGTCATCCATGTACACCTCCATGCTTCGTCTGATTTGGTCTTTGAACACCTTATTCATCAATCTTTGCTAATGGCCCCTACATTCTTTAGGCCAAAGGACATTTACCTTATAGCAATAGACGCATTTCTCGGTCATGAAGGAGATATTCTTCTCATCCTCTGGGTTCATTTATATTTGGTTGTATCTCAAGAAAGCATCCATAATGCTAAGGAGCTCATGGCAGATGTGGCATCGACCAACTAGTTTATTCTGGGCAATGGAAGCTATCCTTCAAGCATGCCTTGTTGAGGTCAGAGTAGTCGATGTAGATCCTTCAACTTCTGTTTGCCTTGCAGACCATCACTATGTTAGCTAGCTAACTTGGGTAGTGTGCTTCCCGAATGTGGTCGGTGGCAAGTAGTTTGTCAACCTCCTCATCGATGGCTTTTTACCTTTCAAGAACAAAGCTCATTTTCTTCTTCTTGACTGGTCGATACTTCGAGCCAATATTAAGCTTGTGGGTAATTACCTTCGAAGGTATTTCGGGCATGTCCGACGCTAACTACGTAAAGACATCCGAGTTGGTCCACAAGAAGGTGAGAAGCTGATCCCTTTCTTCTGTGGGGAGAAGTTCACTAATCTGGACCATCTTCGCTGGGTCATCCCTCAATGGGAAAGTCATTGAACACTCGGCTAGCTTCCCTTCTGACTCCCTATGGTCAAATAGCACTGGGGCTAGTGGTGTGGCCATCTCATAGGAGCTGGGAGCCATGTGGTAGCATAGTTGCATTGGGTTCTAGTCATTGCACATCTCGCTAATTCCGTTGCTGGTGGGGAACCTGACGAGGAGATGCTTGGTGGAGATGAGTATGGTGTTATAGGCTAGCAGCACCCGGATGACCAGAAACCTCATGAAGACTGTGCTCTAGCAGGGTGGCATCCCAATCATAATTGAAAGAGTGATCTCACCTTCAACTCTTACAGAGTCCCCCTATGAAGCTGATCAGGGTGTGGACATGGCTCAGAGAGCATCAGGAGGAAGGTTCATCCGAACAAAGGCATCGTAGGTAAGGATGTCCGTGGAGCTTCCCCTATTGATCAAAATTATTTTTATAGGATGTGTAGTGATTGTCATGAGAATGACGACACCATCATCATTTGGATTGTTCACCCCCACTAAGTCCCTTTTTAAGAAAGGGATCACAGTTTCTACACCCTCATTTACCTATGGCCTCTTGGAAGCATGGACTGCCACCCAGGAGATCTTGCTAACCATTCTCGTCAAAGTGTTGTCGATGTTAGCCTGGGCAGGTAAAAGGCCCACTTGGTGCTGAGTAGCTAGGGGTCCTCCCTGAACGAACTTCCTAAGATAGCCATGCTAGATGAAGTCCTCGATGGCACGCCTCAACTGATGGCAATCCTCTGTATCGTAGCCATAGTCCCGATGAAAGCGGCTGTAGAGGCTCTTGTCTTGGGTGGCTGACAGCATCAAAGGATGGGGGCACTTGAGGTATGGCTCCCCCTTGATCTCCATGAAGATGTGCATTTTAGGAGCGAAAAGAAGGGTGATGTTATCTTCCTTGGGGGTGAAGCTCCTATGCCAGTTGTCTAGTCGGCGCGAAGTCTCTGGCTTCTTGGGACAGGGTCCGCTTGGCTCCTCGCGAACTTGCTTCTTGCTGGGCCTTCCGTCTTCCTCCCTTCTCATGGAGTCGGCTTCGTCGGCACGTATGTACTTCTATGCGTTATTTAAGAGCTCTGCGTAAGAGTTGAAAGGCTTCTTGTCTAGGAAGTAAGTAAAGTAGAAGGGATGAGGCCTCACTTCAGAGCTAAGGTAGCTACGAAGTCATCGAGATGATAAACCTCGAGGGTGGTCATCTTGAAGTAAGCCACAAAATCTTTGAGAGATTCTCTGTCCTTCTATCGGATGGAGAATAAGCTGTCTGCCACCCAAAGAATCCTTCGGTATGCATCGAAGTAAGCCAGGAAACTCCTCTCCAGCTACCAGAAGGAGTCGATGCTATGTGGTGGGCGGTGAGAGTACCAAGTGCGTGCAGCCTTCTGAAAGATAGCGGGGAAGGAAATACAGAGAAGGGCATCAATCGCCCCTTGGATTTGCATGAGAGCCTTGTAACTCTCAAGATGATCAAGCGGATCATAGTGTCGTCATACGGATCCAACTAGGGAAGGTGAAATTGGGAAGGGATCGATTCCTCTATGATGCGATGGGTGAGGGAAGGACAGCTATCGTAGTCCATTTTTGGCTGATTGGTGAGTCTGCGGCTGAACTCCTCCAACCGGTGATGGTACTCGTCAAGGCATCTTTCTGCCTTGCAATTGATGTGCCTGTCAATGGACTCCTCTTTGATAACTCAAGAGACAAATAGAGAGAAGGGCGGCACCGGTGTTGGTACCTTTGTTTGGGCTCCCTCCCATGCTGCCGCCTGGGAGAGGGGCTACTCGATCGATGGGCGAGAGATCGAGGCCTCTTGGGGGCCTCACAATGATGATGCTCCAGTGAAGCATAATGGAAGTGAGTCTCTAGTTAGAGAGATCTTTCGTGGGTGGATTATTGGCTGGCCTAAGCAGCTATTGCATAAGGTAAGAGAGGCCTTGGCCGCTGCTGTGTGGCCACAGAGTGCTTCTCGCTCATGGACGGCTGCTACCAACACTTGGACTTATTGGGTGAGGGTGGCAAGCTGGTCTAATTAAGTGGTTTGAGACAGTGGTGATGGTGGAGTAGGGAGGCTGGCCTCCTCCTGCTTGATCTATAGAGAAGGTTCTCCTACATAGCTGATGGAGGCTTATCGAACGCGCGTTACCACCAATGTTGACTTAGAGGGGATAAAGATATGTAACCTAGTATTATGTTCTTTCTTTTTCCTGCGCCCCCTACCTCATGCGCCAATCTATTGACACCAGATCACCTTCCTCGATCGTTCATGAACATCTGGTCGCCTTCTCTGACGATCCAAGGATCTTTCGGTGAGCTTCTCTCAATTGGAAGCCTACAAAAGTCCTGAGAACCAGAGATTCTAGCAGGGACCCTTCGTCGCTCAAGTTAGTGCTCTGAACAATAGCCATGAGCTTGAAAGAAAGCTCGAGAGTCTTAGAGAGAGATGCTCTATATGGGCATATGTTTGAGCATCGTTGGCTTAGCTTAACTTGGCTTACCCAGTCGAGGGTGGTCCCTCTTATCCATTTTATGGATATTTGCGAGACTCGAGGTGTAACCACATATTAGAGAATGCACGGTGAGGGTTGTAATAACGGGGTTTGCCTCCCTCGTGGCAGTCAGAGTTGGTAGGCCAGGTCCTATTAGATGTGGGTGGTTGTAGCAAGGTTGGTGGGTCAGGTCCTGTTAGATGTGGGTGGTCGTGGCAAGGTTGGTGGGTCAAGTCCTATTAGACATGGGTGGTCTCAGCAACATTGGTGGGCCAGGTCCCGTCAAATATGGGTGGTTGTAGCAGGGTTGGTGGGCCCTATCAAATCTGAGCTAATGCCAGATCTATCTCTCACGTTGCGTTATTATTGAGATCTTGGATCGTGAGATGATTGTTGTCGTTAGTGGTTAAAAATAAAAGCTACTCACTACTATAGCTAGGCCTAACCATCATCAGTCCAACATCAATTAGGCCTAACCATCAGGAGACCCAATTTAGAAGCATGTCGTATTCCCAATATCCAAGTGCTCCTCAACATTCACCAAATAATTATGATCCTACTTTCGAAGAGAAGGTGTTACAAGCATTGAAGGGCTAGAAATGAATACTCATCTTCTTCACTCATACACACAATCCATTGCACAACAAGAAATCCAGATAGGTCAACTAGCCACAACATTCAGTAAAAGAGAATGGGATAAGCTACCGAGTCAACCCGAAGCTAATCCTAGGGACCTAAACATCCAAGGATCAAAACAAGGAGCCCAGGTTAACCAACTAAGTGTTATTCATACATTAAGATCTGAGAAACAAATAGATAATCAGGTGGATACATATGAAGAAGAAGAATTAGAAGTCCCACCACTTGAACAACTTATTGAGCTGAGTCAGCCCGAAACAATTGAGGCATTAGAGTCTAATATAATGCCCAACCCACTAGCTAAGCCCATGTCAGAAGAAGATAAACAAAAAAACAGGGTTGTAACACCATTCCCAAATAGACTTAAGTCCAATCAAAATTCAGCCCAATTCGATAAGATTTTAGAGGTCTTTAAGCAAGTTAAAGTGAACATCCCCTTACTGGACACGATCCAACAGGTCTCAGCCTATGCTAAATTCCTTAAGGATCTATGTACCAAAAAGAAGACCATCAATGTGTTCAAGAAAGCCTTTTGGCAGCCAGTGTGAGCTCTTATCTATCAAACTATATGCTAGTAAAATACAAAGATCCAGGATCACCCACTATTTCATGCACTATTAGGAATACCCTCATAAATAGGGCTCTATTAGACTTAGGAGAAAGTGTTAATATATTACCATACTCTGTATATGAGCAACTAGGGTTAGGAGAACTCAAGCCTACGAAAATGATCCTACAACTAGCTGATCACTCTTTGAAAGTACCCAAGGGAATAGTAGAGGATGTATTGATCAAAGTTGGTACCTTTATCTACCCATTGGACTTTGTGATTTTAGAAACTGAACCGGTGACAAACCCAAAAAGCCACATTCCAATGATTTTAGGTAGACCATTTTTGGCCACATCTAATGCCCTAATTAATTATCGAAATTGATTAATGAAACTCTCCTTTGGAATATGTCAATTGATCTTAATATTTTTGATCTTACCAATACACATCAAACGAGCGACTCAAATTATGTTCAGGATACTGTTTATGATCTAATTGACTTTAGTGATGAAAAGCTTAACCTAGAAACCTGCATAAACCAAGATGGGGAGCAAATTAATGAGGTTGCTATAATTGATAAAAAATCAAGATGGAAACTTCCAACTGAACCACTAAAGAAAGTACCTGAACCATTACCCAAACAATCAATAAAGGAAGCACCCAAATTAGAACTGAAACCACTTCCCAAGCATCTCAACTATGCATATCTAGGTCAATCAGAAATCCTGCCTATGATAATTTCAACCGACCTAAACTCCTCACAAGAAGGAAAACTATTGAATGAGAATAAAGAAGCGTTATGATGGACCATGGCTAACATAAAAGGGATTAGCCCCTCGATCATTCAACGTAGGATTCACTTGAGGGAGAAAACCAAGCCTATAAGAGACCTTCAAAGAAAACTTAAACCAACCATAAAGGAAGTAGTAAGGGAAGAGATCATCAAACTCCTTGATAATGGTAATCAAAGTGAGCCATGACGTCTGGCTGAAGACGTTAAACTTAGCACTTTTTGGGAGGCAACCCAAAATTTTTATGTTCTAACCTTTATTTCATGATTCTTATTTTTAGGAATAAGAGACTACTCCGCACGGTCACTCCTAACATTACACGAGGCATATCTCGTCTAGGTGGTGTTTCTTCTTGTTTTATTCTTCTTTACTCATTGAGGACAATGAGAATTAAGTTGGGGGATAAGAGAAACCTTTTTGAAAAATATTTTGAAAACACCTTGGCATTTTTTAAAAATTTCAAAATTGTTGTGCTATGAAAGAAATTCTTGAGCAAAATTGACTAGAAAAAGGTAATAGAGTTAGAAAGTATTGGCTAATTACTGTAGAGAACCAAGGAGTAGACTAGCTGGTCAAACTTTTAGTAACCTACTTAGATCATCTAAAGGTTATTAGCACTTCCATTGCACATGCACACTGACGAGGTAAATTAGGTATTAGTTGTAAGGTCAATTAGAGATTCAATTATTATTGAAAATTGGTAATTGATATACACCCCCAATGAGAGAAACTTGAATTTAAGGAAAGAGCTACTTGCTTGATAAAAAATATATATATATATATATATATATAAAGTTTAAACATTGGTTTCCTATCGAGTAACCGGGCACCTTCACCTAAGTAAGCGTTGTTGTTCGCGTCAAAAAATGGGCAATGTAAAGATATCCCTAAAAAAATAAAAATAAATAATAAATAAATAAAAAATATATATCAGGCAGTGTGAAAGCTACCTTAGGTCATGTACTTAATTTGAGGGTGTATAAAAGTTGCTCAAAGTAAGTGATAAGCGAATATACCATTGTTTCTTACAAACTAATACCGAAATGCTAAGTTAGCCATCATAAATATAAGTGCTGTAGATCTATAGATGAACTCTAAGAAAGTTTCTGATAGTTCTAATAGCAAAATTTACTTCAAAAACTCAATACTTAGTGATACTGGCTATCTTCTTTCAACCTTAAGCCTAGATTTAATTTTGCAAAAGAGAATTTTAGTGACGCATGGTTTTATTTTAATTACATTGCTAAGGGACTAGCAATGATTAAATTGGGGGGTGTGATAAGTCTATTTATTATCCCAATTTAACTGTTAAAATAAATATTAATTACTTTAAATTTATTAAGAATTGATACTTTTTTATGGATGTTTGTAGGAAAGGAGCCTATAGATGGAAAGAGCTTGATTTTTGAAGTCCAATGATGCAGACGACACTCAAATCAGGATTCGGTTTGCCCAAAAAGAAAGAAAGAGATGATTTCGCATGATTCTCGATGCAAACTAAGGCAGAAGGAAACCCTAGACGAGCTCTATAAAAGGAGGACCTCAGGCAGTAGTTGGGAGAATGAGTTTCTACAAAGCTCTTTTTATTCTTCTTTTATTTAGATTATTGTATTTAGGCCTGGAAGAGAAAAATTATGGAGGGGATGTTGGCAGTAGCAATGCGTGGCTAGATTCCTTCAACTTGGGATGATGATGAAGCATGTAATCAGGTTTTATCTTTCTTTTTGTTCTTAATTTCTATATATGCAATAATAATTATGCTCTTCTTTATTATCTCTTTTGAGTTATTTTTCTGATTGAGGTTTTGATCTGGCATACACGGCTGTACCCTCTATCGATGTACCGTGATCTCAGGATATGGTACGTGCCTAAGAGAGACAGATCGTAGTATGATAGATTAGACCCTTAACCTTGCAATTATTAGATAGTTTATACTCTAAGCGGATGTACCGTGATCTCCTGCCTGACAAGAGATAAATTATTCTAATTTTAAATTTATAAAAATTATTACTATTGCAACATTAAAAAAAAGAGATAAAACCTGTTTGCATGGTGGATTCGGATTCCTGGGTTGCTTCTCCTGCTATTTGAATTTCATTAATTAATTAGTTGTTATCTTTTAATAACCGCTATTCTTAATATAATCCTTTATAGATAAATTTTCTTTTTCTCTTTCATGAAATAATTGTCCTGAGGATACAATCCCAATTCACCACTAGCTATAGTAGTGAGTAGATTTTATTTTTGACCGCCAACAACAGCGATCACTGTGCTTCCGGACCACATCATGGTATGTAGATAATAACTGTTGATTAATCACAGCAATGTTTAAGGGTTTTCTGGCTGGTTTGTAGTCTCAGCAAATACAAATCATTACTTACCTGTTTACTGCATATCACTCAGCATCTAAATCAAGATATTCTTAAGTTCAATTTTTTGACAATTTGGGGGGAAAAAAATCAAAGGTTCGCAAGCATTGAGTTGCGCAACAGGAGATAATCCTCCCTGGAACACGGTCATGACGCATAGTCCAGTAGAGAAAGAGCCAGCTTCATGTGGCGGAGCAGTGCAGAGAATCCTGGTGCAGATTGACCAGGTGTCTCTTGGCTTAGAAGAGAAACCTGCTTAAAGTTGTCAAATCTCAACCTGGGTCCCGAGCTTGGAGGCCTAGAAGGTGGTTGCTAGCATCCGGTGCAAATTCATCGAATATTTCTGCTGCTTTAAATTGCGCTATGCAAGTGAGGCAAAATACTACAAGATCATTAATGAGCCTAAGAGATTAATTTATAAGAAAAATCTTTGTACACCGTCTTCTGTGTAGGTTGTTTTCTGTGTAGGATGGCCTACACCGAGCACAATGATTCACTCGCACATCGGCCGATGTTAAAAAATTCGTTCACGGGCCCACACAAGGGCGAATCACTATGTCCAATGTAGGTCATTCTGCATTGGAGTTGTGTATAAAGATTTTTCCTTAATTTATAATTCAGATGAGAAGGAAAGAAAGAAAAGATGTGCAGATCGATAATGGGCCTAAAGGGTTAGTAGGTGATTTAGAAGGGAAAAGGCACTCTATATATCTTCTCTCGCTGCTGCTGATCTCTGATTCTCTCTTCCACGATTGCACCACATCCTTCTTGGAGCCCATGACTACCCCTCTCTAGCCATGGTGATTGGCTTTCCTGGTGGGTACATGGGCATAGAGGTGGCAATTTATGATCGATGTTGAAGGGGAGGTGATGGATATATACATCCTTACCTTACGAGCCTTTTTATATGACTTCATATGTCTAAAACAATCTCAACACGAACTTTGTCTTACAAGAAGGCCACTAGTGTCCTCCTTTGATGCCTGCACTACAAAATCAAGGGTTTATGACGGTGACTCTAGAGCATAGGAAAGAAAAGAGAAGAAAAAGAGAGCATTTTTGCAAATGAATTGAATTCTCTATAGAATTTCTAGATAAAGATGGTCTTTATTATGAGTAGAGAATCCACATAGAATTCAAACTCCTGGTCTCATTCTAAATCTGTTTAGGATAAGAATTCAATAGGATGAACTAATCAACTTATCTTTATCTTTTGATAATCTATATGGATGCTCCATGGGCCTTGGGTTGGGTACAAAACCTAACAGTAACTCCAACATCTCCCACCTGTCTACAATGAATGTTACTTCATATGTCCTCTCTATGTTTCTAACACATCACTCCTTATACAGGTAATGGAATTTGCAACTCAACGAAGCATACTCAAAGTGAGGGCACTATATTAAATTACCATCTAACTAAAAATAGCATATCACCTTCAAAATATTGTTCATGCTCCAAAGTGTCTGACCATGCCAAACCAAGTGCCTCTAATACCTCTTGAGACTTTTCCCAGAGCATCACTTGTCCTCTCAATATTAGTTTTTTGCTCATGATACAACAAATGGAGATAATTGCCTGAGTTATGAGCTATACAACCAAGGTGTGATATTAGACTATCTTTCCATGATCCCGATATCAATTCACCTTGACTCGGTCACTTTCCTAGACATACTCTACAAGATTGCATCAATCATGATCCTAGAGACATACTAAGGTAGTAATATTAAATCTCAGCTATATGACATTGCTCCAAGTCAAAGGACTTATAAAAGCTAGAGCTCACATAGTGACAAATAAGAAATCAATTGTGTCACTCTTTTAGAATGTCAACTACAGCATATCTAGTTCAAAATGTATGGTATAGCAGATCTCTCACCCAATGGGATGTGTCACTCTGAACACCATGTGAATCTTGGTCTAGTCACCACTTAGACTATTATCTAAGTAGCTCCACTCTATTAGCTTATGAAGAGTCTTGCCACTCTCAATCAGGCTCAATATTGGAGTTGTGAAGGACTTGTGCATCCGACTTTCTTAAGTCTCATCTTACACTAACCAAAGTGACGTATGTATTTTTTACTTATCACTTAGTTACCAAAGCACATTCCCATTACAAAGGTAGAACTATGATCCCTTTTATCTCATCCCACCTACTATCAAATTACACTACAAGAAAATACTGAAATAGCGACGCAAATTTAGCGACGCAATTATGCGTCGCTAAATTGCGATCACTTTGCGACGCCTCCGTGACAACAAAACATTGCGACCCAATTAGCGACGAATTAGCGACTCAATAAACCAGAAAATCAAAAAAAATTAATTTTTTATTTAGCAACGCAAATAATGCATCGCAATATTTTTAAATTAATTTTTTATAAAATATAAATATGTAAAAAAAAAATTGCAACGTAACTCAGTGCGTCGCAATGTTTTTAAAAGAATTAAATATGTTAAATAACGACGCATTAGCGACGCAATAAATCAGAAATTAAAAAAATTATTTTTAATTTAGTGACTCACCAATTGCGTCGCAAATAATTTAAAAAAATTAATTTTTAAAAATATAAATATTAAAAAAATATTGCGATGTAACTCAGTGCGTTGCAATGTTTTTAAAAAATTAAATATATTAAATAGCGACGCATTAGCGACGCAATAAACCAGAAAATTAAAAAAATTATTTTTTTAATTTAGCGACAATAACTGCGTCGTAATTATTTTAAATAAAATTAATTTTATAAAGTATAAATATGAGAAAAAATAATTGCGATGCAACACAGTGCGTCGTAATGTTTTTAAAAAATTTAATTATATTAAATAGCGATGCATTAATGACGCAATAAACCAGAAAATTAAAAAAAAATTTTTAATTTAGTGACGAAATAATTGCATCGTAATTATTTTAAATAAAATAAATTTTATAAAATATAATTATTAGAAAAAAATATTGCGATGCAATTCAATGCATCGCAATATTTTTAAAAAAATTAATTATGTTAAATAGCAACGCATTAGCGACGCATAAACATAAAAATTAGAAAATTATATTTTAATTTAGCGACGCACTTGTTGCGTCGCAATTATTTTAAATAAAATTAATTTTTATATAATATTATCATATTAAAAAATTACGACACAACCCTTTGTGTTGTAATATTTTTAAAAAAATTAATTATGTTAAATAGCGATCGGTCCGAGATCGGTCGTGGCCGATCGGAATCAGGGCTTGGATCGATCGCAACCGTCGGATCATCGCCGATCGGATCGATCGTCGCGGTTCGAGATCGGTCGTGGCCCATCAGGATCAGGACTAGGATCGATGGCAACCGTCGGATCAATGTCGATCGGTCCGATTGCCAT
This sequence comes from Calamus simplicifolius, assembly GCA_900491605.1. Lineage (NCBI taxonomy): Eukaryota > Viridiplantae > Streptophyta > Magnoliopsida > Arecales > Arecaceae > Calamus > Calamus simplicifolius. The sequence goes on along the minus strand of UESW01004534.1, from coordinate 1,109,295 downwards.
GGTCCAAGATCGGTCGTGGACGATCGGGATCAGGGCTTGGATCGATTGCAATTGTTGGATCATCGCCGATCGAATCGATCGCCACTGTCCGAGATCGGTCGTGGCCGATCGAGATCAGGGCTTGGATCGATCGCAACCGTCGGATCGTCAGCGATCTCGGACCGATCGCAACGGTCCGGGATCGATCATGGCCGATCGGGATCAGGGCTTGGATCGATCGCAACCATCGGATCATCGCTGATCGGACCGATCGCCACAGTCCGAGATCGGTTGTGGCCGATCAGGATCACGGCTTCGATCGATTGCAACGGTCGGATCGTCGCCGATCTCGGACGGATTGCAACGGTCCGAGATCGGTCGTGGCCGATCGGGATCACGGCTTGGATCGATCGCAACCGTCGGATCATCGCTTATCAGATCGATCGCGACGGTCCAAGATCGTTCATTGCTGACCGGGATCGATCAGGGCTTGGATCGATGGCAACCATCGGATCGTCGCGATCTCGGATCGATCGCAACGGTCCGGGATCGGTCGTGGCCGATTGGGATCAGGACTTGGATCGATCGCAACCGTTGGATCGTCACCGATCGGACCGATTGCCACGGTCCAAGATCGGTCGTGGCCGATCAGGATCAGGGCTTGGATCGATCGCAACCATCGATCGTCAGCGATCTCGGACCGATCGCAACGGTCCGAGATCGGTCATGGCCGATTAGGATCAGGCTTGGATCGATCACAACCATTGGATCATCGCCGATCGAATCGATCGCCATGGTCCGAGATCGGTCGTGGCCGATCGAGATCATGGCTTCGATCGATCACAACCATCGGATCGTCGCCGATCTTGGACGGATTGCAACAGTCCGAGATCGGTCGTGGCCGATCGGGATCATGGCTTGGATCGATCGCAACCATTGGATCGTCGCCTATCGGATCGATCACGACGGTCCAAGATCATTCATCGCTGACCGGGATCGATCAGGGCTTGGATCGTTGCAACCATCGGATCGACGCCGATCGGTTCAATCGCCATGGTCCGAGATCGGTCATGGACGATCGGGATCAGGGCTTGGATCGATCACAACCGTCGGATCGTCGCTGATCGGACCGATCGCCATGGTCCGAGATCAGTCGTGGCCGATCGGGATCAGGGCTTGGATCGATCGCAACCGTTGGATTGTCAGTGATCTCGGACCGATCGCAACGGTCCGGGATCGGTCGTGGCCGATCGGGATCAGGGCTTGGATCGATCGCAACCGTCGGATCATCGCCGATCGGACCGATCGCCACGGTCCGAGATCGGTCGTGGCCAATCTGGATCATGGCTTCGATCGATCGCAACCATCGGATCGTTGCCGATCTCGAACGGATTGCAACGGTCCGAGATCGATCGTGGACGATCGGGATCACGGCTTGGATCGATTGCAACCGTCGGATCGTCGCCTATCGGATCGATCGCAATGGTCCGAGATCGTTCATCGCCGACCGGGATAGATTAGGGCTTCGATCGATCGCAACCGTCGGATCATCGCCGATTGGACCGATCGCCACGGTCCGAGATCGGTCGTGGCCGATCGGGATCATGGCTTGAATCGATCGCAACCGTCGGATCGTCGGTGATCGGACCGATCGCCACAGTCCGAGATCGGTCGTGGCCGATCGGGATCAGTGCTTGGATCGATCGCAACTGTCGGATCATCAGCGATCTCGGACCGATCGCAACAGTCCAAGATTGGTCGTGGCCGATCAAGATCAGGGCTTGGATCGATCGCAACCGTCGGATCGTCGCGATCTCGGACCGATCGCAACGGTCCGGGATCGGTCGTGGCCGATCGGGATCAGGGCTTGAATCGATCGCAATCGTTGGATCGTCGGCGATCGGATAGATCGCCATGGTCCGAGATCGGTCATGGCCGATCGGGATCAGGGCTTGGATCGATCACAACCGTCGGATCGTCCGCGATCTCGGACAGATCGCAACGGTCTGGGATCGGTCGTGGCCGATCGGGATCACGGCTTCGATCGATCGCAACCATCGGATCGTCGCCGATTGGACGGATTGCAACGGTCCGAGATCGATAGTAGCCGATCGGGATCACGGCTTGGATCGATCGCAACCGTCGGATCGTCGCCTATCGAATCGATCGCGACGGTCCGAGATCGTTCATCGCCGATCGGGATCGATCAAGGCTTGGATCGATGGCAACCATCGGATCAACGCCGATCGGTCCGATCGCCACGGTCCGAGATCGGTCGTGGACGATCGGGATTAGGGCTTGGATCGATCGCAACCGTCGGATCGTCGCCGATCGGACCGATCGCCACGGTCCAAGATCGATCGTGGCCGATCGGGATCAGGGCTTGAATCGATCTTAACCGTCGGATTGTCAGCAATCTCGAACCGATCGCAACGGTTCGGAATCGGTCGTGGCCGATCGGGATCAGTGCTTTGATCGATCGCAACCGTCGGATCATCGCCGATCGGACCGATCGCTACGGTTCGAGATCGATCGTGGCCGATCGGAATCATGGCTTCGATCGATCACAACCGTCGGATCGTCGCAGATCTCGGATGGATTGCAACGGTCCGAGATCGGTCGTGGCCGATCGGGATCAGGGCTTGGATCAATCGCAACCGTCGGATCGTCGCCGATCAGACCGATCACCACGGTCCGAGATAAAACAATTGTTAATATTACGACGCATTTATTGCATCGCAATGTTTTTAAGAAAATAATAGTAATAAAAAAATTTAAAAAAATATTGCGATGCAATATGTGCATCGCAATTATTTTCAGAAAATACAATTTTTATCACTTATAATTATTAAAAAAATATTACGATGCATTAGCGACGTATTTTCCTAAAAAATAATTTTTCTGGAGAAAATAATTTTTAATTTTGCGACGCATGTATTGCGTCGCAATATTTTTTAGAAAAATAAATGTAATTAAAAAATTAAAAAAAAACATTGCGACGCATTATTTGTGTCACAATTATTTTTAATATTTTTTTAGTTATAAATATTTAAAAAATATTGCGACGCATTTGCGATGCAATTTTTTAAAATATAAATTTTATCAGTTATAAATATTTAAAAAATATTGCGACGCATTTGCGACGTAATTTCCTAGAAAATAAAAATAATTTTCTCAGAGAAAATAATTTTTAATATTATGACGCATTTATTGCGTCGCAATATTTTTAAGAAAACTAAATGTAATAAAAAAAAAAAAAAAAATTGTGATGCAATATATGCATCGCAATTATTTTCAAAAAATATAAATTTTATCAGTTATAAATATTTAAAAAATATTGCGATGCATTTGCAATGCAATTTCTTAGAAAATAAAATAATTTTCTAGAGAAAATAAATTTTAATATTGCGACGCACTTATTGCGTCGCAATGTTTTTAAGAAAAATAAATGTAATAAAAAATTTAAAAAAAAAATTGCGACGCAATATATGCATCACAATTATTTTTAAAAATATAAATTTTTATAAATATTTTAAAAAATATTGCGATACATTTGCGACGTAATTTCCTAGAAAATAAAAATTATTTTCCAAGAGAAAATAATTTTTAATATTGCGACGCATTTATTGCGTCGCAATGTTTTTAAGAAAAATAAATGTAATAAAAATTAAAAAAAATATTGTGACGCAATATGCGTCACAATTATTTTTTGAAAATATAATTTTATCAGTTATAAATATTTAAAAAATATTGCGACGCATTTGCGACGTAATTTTCTAAAAAATAAAAATTATTTTCCCGCTGAACATTGGCGCCAAGTTAGCAACTCATTAGCGACGCAATTAGTTGCGTCGCTAGGTTTTGCATAAAAAAATAAAAAAGCCAAAGTAGCGATGGATTAGATGCATTGTTGCGTCGCTAATCCATAATAATAAAAAAAATAGCGAGTGATTAGCGACGCATATATTGCGTCGCTAATCACCCCTATTTAAGGCTTGGTCGGGCCGGCCCCCCCTGCTTTCCTTCTCTTCTTCTTCCTATTCCTACCCTAGCCGCCATCGTCCGTCCGCTCCTTCGGCTGCCCCCGTCCTCTCCCCCGGCGGAAGCTCCCCCACTCCGGTGATGTCCCCTCGCGACCGAGGTAAGCCCATCCTCCTTTTATTTTTTTATAAAAAAAATAGGGTCCGGCCATGGTCACGGCCGTAGCCGTCTTCTCCGGCCACAGCCGGTGCCGTGACCGGCCGTGGCCTGGCCACGGTGGTCAGGCCACCAAAAAAAAAATTACTGTTTGGGGGGGGGGGGGGGTGGGGGTTTCCCCACCCCCCTTCGTCTTCTCCGGCCACGGCCATGGTCGTCATCTCTGGCCACGGCCACTGCCGTGGCTATCTTCTTCGGCCACAGCCGCTCCCGTGGCCGGCCGTGGCCTGGCCACGGTCAGGCCACCAAAAAAAAATTGACAGTTTGGGGGGGGGTTTCCCCATCCCCCCTTCGTCTTCTACGGCCACAGCTGCTGCCGTGGCAGTCTTCTTCGGCCACAACCGCTGCCATGGCCGGCCGTGGCCTGGCCATGGTGGCCAAGCCACCGAAAAAAAAAAATTAATGGGGGGGTTTCCCCACCCCCCTCCCGTTCGTCTTCTCCAGTCACGACCACTGCTGTGGCCGCCATGGCCTGGCCCCGGTGGTGAGGCCAAAAAAAATTACAGTTTGGGGGGGACCCCCCATTCGTCTTCTACGGCTACGGCCACGGCCGTGGCCGTCTTCTCCGGCCACGGTCGCTGCCGTGGCCGGCCGTGGCCTGGCCATGGTGGCCAGGCCACCGGAAAAAAAAAAAAACAGTTATGGGGAACCCCCCCCTCCCGTTTGTCTTCTATGGCCACGGTGGCCAGACAAAATAATAATAATAATAAAAGGTAACAGCTAGGGGGCTTTTCCCCTACCCCCGGCCCCTTCAATTAAAAAAAAATTAACACTTATAAAAAAATTTGAAAAAATATTAGATTCTATCATATTTTATTTTTTAAAAATATTTTCAAATAATTTGATGACAAATATAAAAAAATATAAATATATTTTTAAAACATGGGCAACTTAATTTTTTTTTTTTAAAGTAACAGCTAGGGGGGTTTTCCCCACCCCCCGGCCCCTTCAAAAAAAAATTAACACTCATAAAAAAAATTTAACTAAAAATTTAGATTCTATTATATTTTATTGTTATTAAAAATATTTTTAAAATTTGATGATAAATATTAAAAAATGTGACCATTAATCTAATTTTTTATTAGATTAGTTATAAATTAATTAATTTATGTCATTAGTCGGAGCTCTTTAGATAGATTGATTTAGCTCATCAATCATGACTCTTTTTAAATCAACTGATTAAACTCATAAATCGTAGCTATTTAGATCAATTAATTTAGCTTATCAGTTTTAACTTCTCAAGTAAGCTGATTTTAGACCATCAACCTTGTCTCTTTAGATCATCAATCAAAACTCTATAGATAGGTCGAGCTGAATTAGCTTAGCTATTTAGGTCAACTAATTTAGCTCATTAACCATAACTCTTTAGATTAGGTAATTTCAAAATTGCAGTCGTAGCTTTTCATTTCTTTATAGCTGTTTATGCAATAATATTTGTGCATTTGTAGTTATTTACAATTATTATGTCTTGATTATTTACATTCTGCTTCAAATTGAATGATGCATTAAATTATGTAATGCTAGATAGAAAGTCTTGTTGTATTATTATTTAATTTTCAGCAACAAATTAGTAGTTTCAATGATTTATATTTTAGTCTTCACAAACATTTATATTCGATACAATAATCTTAAGAAGTCAGTGACTATATATATAGAACACTATTCCTAATGTATAATTGACAAGAAGTTAAGAATAACAAGCATAAGTTCGATTGTCTTCGGATTTCCATATTATTAATCACAGCACTATAACCTTTAGACCCGTTTGAGAATTTGTAAGACTTAGTCTTGCAAATTCTCAAATTGTCCTGGTGGACAGTTTGAGAATATTTTTTGCGATATGTTAGTCTGCTATTAATCATCGTTGGTGAGATTGCGGTTTGTATTTGCTCATACGTTCTCCTAGTGTGGCATATATGCCACACATTTAGGAGAACATATGAGGAAATGCTGCGAAATTTCAATGTAACCGATCGATGATAATTAATAGCAGAATAACATATCACAAAAAATATTCTTGAATGGGATAGGGCCTTACCTTTTAGACATGGAGTGAAGGTAGAATTAATTTAGGACACTTGAATGCTTGTGAAGTCTCATGATTAAACGGACCGCCTTGCGGCCCGACCCGAACTCAAGCCCTAGCATTAGCCTAGCATGAACCTATGCCTCGGTCCTTGCTAGCACGCCAAGGATCGTAGCCGTGGCCGGGCCTTGCAGGGTAGGGACCTTAGTTGTCTAAAAAAAATGGTTAGTTATAAATTATTTAAATGGTTGTTATTAACCTAAGTTGTAAAAGAAATAATTTAGTTATATATTTAGTAATGCTAATATAGTTTTATAATGTGGTTTCCTTTAATGGTTTACCAGAAATTGTATAAGTCGGTCAAAAATGAGCGGGGCTCGCTCGTGGATGTATGCAAGGATAAAAGATGGCTTGCTTAATCCAGATTTTCTGAATGGATTGGAAGAATTTATCGCATTTGCATGTAGCCAACCTGAATGGATGGATGGGCCTAGGATTAGGTGCCCATGCAACTATCACAGGTGTCAGAATAAAGCCTACAGAGATGTCGAAACTGTTAAGGTGCATCTGTGTAAAAAGGGGTTTGTTCCTGATTACGATGTTTGGTACTGTCATGGTGAACCAGAGGAAATTCCAGCAGTTGTTACAAGCCAACAAGTGTCAATTCCCGTTGATGAACCATTTGTGAATTTAAACACAAGAAATGGTGATGAATGCATCGGGTAATGAATTCAATCAGAATACATTTATGGAAGAACCAAATCCAGATGCACAGCAATTTTATGATATGTTGCGTGCTGCAAATCAAGAATTGTATCCTGGTTGTGAGGGTCATTCCCAGTTATCTACGGCTGCTCGTTGTTGAATATTAAGGCAGAACATCGATTATCAGAAAAGGCGTTTAATTCTGTAGCTGGGTTAATCAAGGAAATTTTGCCAAATGATAATGTTGTAGCAGACAGTTTTTACTCAACAAAGAAGTTGTTGCGTGGGCTTGGGCTCCCGGTTAATAAGATCGATTGTTGCTTGAACAATTGTATGATATATTGGGGTGAAGACTCAGAGCTGAGATGGTGTAAGATTTGTGGGCAATCGAGGTACAAAAACATGAAGGGGAGCTAGTACAAGTAGGAGGAAAAGTGTTCCTTACAAGAGGATGCATTACTTTCCTCTTACTCCACGCCTGCAGAGATTATACAGATCTGAGGCTACAGCTGCTGATATGAGATGGCATGCCGAACATGAATCTAAAGAGGATGAAATGCGGCATCCATCAGATTCAAAAGCTTGGAAGCATTTCAATGAAAATCATCCTGATTTCGCTGAAGATATAAGGAATGTGAGATTAGGTCTTTGTACCGATGGCTTCCAACCATTCGGTCAAGCGGGGCAACAGTATTCATGTTGGCCTGTGATACTGACTGTATATAACCTTCCTCCATGGAAGTGCATGAAAGAGACTGCAATGTTTTTGACAGTTTTGGTTCCAGGACCATCAAATCCAAAGGAAAAGATTGATGTCTTCCTGCAACCGTTGGTGGCCGAATTGAAAATGTTGTGGGAAACAGGAGTCGTAGCCTACGACATTTCTATGAAACAGAATTTCATCATGAGAGTTGCTTTGATGTGGACAATAAGTGACTTCCCGGCATATGCAATGTTGTCTGGTTGGAGCACTGCTGGACGTCTGGCATGCCCTCATTGCATGTATGATTCGGATGCATTTACATTGCAGAAGAGTGGTAAGCAGTCATGGTTTGATAATCATAGGAAGTTCTTGCCCCCAAATCATCCTTACAGGCGTAACTTGATCGCCTTCCGGAAGAACAAAGCAGTCACAAAATTTGCCGAACCGGTTAGGTCCGGCACGGATATATTTGATACTATAGAGCATTTGGGGTTGAGGTATGCTTGGGAACCAGATGCAGATAGAATAAATGGCCGTATATGTAAAGAACATAACTGGAAGAAGCGGAGTATATTTTGGGATTTGCCTTATTGGAGCACAAATCTCATCCGGCACAACTTGGATGTTATGCATATCGAGAAAAATTTTTTTGATAACATATTTAACACGGTGCTAAACATCCCGGGAAAAACAAAAGACACTGCAAAGTCAAGAGAAGAACTTAATCAGTATTGCAGAAGAGGTGATTTGAGGAGGAGTGCCGACGGGACCTATCCTAAAGCCTGTTACACTCTTGACAGAAATTCACGAGAAGTTTTATGTAACTGGCTTAGAGGGTTAAAATTTCCAGATGGTTATGCCTCAAATATCGGTAGGTGTGTGGACATGCATAAGCTCAAGTTGTTCGGCATGAAGAGTCACGACTGCCATGTTTTCATGCAACGGTTATTGCCTATAGCTTTTCGTGAGTTGCTTCCGCAACATGTCTGGAAGGCATTGACAGAGCTCAGCTTGTTCTTCAAGGAGTTATCTGCCACAGTCATTACTTCTGCATCCATGGCAAGGCTTGAGGAGGAAATTTCAATTATTTTATGCAAGCTGGAGCGAATATTTCCTCCCAGTTTTTTTGACTCAATGGAGCATTTACCGGTTCACTTGCCATACGAAGCGAGCATAGCTGGTCCCGTGCAGTATCGCTGGATGTATCCTTTCGAGAGGTAAATATATACATCATTAAGACATATTGACATTTCAAATATTATTTCATTGCGAGAAAATTGGTTAATTTTTTGTCTCAACTTTACATATAGGTACCTTAAGAAGTTAAAAAATAATGTGCGTAATAAGGCAAGGGTTGAAGGTTCTATATGCAATGCACACTTGGTCGAAGAAGTTTCAGCTTTTGCCTCACATTACTTTGAGGGTCACGTCCACACGAGGAGCCGAAATCTTGGTCGTAACGATGACGTATGTGTGGACGAAGGAGAACCTAATGACGGTAGAATATCAATTTTTAAAGGTATCGGCCGTTCATTTGGGGGCAGAAGTCAAGAAATCTTAGCGATATGGAGTATAATGCAGCACATTATTATATCCTAATGAACTGTAGAGAAGTCGATCCATATATTGAGTAAGTGTATACTTCAATGCTTAATTTGAACTTCTAATTTAAATTATAATATACCATAATATTTAATTGCTAACATCAGTTTTAATCCTTATCATCCCATAAGGATGTATTGTGATAGACAACGACAGATGAATCCCGACATCAGTCAAGTTGCAATTGGACAGAAGTTAGAAACGGAGTTCGCTTACTGGTTTTATGAATTTGTGAGTAGTATCACTCAATCAATTTCATAATGGCTTTAATTTTTTGAATTGGTTGTGAATAGCTTATTAATTTATAGGTAAACGGTCCATGGTCCCCAACCGACAATATTTTCATTAAATGTCTATCGCAATGGCCATTGAAGACCGTACAACCTCTACTGGCTATTTTGTTAATGGGTACAAATTTCAGATTGAACGATTAGCAGCTTCAAGAGGCACGCAGAACTGGGGCGTGTGTGTTAAAGGAGAAAGTGTTGGAGCAAATATGCAGGATTATTATGGAAAGTTAGTAGAGGTGGTTGAAGTTGAATATCCCGGTTGGCCTATGAAATGAACCGTATTGTTTCGTTGCGATTGGTTCGATCCGACAGTTCCTGTGGGCAAAAGGGTTCATAACGACTACAATTTGGTTGAAGTGAACCATCGACGAAGATTGTAGAAATATGACCCATTCATCCTTGCATCCCAAGCTCAGCAAGTGTTTTACTGCGGATATCCAAGTTTGCGCAACGACAAGCGAGATTGGTGGGACTGTTTCTAAAATCGTCCCACGTTCAACAATCTTATTAGAGGAGAGTTCATCAAGTCAATCAGCCGAGTGCCCTGCATTTCAAGAGGATGAGATGGAAATGCATGCAATTGAGGATGACACAAGGGCTCCTGAAACATCACTTAGAGATCCAAATGGTGATGTCCAAGAAATTGCGGATGCAAATGTTCGGTTTCCTTCCAATGATAATGAAACTGAATCGCAGTCCGATACGGCATCGGATGTTGAACCAACATTTCACGAAACAAATGACACCGATTAAACATAGAGGTTTTTTAAATTCAACTTTATTTTATAAGTGGTAAATTTTTACATAGTCAATCATTAATCATAATTTAATTGCATGAATCTTTAGTATTTTCAGTATGATGGGCAGAGGTAGATCTACCGACGACATACGGAGTGAGCAGGGACGTAGCTCTGCTGCATTAGATCACATGAGCTTTGGAGATGGAGAGTTCGGATCTCCACACATCGCACAGCCTTCGATCTCTCCAGCAGTCGGCAGTGATCCAGCATTGGTATTACCATCCAGTCGATCGGCACATACCTCCGAGAGTTCTTCCACCATCGGCCGCACCGTACTTTGACTTGATGCTCATGGGCTGTAAGTATATACTAATTAAAAATATATGTTTATGTTTTTAAGTCAATTACTTATAAACATGCATTTTTTTAACAGATTTATTAAGCAGCATCATGTATTCAGCCACATCAGCGCCGTATTTCAGAGGCGTGCAGATCCCAGTGGCTACGATTGATGCCACGTATCTTCAGCCATGAGGGAGTTTTATTTTTCTGAGTTTCAAGTAAACTTATTAAATACAATTTATCACTGATATAAAATTTCTTAATCTTAATAAATTCTGAAACTAACTATTTATTTTAATGCAGAAAAAGTTTACGTGGGACCCTGCCAGCCATGATGCCATTAGGGCAGCATGGGAGGCTCTGATGGCACGCCGATACTCCGACATGCTTCATCGTTGGAGATCATCGGGTTAGTGTCCTATGCATGTGCCAGAGGGTATTTGGCATGAGTGGCAGCAGGTCTGGCAGTCCGATGGCTGGCGCAGGAGGTCCACATCAGCCAGCACGAACCGCCGATCCGAGAAGGGCGGTCCTGGCACGGGTCTCTCCCGCCATACTTCGGGCTCCATTTCAATTCAGGAGCACAGACGCCGTATGGTAAGAAAACATAAATATTTTAATTACTAATTTAGTTATTTACAAATATTTGTATTAATATCAATTTTTTTATTGTTATAATCTAAGCAGGAGGGCGGAGATCCTGGTGAGTTTCGTCTATTCAGGGCGACACACACCAAGAGGGACGATTCCTGGATTGACACGCGATCACGGAAGGTTGCGGTAAGAAATTAGCTTTATGTACGTAGTATCTATTTAATTTCTAAAATTTTATTTCGAGAAATTTATTAACTCATTTATTGTTGATTTTATAATTCAAAGACATGAGTCGAAGAGCTTCGCTCCCAGGCATCGCAGGTCGACTTCACTGATGGGGAGACGCCCATCGAACTCTCAGCAGAGGAGAGTCGGCATGTGTTTTTGGAGGCTGTTAGTGCCTAGCCGTGAGACCGCAGGGTCTATGGTCTGGGCACTAGAGCTTCCTCATATTTTCCCCATCAGGCCTCCAGCTCGTGATTTTCTGGTGATATTCCTGCCGAGCGTTTAAACGACATTCGGAGATCTATTGCGGAGGAGGTTCGACAGAACGTTCGTCAGGAGGTTCGGCAGGAGGTCGAGCACGAATTCGAGCAGCGTATGCGAGGCCGGGATCAGGAGCTTGTAGACGCGCGAGATCAGATGCGTCATTTGCAGGATATGGTTAGCCACTTATCGCAGGGTCTCCAGCCTCCACGTGATCGCTCAGATTCTTGATGTATTTTTTTTTCTTTTTATATGTTGTACATGAAAACTTCAAAATTTTAATATATGAATTATTTTTAAAAATTGATTATTGTTTGGATCAATATGAGTGAAGAATGTTTCTATCAATATTTAAATGTAACGAAATTGTATTAACCGTTTTAATTTTTAATATTTATATTTTTTAAAAAATTTAATTAGCGATGCATTAGCGACTGAAATTGCATCGCTAATATTTTTAAAATATTATTATTAAATATTACGATGCAATGACCTAGTGTCGCAATAATTTAAAAAAAAATTTAATAGCGACGCATTAGCGACTCAAATTACGTCGCTATTATATCTAAAATATTTTTAATAAATATTGCGATGCAATGATCTTGCGTCGTAATATTTAAAAAAAAATTTCTTTGCGACGCATTAGCGACTCAAATTGCATCGCTATTATATCAAAAATATTATTATTAAATATTGCAACGTAACTAAATGCATCGTAATATTGCGACGCAATTGAATGCATCGCAATATTTAATAATAATTTTAAATATTAAAAATTAATTTTAAATTTAGCGATGCATTTGGATGCGTCGCAATATTGCGACGCATTGTTGCGTCGCAGAGAGTCGTAATATTACGACGCAATTGCGATAAATGAAGATTGCGACGGACATCTGAGCGATGTCGTTATTGCGTCGCTATTGCGTAGCAATAGCATGTTTAGCGACGCAATTGCGACGCATTTGAGCGTCGCAATATTTTTTTCCCCTTGTAGTGTTACTAGAGTGATCATTTGTACTAGTAGACCAATATGAGTCTTGTGACAGTCATAAACAACTCTGTGCCATAAATAAATAGTATCATTCATGTAATATGCATAAAAGATAATAACAAATACCTCTTATTAATCAATGCATAAGATGCAATCTAATGTCCAATAGGTAATATATTCAAATACTATGTAATCTCAAACTCCTAATATAGGACTTAGTACACATATATAGCGATAGGCTCAGTTATAGGGCCAGCCAACATTCTATCAGAAGAAATTGTATCTCACCCTCCCTTGCTTAACTATGTCATGTATGTAGTGGTAGTATATGTCAATGTGCATAGTCATACCATGATACTTAAAAATATTTGTACACTCTAATGTAATTGTGCTATTGGAACAAATCCAATTACTTTGCTAGCTTAAGCCAATAAATCAAATCTCTGTAGGAATCTCCTCAACATATCGCCTCTTGGGCTGCTATTGAATAGGTTATGAAGGTTTGCTTTTTGTTACACCAAGTAATGATACCATCTTAAAGGACAAATACATATCTTGAGGTAGACCTATGTGCATCTCTATTACAACCTCAATTTGCATTACAATATCCACTAAATCTCAAATCCCCACCCTTATAGCATAGGATAAGATCAATAGTCTCACAGAGGTATCAAGAAAATCCTCTTGACTACTTGGCAATGAACTAGACCTGGATTACTCTAGTAATAACTTACCAAACCAATTGCAAAACAAATGTCAGCGTGAATATACAATATAATATTAAGCTTCCAATAATACTAGCATATATTCCATTTCCCTCTTTTCCTTATATATCTTTGGACGATAATCTTGGCTTAAGCTATGTCCCTTTTCTACTGTATCAATAAGCCTTGAATAGAATATCTAGAATTGCTCTAATATTCTTTTAATGTAGATTTCTTGGGACAAACTTAAAAGCTTTTTGGAGCAATCCCTTAAGATTACTACTTCTTAGTGATGTTGATCATCTCAATGTTGCTCTGGCCATTTATATATAGGGATAAGATCAATATCCCTTCCCCTATTTTATTGACATACATGTCTTTCTCAATCATAATTAGGCCAACTGAGATACTGGCTTCATGGAACCTAAGGTACCACTACCTAGATAACTACTTGATACTATAGATAAATTTACTTAAGCGGCTCACCTTCCGCTCTTGTCCATTACAAATAAAACTAAGTAATTGATTCATATAGATTTCTTCATCTAGTTCTCCATGCAAAAACATTATCTTGATATCAATTTAGTATAGCTCTCCAAATGCACCACAAAAGATAGTATTAAGCGAATAAAGGCAAATCTTACCCTTGAAGAGAATGTTATGGTCAATACCCCCCTGTTGCGTAGAACTTTCACAACAAGTCAAATTATATACTTATCAATTGATCCATTTGCTTTATGTTTCACTTTTAAAACCCAATTATTTTTTATGGTTTTGTGTCTATGCAGAAGCTTAACTAACTCCCACATCTTATTTCTTGCCATCAAGTCTATCTTATCTCTCGTGATAGTTTCCACTTATCATAAGCAAGTAAGGAAAATGCTTCTTAATAAGAAGTAGGTTTATCAAAGTCTAATGAAGTACACATGAAAGTATCTCCTTCAATGTCAAAACGATAATGGAGAATGTTTCTAAATTCGCTTCTATGCAGCTATGAACCTTAAAAGCTATGATCAAGAGGTGTACTCCTACTTAGAGATGCACGCCCACTAGCTTGCCTCAATGGTGTACTCTTACTCAAAGATGCCTTCCACTAGAATGCATTCTACTCTCACTATCAATGGCAATCTCAGGATGAGGTTGTAACCAACTACTCTCACTGCCAAATGATCAAGAATTATCTTGAAGCTCATATAGCTTAAGATCCCCTCTAATATCACTAATGCTTGAAAATTCCTCCTCTACAAATTGGATATTATATGATTCTATCTCTATCATGTGCCCATTAGGATGTTCAATATACATCACACAACCCTTTGAACTCTTAAGATATTTGATGAATACCTTCTTGGTTACCGTAGGGCTAAGCTTACTATTCTTATGGGATAAACTTTGAATATATTAAACTAATTCTTAAGGGCGTAGATTCTCTAAATTAAGTTTTGCACTATTCCATGGCTCATAGGGAGTAGAAGGCACAGGCTTACTTGGAATTTAATTAAGGATGCAAGTAGTTGTCAAAAGAATAGATGCAAGTAGTTGTCAAAAAAGCATCTCTTAGAAACTAATTAGGAGGTTAGCTTACAACATTATTGTCTTGACCATATTTAGTAAGGTACAATTTTTACACTCTGCAATGCCTTTTGCTATAATGTCCCAGGAATTATAAGTCGCCTACACATTCATATTTTCTCACAAAAGGCCTTAAATTGTTTAGATAAGTACTCATGTCCTCTATTGGTTTCAAAAACTCTCAATGTCCTTGCTTTCTTATTCCCAACCTCACACACAAAGCATTTGAAGTAATAAATGAAGAGTGGATCGTCCTCTTTCTAACCTTGGAGCATAGCACGCATTCGACCAGTCCCAAGTCGTGTGGAGATGCGGAAGCGAGATGATATCCCTGTTAAAATTTCTGCAGCAGAATTTTAGATCTTGATCTTGGTAATCTTCCCAGATTGATTAGCAACTAGGATTTTCCTTGGTTTCTTGCGCCCCAAGATTGTAAGAGAGGGTCGTGGCCTCTCTTCTTCCTCATGTGAACCTTCAGATCTGAGAATCAAGAGACGTTGCCCAAGAAGAAGGTGCTGCTAGGGTTTCTTCCTTCTCCTTCTTTGAGAGAGACGGTTCCAAGAAGATGGCTAGGGCAGAGATGGCAGCAATAAAACCCTAGAAATCTAGGGCATCTATACGTGAGAAAGAGAGAAAGACGTGGATAAAAGAGAAAAGGAGAGGGATAGCTTATTCTAGGGAGAAAAGAGTTTCTTTTTTCATTCATCAATAATCATCATCGTTACATGACTATATATAACCCGTCCCCATGACGGCCACCAAAATAAAACCAGCACCACACATAAACCGGTGCCTTATTATATGGATAATAAACTCTAAAAAATTCCCTTGGACCAACCCACACCTTGGGCCCAAACCCAGCCCAATGATAGACTAGCCCCCTCAAGACCCAACAACCTGAGCCTTAACCCTGTGGAGCCTACAAACCTCCACCCTAGGATTTAAGCTTTGGAGTACCACACCAGGCTCTACAATCTCCATCTTGGTGCTTCAAAGATGCTAAAAAATCTGCACATTCCCTCAGACCCATCAATGTCATACATGAGAGAAAGCTATCCCGTGGAAGAGTCTTCGTAAGTGCATCTTCCTGGTTCTTCTTTGTATGAACTTTTACCAGCTCCACTTCACCTTCTTCCACCAATTCTCTAATCCTATGATACCTCACATCTATATGCTTTGTGCGTGCATGATAGATTGGGTTCTGAGCCAACTGCAGGGCACTCTGACTATCACTATGTAGCAATACTGTACCCTGCTTCACCCCCATTTTCATGATGAGTTTCTTTAACCAAAGAGCCTCCTTGGTAGCCTATGTAATCCCTATATACTCAGCTTCTGTTGTAGACAAAGCTGTAATAGGTTGAAGGGTTGATCTCCAAGAAATTAATCCACCATACATGCTGAACACATACCCTGTGGTAGACCTTCTTGTATCTAGATCACCTGCAAAATTTGCATCCACAAATCCTTCCAATGGACCTAATGACTTACTTGGGATATTATATTTCTTCTTAGATCCATCTTGCTGCCCAAAAATTAGACCAAGTCCACGAATTCCCTGAAGGTACCTCAAAATCCACTTGAGTGCCTTCCAGTGCTCCTTCCCTGGGTTCGCCATGAATCTGCTCACCTGGCTAACTGCATATGCTATGTCAGGCCTGCAACACACCATAGCATACATAATGCTGCCCACGGCATTGGCATATGGAACTCTCTCCATATACTCTTTCTCTTCATCTGTCTGGGGGTTCTGTAACTTAGAAAGAGACATATGACTAGCCAAAGGTGTTCCAACTGGTTTGTCCTTATCCATCCCAAACCTCTCCAACACCTTGTGAATATATCCACCCAATGACAAGTGTAGAATTCCCTTGGTCCTATCTCTGTAAATTTCCATCCCAAGTATCTTCCTAGCTGACCCCAAATCCTTCATTTCAAATTATGTTGATAATGCATATTTCAGTCCATTCACTGCTTCAACACTCTTGCTAGCAATGAGCATATCATCCATATACAGAAGGAGATACAGTGCATCATCCTCATCCACATCTTTCACATAGACACAAGTATCATGTTCACATCTAGAAAATCCAAGGTCCAAAATAAAAGTATCAAACCTTTTGTACCACTGACGGGGTGACTGCTTCAAACCATAGAGCGATTTTTTTAGTAGACACACTTTTTCTTCCAATCCAATTCCTTGAAACCCTCTGGTTGCTTCATATATATCCTCTCCTCTAGACTCCCATGTAATAAAGCCATCTTCACGTCCATCTGCTGCAACTCCATACCATGTTGTGCTACGAGAGATAACAACACACGAATTGAAGCATGACGTACCACTGGAGAGAATACCTCTGTGTAGTCCACTCTCTCTCTGTGAGAACCCCTTAGCAACAAGCCTTGCTTTGTATCTGACTCCATCTTGCTCTGAAGGTGCCTCCTTCTTTGTGAACACCCATTTTGAACCAATGGCCCGAGCATCTCTAGGTAGATCCACTAGCTGCCATGTCTTGTTCTTTTCCAGAAACTCCATCTCCTCCATCATGGCCTGCATCCATGAGTCTCTTTCTAAACTTTTCATGGCTTCTTGGAAGGTCTCTGGATCTTCATTTGCAGTGATTAGAGCATAGGAAATCATGTCATCAATGCGATACCGAGCAGGTTTGATGATGGTACGCTTTGCCTTGTGTAGTGTCATACCCCTTTGATCATCTCTCAAAGCTGAAGTGTGTGACTCCACCTGCAGCTCCTTTTAGATTGATGGCTCTTCTGGATGATCCTTTACATGTATTGGAACATTCATACCAAACTCCACCTCAAAAGAAGCACATTTTGAAGTAGAAGTAGAAGTTACATCACCTGTCAGCCAATGCTGTCCACTGCTGTCATGTTCAGCCTTTTCAGCTCCATCTACAATCTCTGACCTCTTCAAGATGCTATTCTCATCAAAAATAATGTCTCTACTGATGATACACTTCTGTGAATCTGAACTCCATAGCAAATAGCCTTTAACTCCCTATGGATACCCGATGAAGATCAACCTTTGTGATTTTGAGTCCAGCTTGCTCCTTTCAGTTGCCTCCACATGTGCATAGGCTGGGCAACCAAAAATCCTCAGGTATCCAAGCTCCACCTTCTTTCCACTCCAGATCTCCTCTGGAATGCCTCCATCAAGTTTTCTATTATAGGACTGTTAACAAGAAAACCAGAGAACATAATTGCATCACCCCAAAAGACCTTGGGCAGTGATGCTTGCAGCCTCAAACTCCTAGCCTTCTCTGTCAATGTACGATTCATCCTCTCTGCCACACCATTCTGCTGGGGAGTCATCCTCACTGTGTAATGGCGTTGGATCCCATTTTCCTCACAGTAGCTTCTGAATTCATTGCTTGTATACTCCCCTCCATTGTCAGATCTCAAACACTTCACTGGTATTCTTGTCTCCTTTTCAACACCAACTCTCCAAGCTTTAAACCGGGCAAATACCTCTGATTTTTCTCTTATCAGATATACCCATACCTTCCTGGAGTAGTCATCAATGAAGGTCAAAAAATACTTAGCCCCACCTCTGGCTGATACAGGGGTCGGTCCCCATACATCTGAGTGAACTAATTCCAGAATACCTTCACTCTGCTTGGAACTGCTGGCAAACCTCACCCTATGTTGTTTACCATAAATACAGGGCTCACATATGTCATTGTCCTCCTTCTTAAGTGCTGGAATTAGACCTCTTTTGCTGAGTTCTATAAGCCCTTTATCACTCATGTGTCCCATTCGATAGTGCCACAGTTTATAGACCAATTTCCTCCTGTGCCGCTGCTAGCACCTCTGCACCATCTATGGCCACTGAGCCTTCCATCTGATAGAGATTATTTTCCAACCTTCTTCCTTTCATCACCACTAATGCACTCTTAGTTATCCTCAAACATCCACTCCCCGGCTGGCTTCCAAAAGCATACCCATGCTTCTCCAGGTAGCCCAAAGAAATTAGATTCTTCTTCAACTCCGGGACATGTTTGACATTGGTTAAAGTCCTTATAACCCCATCATACATCCTCACCCTTATGCTTCCAACTTCAGCAACCTTACAAGGATTATTATCACCAAGGCATACACTCCCTCCATCAGATTCTTCATAAGTTGCAAACCACTCCCTATGCGAAGTATAATGGTGAGAACATGCTGAGTCAAGTGTTCAACAACTATCACACTTCTTGGTCCCATCTAAAACTACCAATACATCATCTTCACTGTCTTCAAATGAATTTGCACCACCATTGCTGGTTGAACCTCCCTTGGAAATGCCCTTCCCCTTCTCATTCTTCAGAAGTGGGCAATTTCTCTTCAGGTGACCAATCTGATGACACTTGTAATACTTCCATGCTTTCTGCTTGCCCCGAGACTTAGATCTGCCTTTGGACTTGCCTCTAACCTTTTCCCAGGGTCTTCCTTGCCTCTCATTCATAGCAAGTACCTCCGTGTTAGAGTTTCCCATGCGAATCTTTTCTCTTTGCTGGTTTGATCTCAGCACCCCCATAACCTCTTCATAATTCAGGGTCTCCTTCCCATACACCAAGGTTGTAATCAGACCATCATAGGAACTGGGTAGCGAACACAACAAGATGAGGGTCTTGTCTTCTTCATCAATTTTTACATCAAGGCTCATCACCTCTGAGCACACTTGATTGAATTTCTGAATATGGGCCACAAGATCTCCTCCCTCAGGCATTCTCAAGCTGTACAACTGTTTCTTCAACCACAACTTATTTGTCATGCTCTTTCCCATGTAAGTGTTCTCTAAAGTTTCCCAGAACCCTCTTGCCATGGTCTGCGTGCAAATCTTCGGCAAGACTTGATCAGCCAAGCACATCCTGATTGTGCTAAATGCAATCTCCTCTAACTCCTCCCAATCCTCACGACTTACATTATCCGGTCTTTGTTCACCAAGACCTTATAAATCCTTTGTTGTACCAATAAATTCTTCACCCTTTGCTGCCATAGGGTGAAGTTTCCCTTGCCATCATACTTTTCAAAATTGAATTTAAAGCTACTGGATGCCATATCCAACCAAAAAATAATGCACACAACAAAAACAGAAAATTAAACTTGCTACTGAAATTTATGGTTTGATATCTTACCAAGAAATGCCCAAGATCCAATCTTTTTTCCACCAAATAACCAGGCTTTGATACCAAATGAAGAGTGGATCGTCCTCTTTCTAACCTTGGAGCATAGCACGCATTCGACCAGCCCCAAGTCGTGTGGAGATGCGGAAGCGAGATGATATCCCTGCTGAAATTTCTGCAGCAGAATTTTGGATCTTGATCTTGGTAATCTTCCAGATTGATTAGCAACTAGGATTTTCCTTGGTTTCTTGCGCCCCAAGATTGTAAGAGAGGGTTGTGGCCTCTCTTCTTCCTCACGTGAACCTTCAGATCTGATCCAGAGAATCAAGAGATGTTGCCTAAGAAGAAGGTGCTGCTAGGGTTTCTTCCTTCTCCTTTTTTGAGAGAGGCAGTTCCAAGAAGATGGCTAGGGCAGACATGGCAGCAATAAAACCCTAGAAATCTAGGGCATCTATACGTGAGAAAGAGAGAAAGACGTGGATAAAGAGAAAAGGAGAGGGATAGCTTATTCTAGGAAGAAAAGGGTTTCTTTTTCCATTCATCAATAATCATCATCGTTACATGACTATATATAACCCGTCCCCATGACAGCCACCAAAATAAAACCAGCACCATACATGAACCGGTGCCTTATTATATGGATAATAAATCCTAAAAAACTCCCTTGGACCAACCCATACCTTAGGCCCAAACCCAGCCCAATGATAGACTAGCCCCCTCAAGACCCAACAACCTGGGCCTTAACCCTGTGGAGCCTACAAACCTCCACCCTAGGATTTAAGCTTTGGAGTACCATACCAGGCTCTACAATATAGTGCTTCAAACCAGTGAGAAGTTAGATATATACAAGAAAGTAGGATGCACCATGCCATTTTTTAGTATTTATAAGTTCGTAGATATTTGAGTGTATTAGCTTTAAAGAATGGATTTCCTTAACAACCTTACTAAAAGGTTTTCTACTATCTTTGGATTGGGATCAACTGATGGATTGTTATCAGCAAAAGGATTGTTATCAACAGATGGATTAGGGTCAATATGCATAAGGTCTTGTAATTCAAATACATAGGGGTAAGCAGGAAATGAAGTAGCATAAGCATGAGATGAAGAAGCAAAGGCTTGAGGTGCAGCAAAAAAAGCATGAGGTATAGAAGGTCCCTCCCCTTGGATACACTACAATGATTTTTTAATTAGACTACGTCTAAAAAATAGTCTTTATATTTAGACTACATTTTTTAAAATGCAGTTTAGGCGAGTGTAGTTAAAAGTTTCTCTATTGGCCCAGATGGTAACCCAAGAGGGGGGTGAATTGGATTCTTTAAAAATTTTATAATTAAAACCAATTACACAAGATTAATGTGCACAAGTGAAGTGATGCAATAAATGATGAACACAATATAAGAGAGAGAGAGAGAGAGAGAGCAATAAGCACGATAAACACAAGAGGTTTATAGTAGTTCGGTGTTAGCTACACCTACATCCACTCCCAAGCAACTCTTGGGACCACACTATAATCACTCTGATTACAACTGAGTTGTTTTGCAAGATCACAACTCGAACTTGTTATTTTACACCAGGGTCAAAATGAACCCAGCTGGTTTTCACAGGTTCACCAGCACAAAACCTAACATAAGCTAATCTTATCTTACCCGAGGTCAACTACCTCAACTAATTCAATCCCCCTGATTAAATTAGGAAACAAACAATTCAAATATATATTTACAGCAAATCAAAAGCTCTTTAAATGAGAAAATAAACAATATGAATAAACTAAGATTAAAAAAGCATGTTTTGAAGCAATGTGAAGTTGAGCTTTTCTTCTTTTCTTATTTTCCTCTTCTTTTCTGAATGGACTATCAAAGCTTGAACTCAGATTCTTGAAAGAGGCTCGGTGAAGAGAAGGTCGAAAATTTAGGGCTCTTGCTCTTCTTCTTTAAAACAATGGAAATCCTTCAAATTTTATCTTGGAGGGCTATTGGATTTCTCTTCTATCTCTTTTCAACATATGGGCTTTGACTCAGAGAATTTCTTCTTTGAAATTTCTTGATTTCTCTCTTTTCCTCTCAATTTTTTCTTCTTCTGTTTTTAATGGACGGAACCCCTTTTTATAATCCTTCTTAATCTGAGATTTGGTGAAAAATAGTTGTTGCAATGTACTTGGATTAGTTCCTCACGCAAAGAAATAGATTCGTTGGAGGGTAGGTGGAAAAATATAACCGTTGGAGTTGATTCTGACAAATTTGAAAATCGACCCTGACAAGTTGGAGTTGGCTCCAACTTTTCAGGTGTCGGCTCTAAGTCAGGTTTTCAAAAATAGTAATAAAAAGTCCATCATGGAGTCGGATCCGAGATACTGTGGTGTCGACACATCGCGATCTGGAGTCGGCTCTAATTTTCGGGGTGTCGACTCTAGCAGAATTCCAAAAAAACATAGTCTCTGTTCTCAGGTTAGAGTCGATTCTAAATTTTTAGGTGTCGGCTTCAAATTCTGACGCAGAAAATAGTTCTCTGTATCTCAAGTTAAAGTCGGCTCTAACTTTTTAGGTATCGACTCTAAACCATGCCAAAAGTTTCAAACTGTTCCTATACGCTCTGGAGTCGGCTCTAATGACTGTGGGTGTCAACTTCAAGTTCTAAACTTTGACATATACCATTAAAAAACTGATTCAAACTTATTTTATATAACATTTGAATATTTAACCTTTCTAAATTTATGAAATACTTGTTAATTTCATTAGTAACATAAAAAATATACTCATGGCTTTTGTTAATCATCAAAATTAAAAGTGGGTCAACAATCTCCCCTTTTTTATGATGACAAAAACATTGAGTATATGCATGCATAATTGCCAATATATAAATTCAAGGTTAAGCTCCCCCTGAATGAGGTAGCTCCCCCTATGGATATGTATATAATAACTAATTTATGTTCATTTTAAATTTCATGCATATACATTCATTCTTTTTTCTTATGCATATTTTAATTCCATGTAACTTTAATTTCATTTAACATAGCTCCATGCACATATTCGTACATACACTCTTTAATTGCCCCATGCATATACATAAACACTCTTTCTCCCCCTTTTTATTATCAATAAAAAGGTTAAGAAGGAAATGTTTAAATCAGCATCAAACACAAGAATTGAGTAACTCAAAGTTCAAAATTCATTCATTGAGTACACGTTCATTAAGTCAAAATATTTATTAAGTCATTACAAATTACATCACTACATCATTCATATATCATTCACTATAAAAAGCATCAAAATGCATCATACCATCACAATACATCCTAGTTACAAACTAAAACTAAAGAAAGCTTGAAATTTACAAGATTAAATTGGCATGGCTTTGATCATCTCAAAATCCTTTTAAGTTCTTCTAAGATCTGCCCCATCCCTTTTTCTTGAATCTTCATAAAATCATTCAATATTTTTTCAACCAATGCAGTAGCAATTGTAACTTTCTCTTGAAGTTCTGCATTGCATTTAGAGTAGGTGTCTGAGTCACCTCCTATGTCCTTGAGTTTATCAAAAATCAACTTTAAGTCAATCTTCAAGGCATTTAAAGATGTGCTTAATGATGACTCAATCCCACTAACTTTTCTTCCAATGAATAATAAAGCTGCCTTATCCCCAATAGTTGGTTTTCAACTTCATTCTTCATCTTGATTTCATGATCTATAAATAATGCTTTGAGCTGATCTAATTGTCTCTCAAAAATCCAGAAGATACTTGATCAAAGGATGTAGGGGCCAGTGCAGGTGCTACTGGGTGTGCTGAGCTGCTGGGACCTGGTGAAGAGTGCCTCACTGATGGTCCTGCCACTGATGGACCAGGAGTTGCAGTCTAAGCTTCAGCTGCTCTATCATCCAAATGCCCTTTTCTTTCCCAATGGCTATTAACTTTCACAAATCCCATACAGTGCAAAGCAGCTGAAGCTTAGACTGCATGTCTAAGACTGGAAGGTTTGAATATGTATCCGAGATAGACATAGTAGTCTGTATGTCTAAGACTCTTCATAAGTTCATTGTCTAAGATATTCACACCTTGACTTTGAAATGCCATTGTTAAAATCATTCCATAAGGTAATGTAGATTTTTTCTTACTACTTGCCTCTGCCATGTAGCCAATCATCATGCCAGCTAGGTTTAAGGGCTGACCAGTCACAACATAGTCCATGACAACTATGTCTATCTCGGATACATATTCAAACCTTTCAGTCTTAGGAAATAAAATTCTACTGCATATATTGTGTAAAAGCCTCAGTTCTAATGGTAATTGATTTGCTCTAACTTCCTCAAATTCTGCCACATCTCTACCAAGAATTCTAGACAATGCTTCACCTCTCTCACTGTGAGAGTTAGCAATCAAACCAATAACCGGTATTTCCAACAAATTTCTTAAAATTTTTGAAGTCAAATGAACTCTTGTTCCTCTAACAAAACTGATAATACCTCCATCTCCTCTTGTTAAATTATGATAAAAATCCTTCACTAAAGCTGGGTAGGTAGGAACATCCAAAGAACATACCTTTTCCCAACCCATTTCCTTGAGTTGTCTTCCTAGGGTGAATCCTTCCGCTTCAAAGAAACCAAAATCAACTTTCCTGCCCATTGTGATAACCGTTCCGGCTAGGAGATCTATCTAGGGAGAGGATGGATACGAAATAGCACTCGGAGTAGAGGATGACGAGGTAGAGGATGAGCTAGACGACGGTTGTCTCACCGGACGCCTCGCCATTCTTCTTTCCATCGTCATAGTTGCTCCAAAGGCTGATGCACGGCGCTTGGGTGCCATTGAATGCTAGGAAAGGATGAATTAGAGGGATTCTTAGCTTTGGGATGAGTGGAGAAGGTTTTGGAAGAGATTGGAGTCGATTTGAAACAAAGAGGTGTCGACTCTGCCCTAATAAAGTCAACCTAGGACCACAAGGTGTCGGCTCCCGCAAAGCGAGGTGTCGACTCCAAGTCGCTAACACAGTCAGTGCCCGAAATAGAGTCGGCTTCACAAAGGCAGGTATCGACTCCAAAGTCACAGACAGAGAGCAACACATACTAGAGTCGATTCCACCAACTGTGGTGTCGACTCCAAGATAGTTTCAATAAAAATGAGAGTTTCAAAGAATCTGAAACTTGTCAAAAGTCATCAAATTTTGGATAAATCATCCTTAGAATGTGGTGAATCAAGAGGTTCAAATATCTAGATAAATTTTCTTTAGAATTAAAAAAAATTAAGAAAACAAATGAATTCTAGATAGTCATTCCTAGGAGATTTAAAATCATTCCGATGGATCACAGACTCCTAATTCTCCTCTAAAATAACAAAATCTCTCTTCACTTAAGGGTTTTGTAAATATGTCAGCTAATTGTTCATTAGTACATACATAATCAAGACAAACATCATTATTAGCTACATGTTCTCTAATGAAATGATGTCTTATTTCAATGTGCTTAGTTCTTGAATGTTGAATAGGATTTTTAGTCAAATTTATTGCACTAGTGTTGTCACATCTAATTGGTGTTTTATCATGTGTTATACCATAATCTTCAAGTTGTCGTGTAATCCAAAGGATTTGAGCACATCAACTTCCAGCTGCAACATATTCAGCTTCAGCAGTTGATAATGCAACCAAATTTTACTTTTTGCTAAACCATGAGATTAAGTTACTACCTAAAAATTGGCATGCACCACTTGTACTTTTTCTATCTAATTTATAACCAGCAAAATCAGAATCAGAATATACAATTAAATTTAATGTTGAGTCTCTAGAATACCATAATCCTACATTTTTAGTTCCATTTAAATATCTGAGAATTCTTTTTATAGCAATTAAGTGAGATTCTTTAGGTTCAAACTGATATCTAGCACATAAGCATACGGCAAACATAATATCAGGTCTACTTGCTGTTAAATAAAGTAGAAAATCGATCATACCTCTATAATATTTTTGATCAATTTGCTTATCATCTTCATCTTTATTGAGTTTGCATGAAGGACTCATAGGAGTTCTAAGAGGTTTAACTGATTCCATACCAAACTTCTTAAGAATTTCTTTGGTGTACTTTGTTTGGTTGATAAAAATCTCCTCTCTTTCTTGTTTGATTTGAAGTCCAAGGAAGAAGTTAAGTTCTCCCATCATGCTCATCTCAAATTTGCCCTGCATTAACTTTGCAAATTTTTGACAAAGAAGATTGTTAGTAGCACCGAATATAATGTCATTTACATAGATTTGTACTACCAATAAGTCTTTATCTTTTCTTTTTAAAAATAGAGTTTTATCGATATTTTCTCTAGAAAAATTATTTGCAATTAGAAATTTACTTAGTCTATCATACCAAGCTCTATGTGCTTATTTTAAACCATAAAGTGCTTTGTGTAGTTTAAAAACATGATTTAAAAATTTATGATCTTCAAAACCAGATGGTTGTTCAATAAAAACTTTTTTATTTATAAATCCATTTAAAAATGTACTTTTCATATCCATTTGAAATAAATTAATGTTCATATGACATGCAAATGCAAGTAACAACCTAATTGCCTCTAATCTAGCAACATGTGCAAAATTTTTATCAAAATTAATTTCTTCCTCTTGATTATATCCTTTTGCAACTAATCTAGCTTTATTTCTAATTATAATGTCATTTTTATTTAGTTTATTTCTAAATACCCATTTAGATCCTATAACAGAATAACCTTTAGGTCTATCAACTAGGGTACATACTTTATTCCTAGTAAATTGATTTAATTCTTCTTGCATAGCTAACATCCAATTACTATCTTTTTTAGCTTCCTCAATCGTTTTAGGTTCTATATGAGATACAAATGTAAGATGATTATTGATATTTCTCATTGATGATCTAGTTCTTACACCTTGAGATGGATCGCCTATGATCAAGTCCTTTGGATGACCATAAGCATATCTTCAATCTCTAGGTAGATCTGCATCATTACGAGTAGTATCAATACCATCATCCTTAGGTGAGTCATCATCCTTAGCTTTTGGTTCATGATCTGAAGATACATCTACATTCAATTTTTTAATATCTCTCTCAAGCAAATTTGTATCTTCCTCATCATCTATCTTTTCAAAACTTGATGCTAAAGATTCATCAAATACTACATGAATTAAGTCTTCTACAGTCAAATACTTCTTATTAAATACTCTATAATCTTTGCTAAAAGTGAAATATCCTAAAAAGATACCTTTATCAGATTTTGCGTCAAACTTCCTAAGATTGTCTTTATCATTATTATAAATGAAACATCGACAACCAAATGCATGAAAGTAACTTATATTGGGTTTCCTATATAACATAATTCATAGGGAGTTTTCTTAAGGATTGATCTAATTAAGTCTCTATTTAGAATGTAACATGTCATGTTTATAGCTTCCACCCAAAAATACTTTGGGAGTTGGCTTTTACATAGCATGGTACGGACCATGTCTTCTAGAGTTCTATTTTTCTTTCTACAACTCTATTTTGTTGAAGTGTTCTAGGTGCTGAGAAGTTATGATGTATGCCATTTTTAATGCAAAAATTTTTAAATAAATAATTTTTAAATTCAGTTCCATGATCACTTCTAAGAGACACTATGGTAGTATTTTTCTCATTTGTGACTTTCTTGAAGAATTTTAGAAATATAGAGAAAGTCTCATCTTTGTGAGCTAAAAATAATACCCAAGTGAATCCATAGTAATTATCTACTATCACAAGACCATATTTCTTTCCTCCTAGACTAGTGGTTCTAGTAGGTCCAACACAGGTCCATATAGTAGCTCGAGTGGTCTAGTAGTGGAAACAATATTTTTAGATTTGAAAAAATTTCTAGTTTATTTTTAAAACTGACATGCATCACAAATTCTATTGTTTTCAAAATCCAATTTGGAAGTCCTTTAACTAAATCCATTTTAAGCAATTTTAAAATTAAGTGTGTGCTTGCATGACCTAGTCTATGATGCCATAGCCATCCAATCTTATTTATCTTAGCATTATCAGCAATTAGGAAATGGTTACTAGTAGATAAATTATCCAAATCAATTAAGTATACATTGCCATTTCTATTTCCAATAAATATAATGCTATTGTCAATGGGATTTGATACAGTGCAAATAGAAGCTTCAAAAGAAACTTTGAAACCTTTGTCACAAAGTTGGCTAATGCTAATTAAATTATGCTTTAATCCATCTACATATAAAATATTTTCAATAAAAGTGGATGGAGTGATTTGAAATTTATCAAAGCCCATGATTGGCCTTTGCCATTATCTCCAAAAGTTACAACTCCTCCTCTTTTATCTTCAAGGGTGGTGAATTGCTCCTTGTCACCAGTCATGTGTCTTGAGCAACCACTATCAAGATACTACTTTCTTTTTGATCCTTTGGCCGCAAGACACTCCTACAAGGCAATCAAATCTTTTGTTTAGGTACCCAAGCCTTCTTGGGTCCTTCATGGTTAGTAGCAATAAACACCGTTCCTTTGGAACCCATATTTTCTTACCTTTATATTTTAAATTTTTATGAGACATTTTGAAATTACATTCATAAGATTTATGTCCCTTTTTGCTACAATGGTAACATGAAGTATCATTTTTGATTAGTTTTTTATGAAGAAGTTGTTGACAAATTTTTGTTTCATATATGATCTATATCCTAAACCAGCTTCATCAAAAACAACTCTTTGATTGTTCAAAAGTAAATTAATTTTCAGAGCTATTGTAAATTTATCAACAATGTTCTTATATTTTTCAATTTCTTTCTTTAAATTAAGATTTTCAGTAGAAATTGATTCTTTTTCTTTTAACATGACTTCCTTTTCAGATTTTAAATTTTTGATCTCAAGAACTAGTTCATTTTTCTTTTTGAGAAGATCTAAGTTTTCAGTTTTCAAAGTTTTGTTTTTGTTTCTCAAAATCTTGAAATTACTAACTAATTCATAAAAAGCATCATAATTCATCAAAAATGAAATCATCATTAGGGGTTTCAGAATTTATCTCATTTTCATCATTTGCCATGAAGCATATGTTGGCAACCTCCTTTTGATCATCTTCGGATGAAGATTCCTCACTGTCACTCCAAGTTGCAACATAAGCTTTTTTCTTCTTTTTGTATCCCTTCTTTAGTTGAGGACATTATGATCTAAAATGTTCTGATTTTTGCATTTGTAACAAATCAAGAGATCATTTTCCTTATCCTTTTATTTTTCTTTTTCTCCTTCCATTTTAATACCAGATTTTCTCTTATGGAAGGGTCTCCTTCTTTGCATGAATTTATTGAATTTCTTTGCAAGGAGAGCAGTTTCATCATCTTCTTCATCTTCTTCACTGCTGCTCTTTTCATTTTCTGCAGCTTTGAGTGCTATTGTCTTTTCTTTTTCACATCTTCCTCTTGATGTTGTTTCATCGTAAGTTCATGGGTCATAAGGGATCCAAGTAGCTCCTCCAAAGGTAGAACATTTAGATCTTTGGCTTTTTGGATTGCTGTCACTTTGGCTTTCCATGTTCTTAAAAGAGACCTAAGAATTTTTTGCACTAATTTAGAGTTAGTATAAGTCTTACCAAGACTTTTTAATCCATTTACTATATCAATAAATCTAGTATACATGTATGCAATTGATTCATTTTGTTCAATGCTGAAATGTTCATATTTATGCACCAAAATATTAATTTTGGATTCTTTAACTTGGTTGGTATCCTCATGAGTAACTTCTAACCTATCCCATATTTCTTTGGCTGAAATGCAAGTGGATATTCTACTGAATTCATTTGCATCCAAAGAACAGTATAGGACATTCAGGGCCTTGGCATTGAGCTGAGCCATTTTCTATCATTTTCATTCTAATTCCTTTCAGGCTTAGGAACAATAGATCTGTCTACAATGTATACGGGAGTGCTAGGACCATTGATAATGACACTCCATAATTCATAGTCTAAAGCTTGAATAAGATTTTCATTCTAGCTTTCCAATATGAATAGTTTGTGCTACTAAACAAAGATGGTCGGTTTGTGGATTGACCTTCAAAAAAAGATGATCCAGCTTGAGCTGCCATTTGGATCTTTAACTCTTGATTGTTAGATCAAGCCGAAATGAGCACTTGCTCTGATACCAATTACTGGCCCAGATGGCAACCCAAGAGGGGGGTGAATTGAGTTCTTTAAAAATTTTACACTTAAAACCAATAACACAAGATTAATGTGCACAAGTGAAGTGATGTAATAAATGATGAACACAATATAAAAGAGAGAGAGAGAGAGAGCGCAATAAGCACGACAAACACAAGAGGTTTATGTTCGGTGTTAACTACACCTACATCCACTCCCAAGCAACTCTTGGGACCACACTATAATCACCCTAATTACAGCTGAGTTGTTTTGCAAGATCACAACTTGAACTTGTTGTTTTACACCGGGGTCATAACGAATCCAGCTGGTTTTCACAAGTTCACTAGCACAAAACCTAACAAAGCTAATCTTAGCTTACCCAAGGAAACTACCTCAACTAATTCAATCCCCCTGATTGAATTAGGAAACAAACAATTCAAATATATGTTTATAGCAAATCAAAAGCTTCTTAAATGAGCAAATAAACAATATGAATAAACTAAGATTAGAAAGCCTGTTTTGAAGCAATGTAAAGTTGAGCTTTTCTTCTTTCTTCTTTTCCTCTTCTTTTCTGAATGGACTATCAAAGCTTGAACTCAGATTTTTGAAAGAGGCTCGGTAAAGAGAAGGTTAAAAATTTAGGGCTCTTGCTCTTCTTCTTCAAAACAATGGAAGTCCTTCAAATTTTATCTTGGAGGGCTATTGGATTTCTCTTCTATCTCTTTTCAATATATGGGCTTTGACTAAGAGAATTTTTTCTTTGAAATTTCTTGATTTCTCTCTTTTTTCTCTCAATTTTTTCTTCTTCTATTTTTAACGGACGGAACCCCTTTTTATAATCCTTCTTAATTCAAGATTTGGTGAAAAATAGTCGTTGCAATGTACTTGGATTAGTTCCTCATGCAAAGAAATAGATCAGTTGGAGGGTAGGTGGAAAAATATAACTATTGGAGTTGATTCTGATAAATTTAAAAATCGACTCTGACAGATTGGAATTGGCTCCAACTTTTCAAGTATCGGCTCTAAGTCGGATTTTCAAAAATAGTAATAAAAAGTCCATCGTGGAGTCGACACCGAGATACTGTGGTGTCGACACATCGCTATCTTAAGTCGGCTCTAATTTTTGAGGTGTCGGCTCTAGCAGAATTTCGAAAAAACATAGTCTCTATTCTCAGGTTAGAGTCGACTCTAAATTTTTAGGTATCGGCTTCAAATTCTGACGCAGAAAATAGTTCTCTGTACCTCAGGTTAGAGTCGGCTCTAACTTTTCAGGTGTCGACTCTAAACCGTACCAAAAGTTTCAAACTGTTCTGATACG
The DNA here is from genome assembly GCA_900491605.1 of Calamus simplicifolius. Lineage (NCBI taxonomy): Eukaryota > Viridiplantae > Streptophyta > Magnoliopsida > Arecales > Arecaceae > Calamus > Calamus simplicifolius. The sequence continues at coordinate 1,077,817 of UESW01004534.1, read as the reverse complement.
CTCTATAGTCAACTCTAATGACTGTGGATGTCGGCTTCAAGTTCTGAACTTTGACATATACCATTAAAAAACTGATTCAAACTTATTTTTATGTAACATTTGAATATTTAACCTTTCTAAATTCCTGAAACACTTGTTAATTTATTAGTAACATAAGAAATATACTCAAGGCTTTTGTTAATCATCAAAATCAATAAGTGGGTCAACATTCTCTTTTAGATTACATTTTTTAGACTTCCTTCCATGTCTTGGTCTAGCTCCTCGATCAATGAGGGAATACCTCCACCCGACACTTCTATTTGAGGACCCTTCCTTGCATCTATCAAGTCAAGTCCTTTCACCGCTAAAGAACAAAAGTACTACGCAGCAAAAGGAGAACAAAGATAGATGAGAAAGGGAAAAAAAAATGAAGAGGTGGGAAGGGAAGGGGGGGGGGGGTGGTGGGATGGAATCTGGGAGGAGAGCCTTATCGGCACTTTGGTGGGATGGAAAGAAAACCTTGAACCAGCATAGAGGTAGTTTTCTTGGCTTTGCTTTTATGTTCTTCCCCCCCTTTAGTCTACGTCCCATTGTGCATGATGGCAAATACATTAGGGAAGGGGGAGATGCCTGGCAGATATGACCCTCACTGCAGGCTCATCCTTGATGGTGATGCTTCTCCCCTGGCAGATATGACCCTCACTGCAGGCTCATCCTTCATGGCGACGCTTAAAAGCATCGCCAATGTAATCCTTGCGATTTAAGCATTGCCATCGTAATCCTTGCAATGCTTTTAACATATTACAATGCCGATATTTTTAAGCGTCGCTATATTACTACCGCTAGCAACGCTCCTAAGCGTCGCCATCCCACCCAACCCTCTCAAAACTTTCTTGAAGCATCAGCGGGTTTCGACAATTCTTGATGCCACCTCCTTGCATTGAGAAAAAAGAGTTGTCATACCTGAAATTTGTTGTAGTGGTAGCACCATGATATACTTAGTTATATGGTGTCATGGCCTTAAGAGAGTCATCAAATTTTACCTTTATCTTCTTGAAGCATGAGGGGTGTCTAGATAAAGCTACCCAGGCAATGGGAGTATTAGGGTTCCCCTAGGTTTTTTGGTGCTTCAAAATGCCATAGCAACTTGCCTTGATGTTATACTTTATTTTCTAAAGGGCTATCTGAGAATTTTAATAGCCTATGGCTTCTATAGTGTAAAACTAAGAAGGAATGAATCATGAATCATCAAAGCCCACTACTGCTGTGAATTAGCTAGGGTCACTTGATTATGGCAATCAATCCATGTTGTCTCCGAAGGTTAATTCAAGGATGTATGAGAAGGAAATTTACCTAATTACATATCTTAAAGAATTGGGATGGAGAAAGACCGACAAAAGTTAGGCTGAGTATGCACCTAGGTAGCAACCCTCATCAGCTTTACCAAGAAAACTAGATGACACCCTTCGAACTGCCTAACTTGTTTGCACACAAAATAATCTAGATGATTGACCTAAGGATTGTATGGCATTCACTAAGATCCAAAGATCTATCAGATCTAAAAGTCAAAATCCATCACAGGACACATGGAGCCAACAAGTTCATTAAAGGCATAACTTACAATATCATATTTTGATGATCTTAGGCTCGTTGGGAAGGTCTTCTCAAAATCTAGGAATTTGTTATTTCATGGCTCTAAGTATGCATCTATCAGCCTATCTTTCTTCGTGCATGTACACAAAGAACAAGATCCGGAGTCATCTACACTACTTTTAAGACACTTCCAACTCGAGGTATGCTATGTAGGACCCGTAGTTGAACTTAGAAATAGATAGAAATCTTTGATTCAAAGTCCGACTCATACGGAAACTTTATGCCGTCACTAACTGATGTAATAACTAAACTAACTAAAAATAGGAAACTTGTATCCCTAAATGCTCGTGTGGCTATAGCCATGTCTGTGGAAGGCCAACACAATTCTTTAGTGAGGGAAAATGCATTAGCTAAACTTTCCAATCTTGTCTAAAGCTAATAGAGATTCCATTAATAAGCCATACCATATGTACAGCAATGATCATTTCGACTTTATCAGGGTTTGTTTTAAGTCTAATATTATGCCTAAACAAGTTGTGTTTATCTCAACTGACACTTAAGATTGGATGTAACTTTGGTCAACATACACTTAATGTTTGACGGTTGGAGCAAATCTCTCTAGTTTAGCTTGATTCAAAGGATTAAGTGATAAATTATGCAAATAAGACATTTGTCCATTTTGGAAAAAATATTTTTCTTTTTCCGGCATTGGATTTGAAGGTGCTTAGAGTAAGAGATAATAGTTTGATCATGTAACATTATATGGAATAGTGGCAGAAGCTTTTCATCTTTGGCATCGACTAATAAGTTATCAAAAATTCAAACCACCATCATCTTGGCGATTAATTTGCAATAATGTAAAGGGCTTAAGCCACTTCAGCCTATTTGAAATCAAAATGGACTTCTGTATCAAATGGCAGACTATTGCAAGCAAAAGTATATGAGCTAAAGGGATATCCTAAGATGCTCTTGGGATTGCTTGGAATTCACCATCAGAAAGGGATCTTATCCATAATCAAAGATCATGCATCGTCGATTCATAATCATGGCTCGCTCTATATACGATCAGCTCACTAAAGCAACCCTTTTCATCTAAAGGTGTGCCACATATGGCCCTTAATTCCATCCAAACATCACTAAAAATCTTTCGTAATTTAAACTCTATTCTATGGTACCGTCCTAAAATTTTATGTCTTGTTTTAACCACTTACAGCTAAACCAGCTACAACTTGACAAAATCCTGTGGGAATAAAAAATCTACCTTCGAACGAGTATTGACCTGCCTTAAATGGACAGGCTGAATCTGTGCGAATGACAAGACAGCTGACTCGTAGGACCAAAGTTTGACAAGTCACGACTCCTTAATCTCAATTGGAATTCTTTTTTGCATGACAAATGCTGAGAGTGCAAGAGAGGTGAGTTGCCCAACAGCTGGGAATCCAATGACCAGCATTTTACTAAGTAGAGGACCTCCAGCCGAAGCTTAATGCTCCATATAAAAAATTGCAAAGCTGCCCAACTTGATGTCACTTTCCACCATTAACAAGACCGCATAACCTGAAAGCAAGGGCAGATGAACACAAGGAACATTGTCAGCAATGTCAAACTAAGGGTTCATTTCAGGTTCGGCAATCATTGATCCCCATAGACATCATCATTTATTTCAATCTAATTTGAAAGCAGTATGCCCCAACGAAAGCGACCCACTGCTACCTCTTGTTCATGCTGAATAACAAAGTGAGTTCACTCGGCTCTACCAATCCCCTCCTAAAGATAGACTACAGACTGAAGGCCTAATCAGCCTTAAAATCTCATTTTTCTTTTCTCAGTTTTGGTCTATGGATTCCAGAAGCTCAGTTTCAGGGAAAGTTTTTGCAATGAAACAGTGGGGGAAGAAAAAGGAAGTACTACATCCCTCTTAATACAATATATAAGCAAGTGGATCCTTGTTCTCCGGTTAACAAGACATGCTATAAAATCGGCGAATGCCGGTCACCTACCAACTTTAAAAATTGTATTTGCCGGGAAGCCAGCCGCCTTCAGTCACTGCATCAGATCATTTAGAGAGGGGAGGGGGATCAGTTGTCGCAGTCCTATGCCGGTCGAGGAGCTCTCTCGCCAGTGCCTGCAGGTCTCCACCGCCGCCTCGCGAGCTCTCGCCGAGGCTTCTGCTACCGGGGCCGAGCTGCTGCCGGAGCTCCATGGACCGTTGCTGCGGCTGCTGTTGAAGGGACCAGTGGGGCTGCACTTGAGGGTCGAAGAGGGTGGAGAGATCGACGGTGGCAGGCAGGTCCGACGAGGAGGGGAGGTCTGATATCGAGAAGGGGGGCGGTGCGGGGAGCTGTGGTGGAGGAGGAGGTGGTGGCGGCGTCGGCAGCTCAAGCGTCGCGAGGTGAGCTTGCAAGTAGGACAGCTCCGCCTGTAGGTTCACTACCTGCTCATCATCACCACAATTGGATACTAGAGGTCAGAACAATAATAAACATCAAAACTATGGGCTGGCCACTCCAAAGAGAGAAAGAGAAGCACATGAAAGAAACGAGGTTGCAATTGATCACTAGGTGACATTATATGGAAGATGAGAGAAGGATAGGATGTAGCCAAAAAAAATAAACACTTTTTTATGAGAGAAAAACCATCACTTTGTAACGTTCACATGGATAGAGATAAAAGAGCAAAACAGAAACTTTGCTTTACTTGTTAGGCTTTTCTTCCTAAAAAGCGCACTTTATAGAGAATGGCACAAACCCAACCAACCCACCATCCCTTCTCAACTCTATGGATTCTTCTTAGCTGAAATTAAACCGACCATGCCCCTTGGAATGAATCGGATTCAGCTAACTAGAATTCTACTCCCAAAGTTTCTGTTATGTAAACAAGCTCTAACATTAAATGTTCTAATTCCAATCCCAGAAACAACAAGACTGATATTGTTTGGAGGTGGTGGTTATGAGTAATTAGAAGAGTTGTGATGGTGGGAAAGGGAGGAAGAGACCTGTTGTTGGAGGGCGAAGATGTGGGCGACGCAGCCATAGACGGGGTCACGGAGGCGGGCCTGGGCCTCGTAGCAGATAGTGACGACAGCGTCGAGGCGCTTGTGGGCGGGGATGTGGAGGAGGAGCTTGGACACGTTGCTGGCCCCGAACACCTTGTGCACCGCAGCGAAGTGCGCTGCCCCTTGCTCTGAATCAAAATATGGTGCAAAAATGCACCCACTCACACACTTCCTCCTTAAGAACTTACAAGCGCCACACGGCCCACCCCCCCCCACCACCACCACCACCACCACCACCACCACTACCACCACCACCACCGACACCACCACTGCTTCCACCCACGCTACTGCTTGTATTGCCGCTCATATCAGTCCCTTTCTTCGCTTCTCCCTTTCCTTCTTTGGTCTTAGAACGTATGTATATTGTTGTTGTTGTGTTTGGGATCGGTGGAACGAGTTTGAGAGAGAGAGGGTGGGGGGCGGCGATGAAGAGGTGGACAAGAGAAGAGGATGTTTGTGGGGCGGGGGGGGCGCTGAGGTGAGTTGGAGAGGAGGGATGGGGGAGGGGGAGAAGAGGCGGCCAGGAGGAGAGGTGGAGTGGGGTGTATTATTTTGGGGAGTTTGTCCTATTGGTGGTGGGTCGTGTTGGGGTTACTGTTGGGGCTTCTATTTTTTTGTTTTCTTCGTATTGATGACTCTTTAAAGCCACGCCAGGCAGCAAAGCCTACCCCCTCTCTCTATTCTTAGCAGATTGCGTGAAGCAAACATGCGATGGGAAAAATACCCATCTCACTCTCTCTCTCTCTCTCTCTCTCTCTCTCTCTCTCTTTCCCCGTCAACTGCTCCCATCTGCTGTATACCTTCACTCCACCTCCTTCCTCTCCCACGTGAATCTCTCTCTCTCTCTCTCTCGTGATGTGTTGTGCGATTTCTTTCCCTTGATCTACAGTGTGAGTACGATAGAGAGGGGGACGAGGGTGTGGAGGCGTGTCCGCGTGCATCGCTCTCAATATACGTGCAGGTGTTTTTCCGGATGGATGCGTAGAAGGCAAAGGACGCCACCTTCAACTTGCTTTGCTTGTTTTTATTATCTTCCTCCGCAACCAAAATGCCACTGGGGTTGAGGGGAATATCGGGTGAGGGGGACCGACGGTTTCCTTTCGCTTTGCCTTTTTGGTCCTGAGGTCTTCCGCGGGTCTTTGGGTATTGATTTTGGCGTGTGTCTTGGTTGAGTTAACGGGTTCGTGAGGATCATGGTGTATGGGTTCCGTTTGAGATGTGTGCCCCGGCTTATGAAGCATAAAATGCACATCAAACATATAGATTGATCGTGCATCTATGCTATCATGTATACCATGGCACGATAAATCATAGCATGCATGATGACACAATGCACGAATAATTCATGCGCCCAATGCATACGCACTTTATGCATCTGCACAAAGATTTTTCCTTAAAAGGTAATAATTTATTGCAAAGTAGAGCAGAGCCCAGAAAGGAAAGGCTGTAATTAAAATCTCATATGTTACCTATTCTCAACTCTCTTGGTGGTGGCCGATTTCAAAACGAGATTAAATTCCAATTTAGTTTGTTTTCATACCAACGGAAGATTTGTAAACAAAAAGAAAAAGAGAGAATATTTTAAGATATATGGATCGATATCTACAAATTGGAGTGTGCATTGAAATAGTTGTGTAGAATGAGAGAGACTAAATTTTTTTTTTTTGGTACAAGCGGACGATCACACCACTTTGGCGCGAGTCAAATCCGAAAGATCAGAATACATAATTTGCTACAAGATAATAGGACAGGGGTCACCAACATGCCATTCACACTGATCAGGGTGTCGAGCAGCAACAAAGGCAACCAAATTGGCCACAGCGTTGGCTTTCTGATAGACATGACGGATCAGTGGCGCACAGGTAGACTGGAGAGAAGCCCAAATATCACATATCAGGGGATTGTGATGGGAGCAAAGGTCCACATCCTGTCTAATCCAACGGACAACCGTGAAAGAATCTCCCTCGATGACCAACCGACGAGAGCCGAAATGATGGACCACATAGGTGATACCTTTCCAAGCAGCCTGAAGCTCAGCCATAGGAACCGAAGTGTCGAGAGAGACATGTCACCTGCCATGAGCAACACTCCCTCTGGCCCCCTAATAACAAACCCGGATCCAGCAAGATGACCCGATACAATACTATCAAAGTTTACTTTGACATAACCCGGGGGTGGGGGCTCTTAAGGACCGTAGTACGGTGCACTGTCGAAACAGCAAGGGAGTCCCAGTGGCTGGGTCTGTCAGAGTGAATACCAGAATCAGAGCGGAAGTACTCCATAGTGAGGGAGACAGCAGTGCGGGAGATCACCTGAGGTGAGACCGACTCCTCCGCAAAAATAAACTGGTTCCGGGTCAGCCAAATGTGATAACCATATAAGCAGAAAGGATACCCTGAGAGCGAGGATGGCGCTGGGCTGACAGTCGGATGGCATACAAAAATGAAAGCCATGTGGGTCTCTCCTTCGGCATCCACGGGGTATAATGAAGCTGCTGCCAAATCTAGGACGCACTAGAACATGTGAGTAAGACTTGCTCAATCGTCTCATCCTGAAGCCCACATATCGGGCAAAGAGGCAAAATGGAGAGACTACGGCTAGCCAGAAGAGAACAAGTAGGAAGGCGGTCTCACACATGCTTCCATAAAAAGAGCCTGATCCTAGGGTGGATGGGAAGACACCAGATCTAAGCTACGTCACCTAGCCCCGATGTTCAAGGCCAGAAGCGATCAACAAGATCTCTAGAAGGGGCACAAGGGAGGCAGGATCGACACCACAGCCTGGTATCAAAAACGACAGAAGAAGCAAGAGGGATGGCAAGAATCCTATGCGCAAGCTCAGGTCCAAATAGCCAAGACACCGAAGGGGCATGCCAGGCAGGATGATCCTGGCAAATCAAAGTTGTAACTGACATAGAGGGACCAACATCAGAGCTGAGGAAGGTCGGCCAACGGGATAGAGAAAGATCAGCTATCCAAGTATCTTGAGTAATATCAACAGACCTCCCATCCCCAATCATCCAATGGATATCAGACATAATAGTAGGGCAGACTGGCAGATTGCTCTCTAGAAGAAGAGCAGCCTTGAAGAATACAAAAGGCCGGATTGGCAGACCAGCCGCCATATCTACCTCGCAAGACAGAGCTCCAGAAACAATGTGGATCTAACAGGAATATAGAGGCATGCCTAGCGAGTAGAGCCTCTCGACGAACTGCCAAAGACTGGATTGCCAGTCCGTCCTCTCGAGTAGGCAAGCAAACAAGACCCCGGGACAGAAGATGAAGACCATGGCCCCCTGCATCAACGCCCAGAGGAAATCGCAGAAGCGTCGCTCAATCCAGCGAAGGTAGATAGCCAGAATCAAGGCGTTGGACAACAGATAAAGGGGAAGAGATGTAAGGATAGACCGAAGCAGTATAAGACATCCCATTATAGAGAGACCAGAGACCTGCCAATGATCCAATCGATTAGAAATCCATCGATGGTCCCCAAAGTCATGCTGATGAGGTCACTGCCCAGTAATGGGGATCCCTAGATAGGATAGGAGGTCAGAGTAAGCTGAGATCCCAAACAAATGAGAGATAGCAACACGGCGACGGGGAGAGGTTGAAGGGCTGAAGCATAGAACAGATTTCTGCAAGTTGACCTACTGACCGGAAGCCTGGCAATAAGACTGAAGGATAGTGGAGCAGGCAACCGTATTCTGAATAGAAACAGGGCTGAGCAAGATACAATTGTCTGCAAAGAGAGAGAGAGAGGAGGGCCCTGGGGCTCAGGCATATAAGGCTGCAGCAGAGACGCCCCAACAGCCTGAGCAAATGCCTAAGATAAATCATCAGCACACAGAATGAACAGAAAGGGGGAGAGGGGGCAAACTTGGCGGAGACCCATGGCTGAGGGAAAAAATGCAGTCAGACTGCCATTGATGATAATAGAAAAAGTGGGCCACTGGACGCACGCCATAACCCAGTCGATGAAGAGGTCAGCAAATCCGAACTCCCGAAGCATCTACCAAAGAAATATCCAGCTGATCCTATCATAAGCTCTCTCCATATCCAGCTTGACAGCCATGAGACTATGTCTACCAATCGCATGCTGGAGATCATGCATAAACTCCTGAGCAATAAAAGTATTATCAGTGATACTGCAACCACGGATAAAAGCCCCCTACTTCGAAGATATCAGGCGGGGAATCACCCCCTGCAATCGAGTGACCAGAAGATGGGAACAAACTTTGTATAGGGTGGTGCACAAGCTGATAGGCCAATAATGCTGGGGAAGCGAAGTAGCCGATCGCTTTGGGACAAGGAAAACAAACGCTCGCTGCCAGTCCCGAGGGATAGATCTAGAGGAGAAAACATACTGGATAGCCAAAACAACATCTTGCCCCACAATGTCACAGTAATGATGGAAGAAAAAGGCGGAAAGCCATCCTGACCTAGGGCCTTATCAGGCCCCAAAGCCCAAACAGCAGAACGAATCTCCTCCGCCGATACCACCCACGTAAGCATACATTGTCAGCAACAGAAACCCTAGCAGCATAAGAAATAGGGATAAGGAGAAAGCCACCAGCAGACTGCTCTAACCAGCGGGACCGAAAGAAGTGGATAATCTGCTCCCGAATGGCCTCATCATTATCAAGAATATGCCCCTCCTCATCACAAATACTCTGGATCCGATTGGCAGCACGTCGTACCAGAGTGGCCTGATGAAAGAATCTGGTATTACGGTCGCCCTCTTGAAGCCACTGAATCTGGGACTGCTGACGCTAAAATGTCTCCTACTGATTGAGTAAAGAGTGATGCAATGCCAAGCTCCGCCTGAGGGACCGAAGATCAATCTCAGAAAGATAGCCCTGGTGATCCTCCTTCGCTTGAAGAGATGCAATATCAGCTTCCACAGACTGCACTTACTGCATAATATCCCCTACCTCCCTACTGTGCCACCTTAAGAGTCTGTGTTTCGTAAATTCAAGGTGGCGAGAAAGGCGGTAGGTAGAACTCCCTCTAACCGGCTAACGCCAAGCCTGAAGGATCAAAGCCCGAGCCGTAGAATAATACGACCAAAACTGCTCACACCAAAAAGGTCCCCGACACCGGGAGGACGGCTCCATAGAGATGAGCAGAGGGCAATGGTCTGACGCAATCTGAGGGAGATGAGTGGAAGAAGCACGAGAAAAGACTACAACCATCCAGCGAAGGCTATGGCCCAATCCAGATGTTCCCACACCCGAGCTGAGCCTTGATGGTTATTACACCAAGTAAACTGGGGGCCCAAAAAGCCCAAGTCTAAAAGCCCAGCAGAGGCAATAAAGGAGTGAAACTCACTAGAGTTCGGAGTATCCACAAACCGACAACCCCCACGTTTCTCCGAAGCACCCACAATACAATTAAAATCATCAGCAATGAGAGTGGGGAGGCTTTGGGCTAAGAATGTAAGAATCTCAGACCACAGGTAGCGTCGCTCCCGATAGTCCATGCTAGCGTAGACACCCAGAAGTAGCCAAGGCGGAGTAGTGCCCTCCGAAACAACCAGAGCCACCTGCTGGTGGCAACGATGAAAAGCATCAACACAGATAGAGGGGTCCCGCCATAGAGACAGAATGCCTCCAGAAAGATCATTGGATTCCACAACATAGGAACTCCAAGAACGGGAGACTCATCACCGGAAGCGCTGAAGACTGGGCCCCGACAGATGAGTTTCCAACAAAACACAAATATCAAAATGATGAAGCTGCAATAGGCAACCAAAAGAAGAGCGAAAAGAGGGTTTCAGTACTCCTCAGACATTCCAAATGAGGATCTTCATTTAATCAAGTTGGGGGGTACCTTGGATCCCAGCTGGGCCCCCGCCATATCCATATCAGAAGGACCTCCTGGAAAAGGACACACTACCATAGTACCCTGATCCCCAACAGAGGCCACAACATTACCGGTAGCCTTGAGCCCCGTATCAACCAGCGTGCCAAGGCACTGAGGTGAGCCTGAAACTGCTGAGAAAATAAACTGATCTTCCTTAATATTTGAACCAATTGGGATTACCTTCCCCTTCCCTATAACATTTTGGAAATCACTCGCAAAGTGATGGATTCTGCAGGCCTGGCCCTCTTAGATGGGCCGGGGACAGCATCCTTGCGTCCCTTGGGCCGACCAGTCCATTTATCAGTGCCAAAGATGGCAAATGGATTCTCAGACACCAATGTAGCTTTCATTGCTTTCTGGGAGCCCCTTGGCTCAATGAGAGTATCAGCCATAGATTCGGCTGCAATCACAGTATCAGCTGCAATCACAGCTTCAGGACCCCCATGTTTGCCCGCTGTACTCACAGAAATAGCCTCTGTATCAGTAGCAGGAGACTGATCCAAAGCAGTGACAGAAGCAGCTTTCGACTGGTTTACCTGACCGGCATTATGGAGGCACCACCTAGCAACTTTCACCGGTGTTTGCCAACCCTCCGTCGATGGATTAACAACGACCATCTTCGTGGCAACCGGATTCTTGTGCCTCTTCTCCTGGACAGGACCTTGGGAAGCCCTCCTCTGCCGGAGGGCAGCCATCCAAGGGCCGTACAAAGCTCCAACAGATGGATCCACCAGAGCCGGCAAGCTAGAACAGGGGCCACCGAAGTGCAGAGAGCCGCAGCTGGAGCAAATGCCTTCAAGGTGCTCATAGACATATTGTTGCCATAAGGGGGAGCGACTTCCCCTCACACGGACACCCGACCGGAGAGGCCTTCCCAGATCAACCCGCACGCAGGCTCGGGCCAGCCTCCCCTAGTTTTGTTCTTTGTTGATGGATCGAGAAAAACAAACTCACCTGCTGGTGAGAGAATTGAACGCAGGATATCTTCATGCCAAAATTCTAGTGGGAGATTGGGCAACTGCAGCCAGAGAAGAGCAGATGTCACCGAATTGGCCGTCGGGATGAATTTTGGTCGCCATGCCTTTATGGCGAAGACTTGGCCATTCACAATCCATGGGCATCCCAGCACCAGATCCTTGGTTATAGGATCAGAGAAGCAGAAGATATAGCACCGATGCGCAAGGGAAACAGCTTCAACCTCCCCAGAAATGCCCGAACATCGGAACTCTCAGATGATGGCATCCGGAGGGATCCATCGGGACAAGCTTCTGGCTATAACGACTTTCAACTCCCATCGTCTTTCTTCCTCAACCAGAACCTCGGCCGGGATTTGGATGATGTTAGGAAAGCTTTCCTCCAATGTCACCACCTCTGCTGAAGAAGATGATGACAAAACCCACTCAAAACGGCTTCCCACCGTGCTCCGCCATGGCAACCTCCCCTCCTCCTTCAAAGCATCCACACTGCTGGATGAAGAGGGGATAGCGACCGCCATCTTCCAAAAAGATTAGAACACAGGGATCGGCAAGGATCACCGGAGATCGAGGATGAAGGGGCCGAAAGCACAAATCTAAAAGCTACATAGAAACTGTAGCACCATGCCGTTCCGAAAACGTATCAAACACTGTGGCACGAAAACGCCTCCGAGCACTATAGCACGAAAGGCCTCAGAAAACTGTAGCACGAATAAGCAATACTGTAGCACCAAATCGCCGAAGAATCGCCTTCAGAATCGCCTTCATAGGGTTTTCACTTTTTATCACCATGCATCATAAAGGTGGAGATAAAATTACCACAAGAGAAGAATCATGTTTGGTTAATGCGAGATCATTTAAATCAAGAAGTGAAAACCCTACTTTGTTTTAAAAGTATCACAAGATTAAAAAGATCTATAGAATTTTCTAAAGAAAGCTAGAAATTATTTTTATTATAATATCATCACTTGATGTTATAGGATATATTGGTTTTACTCAGCAAATGTAATGAGGTAGAAGGTTCTATATACGTCATATTTCGGAATTTGAGATCACACAAATTATTCAAATGAAAAGAAAGCATGCAAATTAATATTTCAACTAAGCTAAAAATCTTCCCCTACTTTACTTTAAAAAAGGCACCACCTCATGCGTGGGAACACTTTTTTTTTGTTATAGATGGGCGATCACACCACTCTGGTACGAATCAAGCCCGAAATATCAGAGTACAAAATTTACTGCAATATAACAGGACAAGGATCACGGAATGCCAAATCCACCGGCCAGGGTTGCGGGCAACAGAAGAAGCAACATAATCAGCCGCAACATTGGCTTCCCGATATATATGCTGAATCTCAAAGGCACTAGTAGACTGCAGAGTGACTAAAATATCTCTAATCAGGGGATTTAGGCAAGAATAAGAATCCCCATCCTGCCTTATCCATCTGATAATTGTAAGAGAGTCACCCTCTATAATCAGCCGACGATAGCCCAAATGTCGAACAGCATGTGTGATACCATCCCATGCAGCCTGTAGCTCTGCCATAGGAACCAAAATGTCAATAGAGCTGTGAACGCCAGCTGCTAGTAACTGACCCTTCGACCCACGGATGACAAACCAGAACCTAGTAGTACGATCAGAGACAGAGCCGTAAAAGTTCACTTTGACGTAACCCGGAGGTGGGGATGCCCAAGAGATAAAACCGTAGTCCAGTTCGCTGCCAAAGAAGCAGGGGAGTCCCAGTGGCCAGGTCCGTCAGTATGAACACCAAAATAACAGCGAGTGTACTCATTGGCATGAGAGAGAGCACGGTGGATAATCGCCTGGGGTGAGGCCATCTCCTCAGCAAAAATAATCTTATTCCTTGTCAGCCAAATATGATAAGCCACGTAGGTAGATAAAATACCCTGAGAACAAGAACCATACTGAGAGAGCGATCGAATAACATACAGAAAGGAGAGCCCGATTGGTCCATCCTCCAACAACCATGGGGTAAAATGGATCAGCTGCCATATCTGAGATGTACAAGAACATAAGAATAGAACATGATCAACAGATTCATCCTGCATCCCACATATCGGACAGAGAGGCAATATTGAGAGACCACGACCAGCCAGAAGAGAACAGGTAGGTAAGCGATCCCACTTAATCTTCCACAAGAAGAGCTGAATCCTTGGGTGAACAGGCAACCTCCATATCCAAGCAACATCTCTAAGGCCTGAAGTCGAAGAACGGAAACGGGCCACCAAATCTCTAGCAGGAGCACAAGGAAGACAAGATCGGTGCCACAGCCTAAGATCCGGCCATGCAGAAATAGGAAGAGGCATGGCAAGAATCCGATGAGCAAGCTCAGCCCCAAATAAATGAAGCACCATAGGAGCATTCCAGCCAGCACTCTCCTGGCTAATTAGAGAAGAAACATGCAATGTGGGATCTATATCAGAGCTGATAAAAGTCGGCCAGCGAGATAAGGAAAGATCAGCTATCCAAGAGTCTTGAACAACATCAACTGAAATCCCATCCCCAATCATCCAATGAATATCAGTCATGACTATAGGGGTGGCCCGGCAGATCGCACGCCATAAACAGGAACATCCATGAGGGATACTGACTTTCGAACCCGAAGTCCAACCACCATATCTACCATGCATGACTATACTCTAAAACAGTGAGGGTCCAACAGGAATCTGGAAGCATGCCTTGCAATGATAGCCTCACGACGGAGCACCAGGGACTGAATCCCCAGCCCACCCTCACTCATTGGCAAACAAACCATATCCTAGGCCAATAGGTGGATACCATGACCCCCCTGCATAAATGCCCACAAAAAATCCCGAATACGTCTCTCAATCCGGCGAAGGAAGATAGTCGGGATAAGAGCATTGGATAACAGATAGATAAGAAGCGATGTGAGAATAGCATGGATCAAAGTGATACGTCCCATCATAGAAAGGCCCGAAACCTGCCACCGGTCCATCCGAGCAGAGATCCGACGATCAAGGTCCCCAAAGTCCTGCTGCGTGGGCCGACATCCCGAAAGAGGGGTTCCATGATAGGTCAAACGATCTGAGACAGTCAAAATCCCTAATAATTGGGAAATAGCGGCACGACAGCGGGGAGAGACCGAGGGACTGAAATAGAGAATAGATTTCTGCAAATTGACATGTTGTCCCGATGCCCGGCAATAAGCCTGAATATAGCAGAGCAAGTGGTTGCATTCTGAACAGAAGCTGGGCTAAGCAGGATGCAGTCATCAGCGAAGAGAATGTGGGTTAGAGGAGGTCCATGAGGCCCAAGCATATAAGGCTGTAATAGAGATGCTCCAACCGCCTGATTAAGAGCACGAGACAGATCATCGGTGCACAAAACAAACAAAATGGAGAGAGAGAACATCCCTGTCGGAGTCCAACAGTAAAGGAAAAAAACTCAGTTGGACTGCCATTAATAATGATAGAAAAGGTGGGCCCTTGGACACAAGCCATAATCCACTCAATGAAATGATCATCAAAACCAAACGCCTGTAGCGTCTGACGCAGAAATATCCAACTCATCCTATCATAAACTCTCTCCATATCAAGCTGGACGGCCATGAGAGACTGTCGACAAGAGGTGCACTGGAGGTCATGCATAAACTCCTGGGCAATAAGAGCATTATCTGAAATACTGCGGCCATAGATAAAGGCACCCTGCTCCAGAGAGATCAACCTAGGAATCACCTCCTGCAATCGAGTAACAAGAATACGAGCGCAGACTTTGTAAAGAGTGGTGCATAAACTAATCGGCCTATAATGCTGAGGAAGTAGAGCATTCACTTTTTTAGGAACCAGGACAAGAAATGTCCTCTGCCAGTCAGGAGGAATAAGTTTGATAGAGAAAACAGACTGAATAGCCAAGGTAACATCCTGCCCTACAATATCCCAGTAGAAGTGGAAGAAAAAGGCGGAAAGCCATCTGGGCCTGGAGCTTTATCAGGACCCAGAGCCCAAACAGCATTACGATTCTCCTCCGCCAAGACCTCCTGAATCAAACGTGGGAACACTTTTTCGATGCACATAGTTTATTCAAAGATCTTTCTTTTATTTTGATTTTTTACTTCTTTTTGAATTGGTTAATTTTCTTACTTTTTAAGAAAAATTCAACTAAATGTTAATTGGTTCTAAGATTGAGAAACAAACTTAGAACAACATCTAATTGTCATCTTCTTCCAAAGTAAATAGTATTGCATACATGCACTTTCAAAAGATTAAAGTTTGGATTCATATTCTTAAGGTTATATTGTGTTCGATCACTTACCTTATTCTAACTTTAATTTGGTTAGATCAAAATTTAACTCAACTCATCCATCATTATTTAGCTTTTTAAAAATTTTGAGTAACATATGTAAAATTTCATATTTATTATATATTATTCAGACATGTTATGAACAAAAGCTTCAGTATTTCAAATTAGTGAGTGTTTGAGATCTTATTCAAAATATTAATAAGCTATCTACTAAGCATTAATAATTAGTTACGGCACTAAGAAATGTAATTAATATGTTATTTAATTTTGTTATATGAATTCAAATTGGCTGATGATAAGAAATCATTGTACATACAATATTGTAATAGCAATGCTCAATTTTGCTATTGAATAGAAATAAATAAAAAGATAAATATTTATCCAAATATGCCCTTAAAGAAAGATCTTACTTGCACTGAAGAGGTAAATTATGGATATTTATAATATTTATATATTTCCTGCCAAAATTTGAGTCCTATATCATCATCCTTCTTCGAATATTGCATTTACTTCGTTCATAATGACTTTAGTTTTATATTTTCTTAAATTAAAATTTATCTAAATTTATCAATTGACTATTTTGGCTTTAATTTTATATATTGATTGAAAATTTGAGAGACGCACATAAGATTTTGTATTGATGATGCATGTGCTTCTTTTAAATTTTAATGAATAAATAATTAAATTATATACTTTTCATGTGTAATATCTATTAAAAAAAGGAAAAATAAAATATAATATATATTAGGTTCTCTCCACTTGACTTGAACATTAGATCATAAATCAATTTGTACTGGATACAAAACATATTAGGATGGGCATATTTAAAATCCGTGATGCAATGGAGATCATCAACTTTTTTTTTTTTTTGGAAAAATGAGATGTAACACATTGTAGGCTTTGAGGTTCCTGCCATGAAAATAGATTTAGAGATTTTAATTGGGTACATCATTACTTTTAATTCATCATGAGCTCCGATTACAACCTTAAATCATTTTGATGATGCCCAATCACTCTGGATTTGGCATCCGCAAGGACACCATGACACCGTGAGTTGGTTGATGAAGCATTACTCCAGGTTGGGTCCTGCATGAGTCCCGAGGGTCGGATATTTCGGTGGGAATCCTTCGACGGTCAGTTAGTGATCATAATCACAGCCGTGAGCTTAAGGAAGCTCGAAAGAAAAAATTGAGAGTAGTGAGTGCTTAGGAGTTCATATCTCGTCAGGGGTGCCTCTTACCTGATATATGGACAGTCCTTGTCACTTAGCAATAGGATGAACCACATGGGGGCCTTGCAGTGAAGGATGTCTTCTGGATGGAATATCAGGATTGGCGGGCCTTGTCCCATCTGATTTAAGCAGCTGCGCTTGGTAGGTGGGCCCAGTCTCATCAGACATACAGCCGTAGGTGGTTGGTGGGCCTGGTCTCATCAGGCATGTGGGCCGCAGGTGGTTGATGGGCTAGACCAAACCTTGTCAGGCACGTGGGTCGCAGATGGTTGGTGGGCCAGGCCAGACCTTGTCAGACACGTGGGCTGGCGTGGAAGCTGAGGCCGCCTTAGGAAGCCGAGGCCGACTCCGGAGGCTAAGGCCGCCTTGAAAGGCCGGGGTCGAGTTCGGAGGCTGAGGTTGCCTTGGAAGGCTGGGGCCGACTTCAGAGTTGTCAGCACCCTTTTGACTTCCATCGTCAGCTAGCTCTGGCCGTTAACTTACACATGGCTTTACCAACCACATTAGATGCCCTCCACTCCTGAGCTTGAGTGGCCATGTGTTTCATGCCCGCTAAGTGAAAGGAGCACAAAATATCTTGCCACCATTGATCCTCATTCACCATTAATCATCGGGGGTGGGCATGCACCACTCAGGAGGTAGGGTCTTTTCGAAGTCCCCTCCACATTTAAGGATAAGGACAAAAAGTAACGTCGCCCATAGGGAGATTGAGGAAATACTTCTCGAATGACAAAAAAGACGGGATGCCATTATTGGATCACCATCACCAATGTTCCATAATTAGCCATGGATCTCGTCCCCCCATATGTTGCCGAGGCATTGTTTCTCGAGTGGTGAAGGGTCCTTTGATAACTAGACATTACCCCCACTCATTGGCGTCTGCGTGGCATTGCCTTGGGTGGGACGTTTCAAAAATCACATATAAAAATCATCCCATCCATCCCATCGAGCCTTTCGTGCTCTTAGTACTCCTCTTATGTTCTCCTTCATCCCCTCAGTCCCGAGCCATCTGCTTTTTCTCTCTAACTCCAGGTTAGTCCTTTTTGCTTTCTCTTCTTCATTTTCCTTCCATGGACCCTCGCACCAGTAGGAAGGGTAAGAGACCCATGGTCAATCCTTCATAGGATAAGGTCTTTTTGGCACGGTGTCGAGCAGTCGGTGGTATTTCCATCTGTGATCGTTCGATGACTACGGCCCAGGCGCCATCTAGGGTTTCCCCACCACCACCTATCTGTCCAGCAACTCCTTCGGCTATCACTTCTAGTTCGATGGGTCTGAAGGGGATCGCCTCCATGATGTCCTCTGAGAAGTAAAGGACCTTAGGGCTAGGTAGAGGGTCCCCGATAGTGTTTTCCTGTTTGCTCCTGAACTTGACGATAAGGTGACCTCCAGCCAATCTGGTAGGATTGCCCTGTATGAGAAATTTTTTAAGAGTGGGCTCTGCCTTTCTTTCCACCCCTTCATACCCAAACTTTTAGATAGATATTATCTTATCTCGACACAATTGACTCCGAACTCCATTTGGATCATCTATGCCTTTATTGTACTCTGTTATTTCCGTGGCTTAGCTGCCTGAGTCTCTCTATTTCGGGCCTTATATAAACTTCGCCACCATAACAAGGCTGGGTGGTGGAGATTCGCCTTCAGACCTCAGAGAACCTTGAAACTTGACCTGCCCTCCAAAATTAAGGGATGGAAATCCCATTTTTTCTTTGCCCACATAGACGGAGTGAGGATGGGTTAGGGGAGTCCCGACATCAGTCCAAATAGGAACTCCATCGTGGATGAGAGGGACCAGGAGATCTTCGACCTGCTGACATCTTCTCACATCCCATCATGTTGGGAGTTATTGTTTGAGAGTAACCTCTGCGAGGCCAACGTGGCACCGGCGTCGCCAGTATCGGTGCCTGGTGAGCGCGAAACTCCCTCCCTTTTTTAGACATTTGATCTTCTATGAAGCAATGAGGTTTTCGTCCAAGCAATTAAGGGCAAGCGCTTGGAGGAGGGAGGCTGCCAGCAACAAGGTGAGGCTAGCGCCCAAGAGGCCTCGATGGGAGGTTCAGAATAAACCGGCCCAAGCTCCTGAGATTCCATCCAAAGCCGCACCCGCAGGGGAACCAAGAAGAGAGAGTCCCATGATCGAGGCACCAATATGGGGGGGCTCTTCTATTGGAGTCGAGGTGAAGCCGGCAAGGGATAGCTAGTTGGCTCTAGCAGAACAGACAAGGGATGAGCCCCCGACCACTGCTGGGTCGAGGGAGGAGGCCATTCCGGAGGCCAGGGCGAGGTGCCGCTGATAGTGGAGGTTGAAGGCGAGGCGACACCGGTATCGGTGGAAAATAGTGGTCGGTTGGTGGAGCACTTTTTGGAGCAATGGGTCCGCCTCTCACATTTTTAGGAGGATCCTCGCCGCCAATCAATCACCGACACCCTCGACACCTTGTACACTGATGTGCTTTAGGTAAGCATTTTTGTGTTGTCCCTTTTGTGCAAACTTGGATTAGGCCTTAACCGATTGATCTTTGTAGACAGCGAATGGCATCTTCGTCCTTCGGGATGCTTGCTTTCAAACCACCAACAATTGCGGGCTTACCCCAAGGGAAGCGACCGCCACTCAAGCTCGGGCCGACAGCTTGGCAAAGGAGTTAGCCGAAGTTTGGGCCCGAGAAGCAACAGCAGCCAGCAAGCTTCGAGCTGCCCAAGAGGAGAACCATGGCTGGGAGGCATGGTTCGAGAAGGCCGAGAGGAAGGCCAGGGTCACCGAGGCCAAATTGGGGGAGGCCATGGCAAGGCTGAGGCTTACTGAGGAGAAGTTGGAGGACTTTCTTTTCAAGTTGGGCGATGCCGAGGAGAGGGCCGAGAAGGCGAAGGAAAAGGCCCGGGCCACCGAGGAGAAAGTGGTCATCATAGAGGCAAATGAGCAGGCCTCCTGGGAGAAGATGACTGCCGCGAGGCCCAGGCTCGAAAAGTCGTGGAGCACTACAAGGGCTACACTGATTTTATTGAGGAGGTCAGCGAGGCGGTGCTCGATGCCTACTTCAAAGGCTTCAAATATTGCAAGGACAAGATCTCCTGGGTCTTTAAGATTGCTGGATTGATGATTTTCAACCTGAAGATCCCGAGGAAGATGAGGAGCTGAAGAGGGATGGCACTGATGATGGACTGGGGCCCGCTGGGCCATTAGCTTTTGTATTTCTTCTTTTTGTTTTGACATTTGTCTTTTGATGTAATTAGACTTAAGTCGGCTTCCTTTTATGACATTTTTAAGTATCAATGAAATAAATATTTTGTCTAAGTATATTGTACTTAGCTTTTTATAGCACCCTCATCTTTTTGCATTCACGTCTCGGCCTCAACCTTTAGGCTTGATAGGGCTTGTCCCATCCTCCTCGACTCATCTTTGGAGTTAGCAGCCTAACTTGAGGCTTGTGTAGACTTTTAGGGATGGCTGAGCCCACTTCTGCCCCTTAGGTGTTTTCCAGAGTGATCTTAGGGTGCTGATGCTAGTCGTGGACCGTTGAGCCAAGCTTGAAAGCTTTTTGAGACCACATCGAGGCCTTCTTTGCACTAGCCCGAGAGACAACCCGAGAGCAATTGAAGTCATCGAGCATCTTCTAGAACCGCCTTGGGGGTTTCTTCGGCCGGCTTGGGGGTTGACTCGAGAGTCGCCATAACCATCGAAGGTCTTGAACCACCTCGGATGTTTCTTCGATCGGCCTGAGGGTGACCTAATAGTCGCGAGACCATCGAAAGCCTTTTGAAACTGCCTCTAAGGTTTCTTCGTTCGGCCCGAGGGTTGATTCGAGAGTCGCCGGAACCATCGAAGGTCTTGAATCGCCTCGGGGGTTTCTTTGGTCAGCCCGAGGGTGACCTAATAGTCGCAAGACCATCGAGAGCCTTTTAGAACTGCCTCAGGGGTTTCTTCGGCCAGCCCAAAGGTTGTCTCGAGAGTCATCGGAACCATCGAAGGTCTTGAACTACCTCGAGGGTTTCTTCGATCGGTCTGGGGCTGACCTAATAGTTGCGAGACCATTAAGATCCTTTTGGAACTACCTTGGGGGGTTTCTTCGATCGGCCCAGAGGTTGACTCGAGAGTCGCCAAAATCATCGAAGGACTTGAACTGCCTCAGAGGTTTCTTCAGTCAGCCCGGGGGTGACCTGATAGTCATGAGACCATCGAGAGCCTTTTGAAACCGCATCGAAGGGTTTCTTCGATCGGTCCAAGGGGTTGTTGAACTACCAAATCAGATGAGAAGGCAATATTTGAAGCTCTTCTTATTTTCATTAGCTGAATGATACATCATTGATAATATCGGTGGAGATTGTCCATATTCCAAATGCGGGGGATTGGCCGACTCGATCGTCCATTGAGCCCTTCAATCTGGTATGCTCCTCGGTGTAGTGCTTCAATGACCCAATAGGGCCCTTCCAAGTTTGGAGATAGCATGTCCCACTTCGTTGGCTTGGATACTTCGGTCCTTCTAAGGAATAGATCTCCACGATGAAATGTCTTGGGGTGGACTTGGGCATTGTAATACTTTGCTACTCGCTGGTGAAATGCGATCATTTTGAGCCACACTCGCTCGCACACCTCATCGATAAAGTTGAGGCAGGCTCTCAGTTGTGTGGGATTATCTTTTTCATTATATGACTCCACTTGGAGGCTTGAAAGGTCGATCTCTATAGGGATGATCGCTTCTGATCCGAAGATGAGGCTGAAGGGAGTTTCTCCTGTGGAGATCCTTAGGGTTGTATGATATGATCATAGAATACTCGGGAGCTCCTTCACCCATCTGCCCTTGAACTCATCCAACCAAGTTCTAAGTCCCTGAAGGATGGTCTGATTCATGACCTCGACTTCCCCATTGGTCTGTAGATGGCCGACAGAGGTAAATCTGTGATAAATGTTCAGATCGGCATAGAACATCTTGAATGTAGCATTGTCGAACTACTAGCCGTTGTCAGTGATGATGGTGTAGGGTAACCCAAAGAGGCATATGATGGACTTTCAGAAGAAGGATTTCACCTTGTTCTCGGTAATTTTGGCTAGCATCTCACCTCGACCCATTTGGTGAAGTAGTCGATGGCGATGAGTAGGAACCTCCGTTGACCCAAAGCAGGAGGGAATGATCCAAGGATATTCATTCCCCATTGAGCGAAGGGCCACAGGGCTAAGAGCAGACTCAATTGAGAGGTTGGCTATCATTAGATATGGGCATGCTGCTAGCAGCTATCGCTCTTTTAAACCAACTCAACAACATCCTCTCGCATGGTGAGCTAGTAATAACCCTAGTGGAGAGCTTTGTATGCCAGCAATCTGCCCCCAGAAGGTTTCCACATATGCCTTCATGGATCTTCCTGAAGATGTAGTTGGCATCTGCAGGACCGACACACCTGAGGAGGGGATAAGAGAAGGACCTCTTATACAGTTCCCCATCCAGCAGCACAAACTTGGAAGCCATCCATTTGAGCATCCTGGCTTTCATGCAATCAGTGAAAAGAGTGCCATCAAAGAGGTAGCGGATGTAAGCAACCATCTACGTTGGCTCCTATGTGACCGGCAGGACCTCTTCCATGGTGTCGATGCTTGGAGCTTTCAGATGCTCTACGTAAGTTCTTTCTAGGGTGTTATCCACTGAGGTGGCCAGCCACGATAGGGCATCAACTTTGACATTTTTGCCCCTAAGAATGTAGCTGATGCTGAAATGGATTAATGAGGAGGTTTTGACCTGACTGTTGGAGAGCGCGGAATACCCCCAAGATCACGGCTATAGCGTATATGAGTAATACAAAAATCTTTTACCGTTCTAATCTATGAGTATAAGATTATACCTTCAGACTTGAACGTTGGAACAGCTTGATTTGATTGCTCGACCTCAACCTCTCAGCCTTCCGCCGTATTCCCGAAAATACCTTCCTTCTCTTACAAGATGGTGGGATCTCTCGGCCGACCTAGGGTTTCTTATTTTTCTTTTTCCTCAAAATGTTAACCCTAGCAACCAACTGAGAGGGTATTTATAGGGCTACAATAGGGACCAATAGGCAAATATGAAAAGGACTTCCCACGTAATTAAATCTCCTAATCCTATCCCGGGTTAGGATTCAATTACGTAAATTACAATTCATTCCACTAAAGAATCATAATTGTACTCCTAATCACATTCGAATTTATATTTTCGAGCCTTAATATTAAATACTTATTATCTTCCCACGTTAAGATAACAGATATCCATCAATTAAATTTAATTACTGACAATATAATTTAATTGACTGTTATTATCCTTGAGACTTATCCACTTAACTTATTTGATGTATCGGATTCAAAATCCACTTGCAAGATTTGATACAATCAAAACTTATAAGCTTTCTTAAGGGGATATCATCAATCCAAATTAACAGGATGTGGATTCCTTCAACTATTAATATTCACCATATATATAATGTTATTGTCCAACCCACTGAGTTAATTGACTCATCTAGAATCTACTCTATGTGTAATCAAAGCAATAATCATTACATACACGTGTCTAGAAATAGAATTCGGATTAAGAGCATAAGTAATCATAATATTCATGAGTTTTAAATTATTTTATAAAATCAGTATAAAATAATTAACTCAACTGGGTCCTGTTCAATACACACAAGTGTACTAGCACAAATAGTTAGAATAAACCATTCTCCGTAGTCAAGACAGACCTACTAAAAATTTGTGCTACAGTTCTACTGATGGTGTGTCCAATTCCATCTAAAACTGTGAACAATAAACTTGTATTCCAAAAGAACCGATGATCTAGTCTTCTGTGTGTAAGCCGTACTCTACACACTAGATCAAATACTCTTTGTAAATACTAGACACATGCACACATATATATATAGTAAATGGCACACATTGCTCAAAATGAATTCTCATTAAAATGTAAAGACATAACATAAAGCATATCTTTTAGTCTATATCTCTATCACTGACCTTATTCAAATATTGAGACATAATAGGGTCTCGAGCTTCATAATCCCCGATGATTTGTTCGGAGATGAGCTGGAAGTCGGTGAAGGCTCTGAGGCATTTTACTCTGAGCTTCTACACAAGCTTTGCTCTGGCTAATAGGGCTTCATACTCGGCTTGATTATTTGTAGCCTCGAAGAGGAACCAGAGGGCGTATTCCACCACCTTGCCTTTTGGGCTTGCAAGAATAAGATCTGCTCCACTCCCTTGGGAGTTGGAGGCATCGTCCACATGGAGGACCAGGTCTCCGCCACATTCTCGGGCTCGATGTCTGGGTGTATCATTGGAGGTTCATCTTGTTGTTCTTCAGTCCATGTGCACTCGATCAAAAAATCTGCCAAAACTTGTGACTTCAGAGCCAATCTCGATTGGAACGAAAGATCGAACTCTTTTAATTTGATTGCCCATTTAGCCAGACGACCAGAGGTCTCAGGATGAGCTAAGATAGCTTTGAGGGGTTGGTCCGTAAGCACCACGATCAGATGGGCTTGAAAGTATTGCCTGAGACGTTGAGCGAAGATTTTTAGAGCAAAAATAATTTTTTTAGTTTTGAAGTACCTGACCTCCGTGTCATGAAGCACATTGCTAGTGTAGTAGATGGGCTTCTACGCTCCGTTGGAGTCGAGGCACATAAGAACAGAACTAACAACCTCTAGGGAGGTGGCGAGATAGAGAAAAAGAGTATCCCCCTTCCTTAGCTTTGACAGCAATGACGGGGTAGATAAGAACTCTTTCAGTCCTTCAAAGGCTTTCTGGCAATTCTTCATCCACTCGAAGCCGTTCACCTTATGCAGAGCTTTGAAGAAGGACAAACATTTTTCAGCTAATCTTGATAGAAAGCAACTTAATGCGGCCACTCTCCCAGTGAGTCATTGCACCTTCTTCTAATTGGCCAGTTGCCTCATGTCAAGAATGGCTTGAATCTTCTTCGAATTTGCCTCAATCCCCTGTTGGATGACCAGAAAACCCAAAAACTTTTCAGCGGTGACCCCAAATGCATATTTGCAGGGGTTGAGCTTCATTTGGTAGCATCGGAGATTATTGAAAGTCTCCTTCAGATCAGCAATATGGTCGGCAATGTGGGTGCTCTTGGCCAGCATGTCATCTACATACATTTCTATGTTACGCCCAATTTGATCTTTGAAGACCTTATTCATCAATCTCTAGTAAGTGGCCCCTGCATTTTTTAAACCAATTGGCATTACCTTATAACAGTAGTTGCCCTTCTCGGTGATAAAGAAGGTATTCTTTTCGTCCTTCGAGTCCATCTTTATTTGATTGTATCCTGAAAAGGCATCCATGAAGCTGAGGAGCTCGTGGCCAGATGTGGAATGCACCAGTTGGTCAATCTGAGGCAGCTGAAGCTATCATTCAAACATGCTTTATTAAGGTCGGTGAAGCCAATGCAGATTCTCCAACTTCTGCTCGCCTTGCAGACTATCACTATATTGGCCAGCTAATTCGAATAGTGTGCTTTCCGAATGTGGCCAGCAGTGAGTAGTTTATTGACTTCTTTATCAATAGCCCTCTGTTGTTCAGGGGCAAAACTTCTCTTCTTTTAACAGACAAGCCGGCACCTTGGGTTAATATTGAGCTTGTGAGTAATTACCTCCAAAGGTATGTTAGGCATGTCCAATGCTGACCAAGTGAAGATGTCTGAGTTTGCCTGCAGGAAGGCGAGGAGTTGATTTTCACCTCCACGAGAAGAAGCTTGTCGATTTGCACTATCTTCGCCGGATCATCTCCTATTAGGAAAGTCAGTAGGCATTCAGCTGGCTCCCCCCTTTGTTCTAATTTTTTGGGGTCGAGCAGCTCTAGGGTCGATGGAATCATCGCCTCCTGGGGGCTAGGAGCCATGTGGTAGCATAGCTGCAATGGATTTTGCTCCCTGTGCATCTTACCAATCCCCTTACTAGTAGGGAACCTGACGAGAAGGCGTTTAGTAGATATCACCGCATCAAGTAGGTTTAGACAAGGTCACCCAAGAATGGCGTTGTAGGCCAATGACACTCGGACCATCAGGAACCTCATTAGAACCATGCTTTGGCATGGTGGCGTCCCTTAGGGTGATTTCACCTTCTAACTTCACGGAGTCTTCTATGAAACCGACCAGAGGCACCGTCACCGGCTAGAGAAAACTAGGAGATATATTCATCCGAACAAAAGTATTATAGGTAACGATGTCGGCTAGAGGTGGGCACTGGGCCGTGCCTAGCATGGCATAACCCAGACCCATTGGGCCGCACCTTCAGACGGGTCATGCCAGGCATGGCTCGTCAGGGAAAAAACCTAGCACGGCCCATCAGGGAAAAAATCGGTAGGTCCATGCCAAAGGCCCAAACCAAATGGTTCCCCTATTTTTTTTCTCTTACTCGTTCCCCTGGTTCACCCGAACCAGGGGCGCTCGTGCCGGCGGCCAGGGTCACCGCCGGCCTGTCCCCGAGGTTGCTCGACCATCGACGACCAACCTAGAGATGATCGCCATCGCGGGGTTCCTTTTCCTCTCTCTCTTTCTCTCTCTTTCTCTTTCATTCTCCTGCGATGTCGTTACTGTGCCGGTGGCATGACCGGTCACCACCGGCCAGTCGGACAATCACCGAACGCTCGCCCGGTGCCAGTGGGGGTCGCCGGCCGCCTCCTAGGCCCAGCGAGGTAGTAGGCACGCCGCTGGGCCTGGACCAATGCGGGAGCCAGCTCGGCTCCCGCCCATGAGAAGGGCCGCCTTGGCCCTCTCCTCCTCTCTCCCATGCCCGGCCCCCACTAGACGCTCGCCTGGCACTTATGGGGGTCGTCGGCCACCTCCTAAGCCTGTCAAGGCGGCAGGCATGCCGCCGGGCCTGAACCAATTCGGAAGCCAGTTCGGCTTCCACCCAGGAGAAGGGCCGCCTACCTTGGCCTTCTCCTCCTCTCTCCCACGCCCGATCCCCAATTGGATGCTCCGGCGCCGATAGGGGTCACCGGCTGCCTCCTAGTTCCAGCGAGGCGGTAGGCACGCCGCCAGGCCTGGACCAATGCGGGAGCC
Source organism: Calamus simplicifolius (assembly GCA_900491605.1). Classification (NCBI taxonomy): domain Eukaryota; kingdom Viridiplantae; phylum Streptophyta; class Magnoliopsida; order Arecales; family Arecaceae; genus Calamus; species Calamus simplicifolius. Next base: position 1,050,817 of record UESW01004534.1, on the reverse strand, counting down.
AACCGGATCCCGCCCAGGAGAAGGGCAGCCTTGTTCCTCTCCTCCTCTCTCTCCCTGGCATGCCATGCCGGCATGGCACAGCTGGGCCTTGCCGGGCTAGGCCAGGCCGGTGAGCCAGATTTTTTGAGCCCAGCACGATATGGCTACAGCACCGTGCCATGCCAAGCACGGCCCGGTTCGTGTCGGGCCGTGCCGCCCATGCCATGCCAAGCATGGCCCGGTTCGTGTCAGTCCATGCCGGCCCATGGGCGGCACGGCCCGTGCCTATCTCTAATGTCGGCAGAGCTCCCGCTATCAATCAACTTTCTTTTTATAGGATGCTTAGCGATCATCATGGAGACGACAATGCTATCATCATTTGAGTTATTCATCCTCGATAGTTCCCCTTTAGAAAAGGAGATTACATTTTCTATACCCTCATCCCCTCTCGACCTCTTAGAGGTAGAAGCTACCTCCCAGGAAACCATGCCTACCGTCTTCTCCATCGGAGCATTGTCGACGTTGGTCTGGACAGGCAAAGGCCCCATTAGCGCTGAAACGACCGAAGGTCCTCCCTTCTGGACAAACTTCTCAAGGTAGCCCCTCTGAATGAGCTCCTCGATGGCATGCTTTAGGTTGTGATAGTCTTCAGTATCATGGTCATAATCCCAATGGAAGCGGCAATAGCAGCTCCTATCGTGGGTGGCCTCCCTCTTTAGAGGGGGAGGGCGTTGAAGGTAAGGCTCGCCCTCGATCTCCATGAGGATATGAGACATGGGAGCAAGGAGAGCATTGAGGTTGTCTTCTCTAGGGGTGAAACTTCGGTGCCGATTATCTGGTCAACGCGGGGGCTCAGGCTTCTTAGGGCAAGGTCCGCTTCGCTTCATGTGGACTAGCTCCTTTTTAGGCCTCCCTTTAGCTTTCCTTCACATGAAGTCAGCTTTATCAATGTGGATATATTTCTACGCGTGACTTAGGAGCTTAACGTAGGAGCTGGAAGGCTTTTTGTCATGTGAATAGGTGAAGCGGGAGGGGCAAAGTCCCTGCTTCAGGGCCAAAGTGGCCACAGCATTGTCAAGGTGATAAACCTCAAGGGAGACCATCTTGAAACGGGCCACAAAGTCCTTTAAAGGTTCTTCCTCCTTCTGTCAGATGGAAAATAGAATGTCTAGCACCCGAGGAATCCTTCGACAAGCATCAAAGTGTGCCAAGAAAGTCCTCTCCAGCTATTAAAAAGAGTTGATGCTGCATGGAGGTGGGCAGAAATACCAAGTGCGCGTAGCTTTTCAGAGGGTGGCAAGAAAAGCGAGGCATAAAAGGGCATCAATTGCCCCTTGAACTTGCATGAGAGCCTTGCAGCTCTCGAGATGATCAAGTGGATCCGTGGTGCCATCGTACGGATCCAGCTAAGGAAGGCGAAACCTAGAAGGAACAGGTTTTTCCATAATGCAATGAGTGAGGGGAGAACGAGTATTGTAATCCACCTCTAGCTGGTTGTTGATCCTCCGACTGAGCTTCTCTAACCGCCGGTGGTATTCATCTAAGTGTCTCTCCGCCTTATGGCTGATATGCTCACCGGTGGACTCCTCCCCTGATGACTCAGAAGAGGAGTAGGGAGAGGGAAGGTGTTGGTGGTGATACCTCCGCTTGGGCTCCTTTCTGCACCACCACTTCGAAGGACTGCTCGAGCAACGGATGAGGGTTGTGAGCTTCATGATGATGATGCCTAGGTGAAGCATGACCGCGGTGAGCCTCCCGCTGAGGGGATCTCCCATAAGTGGACTATTGGCTAGCTGGTGCAGCTGCCACAGGTGGTGTAAGAGGCCTGTGCTGCTGCTGAGTGGCTACCAAATGTTGCTTCTGCAGCTCGTGAACTGCTGCAACTAAGTCTTGAACTTGTTGGGTGAGGGTGGCCAGTTGATCAGGTGGAGTGGCCAAAGTTGATGATGAAGGAGAAGCAGAGAGATTGGCCTCCTGCTGCTCAGTATGTTGTGGATGCCTCCTAGCATAACTGGTGGAAGTTTGAGTGCGCGTCACCACCATTGTTGTCTTAAAGGGGGCAAAGGTTTGTAGCTTAGTGTTATAGAGCTCTCCTTCCTTCAGTGCGCCCCCTTCCTGACGCGCCAATCTAATGATACCCGATCACTTTGGATTTGATGTTCGCGAGGACACCATGACACCGTGAGTTGGCTGATTAAGCTTCACTCCAGGTTGGGTCCTGCAATAAGTCTCGGGGGCTGGATATTCCCATAGGGACCCTCCGACGATCAAGTTAGTGATCGAAATCACAGTCGTGAGCTTAAGGAAGCTCGAGAGAGAAAATTGAAAGTAGTGAGTGCTTAGGAGTTTATACCTCGTCAGGGGTTCCTCTTACCCGATTTATGGACAATCCTTGTCACTAAGCGATATGATGAACCACGTGGGGGCCTTGCAGTGAAGGAAGTCTTCTGGGTGGAATGTCAGGACTAGCGGGCCTTGTCCCATCTGATCTGAGCAGCTGCGCTTGGTAGGTAGGCTCACTCTCGGCAGATATTCGAGCTGCAAGTGATTGGTGGGCTTGGTCTCATCAAGCATGTGGGCCGCAGGTGGTTGGTGGGTATGGTCTCATTAAGTACGTGGACCGTAGGTGATTGGCGGGTCAGACCAAACCTTGTCAGATCGTAGGCTGCAGGTAGTTGGTTGGTCAGGTCAGACCTTATCAGACACGTGGGCTGATGTGGAAGCTAAGGTCGACTTGGGAAGCCGAGGTTGAGTTTGAAGGCTGAGGCCACCTTGAAAGGCCGAAGTCGAGTTCGAAGGCTGAGACCGCCTTGAAAAGCCAAAGCTGATTTCAAAGTTATTAGCACCCTTTTAATTTTTATCATGAGCTAATTTTGATCGTTAATTTATAATAACTTTATCAGCCACGTTACGTGCTTTAGTCGGATATACGCTAAATGCAAAGGTTTATTGCTATCTAATTTATCTGCCTCGGAAAACGCTAGGGACCACTAAGACGTTCGGCAAAACTTCTCACGAAGCCGTGACACAAAAAACCAAAGGAAGAAAAAGAAAAGTTGAGATAGAGGAAGTCCGCTGGAGTTAAAAAATTTTGAGTACGTGAATTGCTGAGTTCTACGTACCGACGGTATGGACATTTCCCATGAGACAATAGTGGGCGCTGTTAGTGCACTCGAATAGTGGACTCTTTATGGCATGATTCAAATATGAATCCTCAAATGTCATCAAGCAAAAGCCAGATAAGATTTACATGGTAAAAAAATAAAAAGCAAAAAAGAAAGCAATGCAGGTTTGAACACGGAGATTTTTATTTTGGTATTATAAAATGGTGGTGCAAGTTGTCTTCACCATCCTTGATGAACTAAATCGCTCTTCTGAGAAGGGATGAACGTGATTCATTTATTCTACATGTTTGAATAACCATCATATGTTTTATTTCAAATTCATATAAATATAATATATTTTATAAAAAAAATAATAAAATAATTATTAAATATTATATAAATATGAATTATGAATAAAATATAATTATTTTATATGAAATGAAATATATGAGGGTACAAAGCTTGTACAGCCTATGATGCCATGCTACGAGGGACATCCACTATGGGACACCGACCTACACACTTTAAAAAAGGATAATTTTATGGTGGAAGGGCAGTAAAAAAAAAAAAAAAAGGCGGGCAACTTCAAAGGCCTTTGGAGCACTTCAAGTCAAAGACCGATCCGGCGTTCAAACCACGGCTCGAGCCCGCTCATGCCTTCCTCAGTTCCTCCACTCGTCCATCGCCACGTGTCCTTCTCTATGTAGGCCGAGGTAACGGCCAGGTCGGGATGACATCACCTGCGAGCGGGGCCCACCTCCGGCCGTTTAATTTAGGCGGTCGTACCGTTTCGCTCCAGCGCGTCGCTTTGCCTGGGGTTTTCGTTTTTTTATTCTTTTTTTTTTTTTTATAGCTCGAATTAAAAATTATTATTTTTAAGGATAAGAGGTATTTAGTCACCACGCCACCGCTACCACTACTACAGTGCGTAACGGCGCATCGCCGCGCCGTCCGGCATCTATGCTGCCTATGCGCTGAGAGGGGAAGCAGGGCTGGACCCACTGCTGCCACGTGTGGCCGTCTTGACCCTCCCAGTACGCTTTCAACTCCACTTCGGTGAACGTGGATTGGAAGAGAAAAAAGATGGGTTTGACGCAAAGATTAGAGAGAAAGAAAGCATTGCGTTTCATTCGAGAATGTGCATCCCATTCGACCGGCTTCTTAATATAAGTGGATTGGAGAGAGGTTTTGTAAATCAAACCCAGCCGCTTGGTTCTGTTCGAATTTGATATATCTATCATAAATTAATTTGTGGTTAACTGAATAACTTCTATGGCTTAGCATGCTGCTTATTAGATTTGGCGACTGAATGATTCCTGCTCCTCTGTCTTACAATAAATTTTATATTCTGATCTATCTGGGATAATTCGTACTAGACTAGTATATTATCTGCTTGTACCAAAAAAAAAAAAAAAAAAACCCAGCACCATCTGTAGCTAAATTAAGAAGGGCATCAGCAATTTGATTATCCTCCCTGGGAAAATGTGAAACCTGAGACCACTCTAATGGAGTACACCATATATATCTGATATATTAGGAAGACATAGAAATAGATGAGCTCTTGATCTAACTTCTCTCTTTTAAAAAAACTAATACGTAGCTTTTAATTATTTTCAGTAGAATGACTGAGAATTATTTAAGTATCCATAAGATTTAAAGCCCTTCACATGGATACATTGGAAAATAGATTTTCCATAACTAACAAAGACTTTACAGGCATGCTGAATGAGTTTTTTTTTTTTCCACTTTATCTTATGTCTCTTAAAATTAAAATTTTAGAGGAAGCAATCTTGGCCAAGATATGCAACACACCAATACATACACAAACCACATGCTTGAATTGATTACATATGAGAGGATTTCCACTTAAATCTAATTGGATCTATATTTGGATGACATATGTCTCATATCACTGATTTTAGTTATTGGATATGAACTATTATGTTTAAAATACTTATACACAAAAATCATATAATCTGAAAAAGCTTACATGTCATATGTTTAAAATATTTTATCCATCAGTAATATACCATCTACAAATAGTATGCATTATATAATATCATTCTGAATATTTTTATTCATTTCTCAAAAAAATACTTTTTTTGCTCTTTTAATAGCCAAAAATAGCTAGTTTTTAAAGCTACTCTCATCTATTACTCAAAAAAACTTTTTTATTCTTCCCAACAACCATAAATGACTAGTTTTTAAAGTTATTTGTGATATTTGAAGGCTCTTTAACCCCTAAATACCTCTAACCCTCTCCCTCATTCCACACAAAATCCTGAGTTCTCTTAAACCTTTTTAATCTTTCTGCAAGCCTTCCTAATCCTTTCAAGATCTCTTAATCTCTCTTTTTACAAATTAATTAGCTATCTTAATCTCTCTCTAATCTCTACAATGTCCAATGCTAGTAGGTCTCAACCATCTCGTGAGATCTTTGGGCTTGATACCAACATGAAGGATTATAGGGCTGGTCTTAACAGACCATAATCACATATTGAATCCAATGTCCTAACCCTAGTAGTATCATCGGTGTCACCTTAACCTTTAGCTCTAAGACTAGATTCAGGACCTTTAGAGTTTGGTAGCACTTTACCATTGAGAAGATCGCAAGCAAGAAAGTTCAAGTTATCTATAAAGCCTGTAATATGGACTACATCTATGATATTTTGAGAGAAATTGATCACCTAGCCTACCACTAAAAAAAGTATAAAAGTACAGTTTGTGATTCTACTATGCCCAAATCAAAGAAGGTGGGTTATCAAAAAAATTTTATTTCTGTAAATTAAATAAAAAATTATTATTAAAATTAATTATAGGTACTAAAATACCTTTCCCTTTTGCTAAAAATCTTTATTTTAATGTAAATATAAAAATACCTTAAATCTTGCACATAACAGACATCCTTGAAATACTATTGAAGCTAATTCCTTTGAACAATTTTTTGAATATAAAGAAAATTTTATTTTAATTTTTAAAATTTTGATGATAGAATAGCACTTATATCCGATATTTGGATTACTAATTTTGGTATATCTTATATTTGTCACTATGTATTTTATTAATTGTGATTGAATAATGCAAAGATAAACTCTTAGTTTAAATTAATTAAATATCTACACAATGCCATCAAAATTTCTACATATATCACGCATAAAGTATGTGGATACCGTATGCATAATAATGTTGTTATTGAATTACTTAAATAATAATTATGTCTCATCTTAGATATAAAATTATTTTATTTAAGATAGGTATATCACATCATAATTTTTATACATGATGGTTTAACTATTATTGAATTTTATGCAAGTAAAGTTAGAGGTGCCGTTAAACATATACAATCTTCAAGAGCTAGAAATTAGGAATTTAAAAATTTATGTAATTCTTATGGTAGAAAATATAAACAATTTTTATTAAATATAAAACATAGATAGAATTCTATATATTTAATATTACAATCATATTTTTAATATAAATATATTATTACTAGTTTTTATAATATTGACTTTTTTGGTAAACCAATATTAGAATTTTACTGGAATAGTTGTGATATTATTATATAATTTTTAGAATGTTACAATTCTACATATCCATTAAAATCTTCTTTGATAATACTTTTTTTCACTAGAATTTTTTGAATTAATCTATCCATAACGTTCTAAAAACTTTATTTTATAATACTATATAACCCTACTTGAAGAGTATAATCATTAATAATGTTTGTTTACTCCTCATCTAACACTAATTTAATTAAAATTATTTTATTTCTTAGCTTCATAATATGTACAACATCATCTTTATACTATTATCTATAATTATTCGTACTCCATTTTTATTCCTATTCTTACCTGTATAATAAAGTTTAAAACTATTAACCCATTTTATTTTTTCTACTACTCACTTAGTCTCTTGCAAGTAAACTATATTAATTCTCCTTCGAGTCATTATATTTTATTTCTATTAATTTTTTTATTAATAACCTTATCTTCTAAGTTGCTATATGTATTTAATTTTTTATTTCTATTTTTATTTTTTTGGACTAGCTTCTTTACCTATACCTATCCATAAAGGTATGAGAACACTTGCTTATTTTTATCATATCCAAGCATTGATATAATGCATCATTTTTAGAGACTATTCTATCTATTATTGCAAAATTTTCCACTATACCTAGAGTTCAATGTGGTGGGTTACTTTTAAGGACTGCCTTAACTTCAATGATTTTCTCTATTGAATTAATATTCATAAAGTGTGACTATATTTTATACTAGCTATCAACTTATTACAACTCTTGTCTTTTATCTGAATTTGAGATTAGCTATATGAAAAGACTTTATACATAGGAAGAGTTAATGAGCTAAAATTAATGATGGGGATATATAGAGCTAACTAGATCTAAAAGTAGAAGGTCTACTAGAATGTAGTTAGGTAAAGTGCTCTATATATATATATATATATATATATATATATATAGAGAGAGAGAGAGAGAGAGAGAGAGAGAGAGATAGTTAGACTTAGTTTCATTGAAATGTAGACTAAGTCCAAGATCTATTTACCATTTTCATCCTTAGATCCACACAAATCCCAGAGTCACTCCAACTTTTTTGCTTTTCTATTTTTGGGATCCGTGAACCATATATATTTAAGAATGAAGGAGGCAATTAGATTTAGGCTTAACTACATTAACCAATCTAGCTCTACATATGTGTGTATGCATGTGTGTGTAAATAATAAGGCACATCAAGAATGTGGTATTAAACCTCTTAGATTTTATAAAACTTATATATTTTCAAAATTAGAGTTAATACATATTTAAAAGAATATTGGAATTAGTAGAAACCCTTGCATGAAACCTTGAAACCTTGTATTTTTTCAAATGTTCTTTGGAATCTGCATTAAAATTATGTTGTCTTTAAATACTTTAAGCTCTTGGATAAATTCTGTATAATTTGAAAGTTTGTATATTCCTTGAGCTATTATATAATTTGGAGAAAAAAATGAAACCAAACTTGTAAACACTGAAATTTCAATTTGTTTGTTTTGAACTCTTAGTTTGGCATTTTTGAGACCCTCCTAGAGGAAAGTGCATATTGGTAATCGGATAAAACTTGATCACTTTGGTCCCATTCTATGGTGGTTAAATGCAATATTTTTGAACCCACTTTGTAGGAATTCAATATGATAATATGAACTTACTTCACAAGGTTAAATATGATACTTTGGACTTGGTTAGGAAAAAGACAATATAGTCATAGTCACATGTATTGATGAGTGGAAAATTGTTTTTTATAGTGCTCACAACTTGTTTATTATATTTGTATGCACGATCTTAATTTTGAAAAAGGCTTCTGAATTGCTCTTTGAAAATATATGAGCAATTTGATTATGAAAATCCTATATTCATTTAATTTTTTTTTCATATATCTATAAATTATTCAAAGCTTCTTTAATTAATATATTTGTCGGATCTCCGTAGTTACTACATCTTCTCTTTACTTACTGGGATTTAAGTTTACTATTTTGTCTCTCTTGTTTCAAAGCTCGAGAAATAGAAATTTGTCAGCTGTGCTGGGGAGGAACGTAGAGTAAAGCCCTAGACATAGTATGAACCCAATTTTGTTGTTTAGGCTTGTAGTGTATGAAACATGCTTTTGTAAATACTGCCATGTAGAACTGGTCAAACTTGAAGAATTTAGGGGTTATTTTATCGATTGGTTCAGATATTTGTCTCACGACAATGTTAAATATAGTTATTCTTAGGATTGACAAGTGATGACTTCAAGTTATTAGAATTTAGTCATTTTTAAACCTTTATCTTGCTTTTATTTGTTGGATGGTCATTGGAATTGATTTATATTGCCATTAATAAGTCACCTTACACGGTCAGTTGGGCAAGGTCTACATGTTGGCTGCATAAAAGAGCCTAAAAGCCAATCACAATCTATATTGCGATAGGATTTATTTCATTCTTTCAAATTATGTACATGATATTTTGGTTATAAATAAAAGGTATTATGTTTTATCATTTGCTGCTTTTTATAATTATGATGAACCCCATAGATTAGGGCAATGATTTTAGGACTATGATAAGATTATGTCAGTGAGACCTAAAATCTTAAAACCCTAATCTAAAATATTTTTAGTCATTGGTATATTGAGTTGAAGATCAATGTTATCGAAAAGACTGTCACATCTTATGTATGCTTGATGCAGAGGGTGATTGATCTTACAATTACTTGTATAAGACACTAATACAAAGATATAGGTGCTCATTAGATGAATGATTTCACTGAATTGACCTATCAAGAGAACATCTTATGGATGCTTACTTATTTTTTTAAAAATATTTTTTTAAGTAAAAGTTGTGCAAGTGATCCTTAGATTTGAGATCACCATAGTATGTTTTGCACATGAATCTATATTTTGATTTATACTCGTTCATGACATTAAGTTGTGTATAATGTATTTTGGATATGGTGGATTATGTACAAAGACTGCGAGTAGGTCAATAACGAATCAATCACTTCTGGTAAGAGAATACAACATCCTACTTGCTCTAATCTTATGAAGATTCAGGAAGTCTTTGATCAAAGTAGACTAAAAATTAGAAATAGTTTCTAATGTTTCATTATTGAATTAACATTAGAATATTAAGAGAGACATGAATAAGTAATTGAGTTTGATATTGATCCATACTCATATACTTATTTGGATTGCATTATGATTGAAAGATTGAATTGCATGGTAATTTGCTACTGAAGGATATGTTTTGTATATCTACTAAATTTTATATCTTTCTATTAGATATGATACGTTGCTAGACGTCAATCTTGTTTTGTAAGTTTGATTTAATTAAAGAGTTTAATTTGATCAATAATTAGAAAGGGTTCTAATTATGAAGTTTGGGATTGCACTGATTGGACCTATAAGGATTAGAAATGTTCTAATCATGATAAGTCAACTTTCATCCAAACCTACTGCTGGCTAGATGTAAAACTGAATAGATCATATACAAAGAAATTGATCAAGGATCTAATCAGATTATAAATATTTGTAGAATAAATATGCTAGCACGTGTTGTAAATCTTAGCTCTTGATTTGAATTAGATTCGAATTTGATTCTTGTATTAGATTAATCTAATATAATTAGATTATGACCTAATATGGGTTGGCCAAGAGTTAAAATTTAATTGGCTTTATTTGAATCATTGGATAGCTCTTTAGATAATAGATTTAGACCATTGATCAGCAGCTCAATCTAGACCATTGGATGACTTCCTGGATGAAGGACATGGACCATAGTTGGTGCTTGAATCTTGACCATTGATGAGGATACCTTACTTCTGGACCATTGGATGATACCTTAATCTGAACCATTAGATTATCATAAAATAAGTGTGGGGTGAGGTTATCAGCGTGAGAAGGCTTATGGCACATGATAAGGCTTATCAAATAAGTTTTTTTTAGTAGATATATCTTTCTGCTCTCTTTCACATATGCACCCCTTTCCTTAGCACCTAATCATGATAAGATGCTACTCTTGGCATATGCCTCCTCATGATGAGGCGTGTGGATGCGATGCATCCCTTGGTGATGCATTCCTTTGCCTTTATAAATTGGAGTATGCTCCAGGTTCAGGATATAGAATCCATTCGAGGAGAAATTAACTCCCTCTCTCTTTATCTTATTTTTCTTATATGTCTTATCCTAAACTAAGACAATGAGGTCTTCTTTAGGACAAGAGGCTTTGAAATTTTTTTTTTTGTAAGAGAAAGAAAAATAGAAGGAAAAGAAAGCAAGCCAATCAAATCCTTTGGAAGGATTAAGCATAAGGATTAAAGTTTTTGAAGGAGCTAGAGTCTTGAATTCAGTTCCTGTGTTGATCAACGTTGGAGGGTGAACACTGGAGCACATTGTGGATATTTCAACTATTGGCCCAGATGGCAACCCAAGAGGGGGGATGAATTGGGTTCTTTAAAAATTTTAACACTTTGAAAATAATTTGCTTGATATGAAGTGCCCAAGTAAAGTGAATTAATAAAAGCTAAGCACAATATGATAAAGAGAGAGAGAAACAAATGCACGACAAACACACAAAGATTATAGTGGTTCGATGTTAGCCACATCTACGTCCACTCCCAAGCAACTCTTGGGTCCACACTACAATCCCCTGATTATAGTTGAGTTATTTTACAAGATTACAACTCAAACTTATTATTTTACACGGGGTCACAACAAACCCAGCCAGTTTTCACAGGTTCACCAGCATAAAACCTTAACCCAAGCTAAACTTAGCTTGCCACGAGGTCAACTACCTCAACTAATTCAATCCCCCTGATTGAATTAGTAAACCATAAGTCAAATTAAAGTTTACAATTCAAAAGCTCCTTAATTGAGCAAATAAACAATGTAAATAGACAAGGATTAGAAAAGCCTGATTGAAGCAATCTGGATGTGAGCTTTTCTTCTTTTCTTCTTTTCCTCTTCTCTTTTGAATGGATGAACCAAACTTCAGCTCTGATTCTTTACAGAAATTCGTTGAAGAGAATGTTGAGGAAATAGGGCTTTTGCTCTTCTTCTTTAAAACTTTGGAAATCCTTCGATTTTGATTTTGAAGGCTTTGGATTTCTCTTGTATCTCTCTTCAGATGATAGGCGTGGACTCATAGATTTCTCTTTGAATTTTCTCTCTTTTTTACTGGATATTTTCTTGATATTTTTCCCATTTTTCACCTCTTCTTTTTTTCAAACGGTCGGATGCCCTTTATATAGATTTCTTAATCCAAGATTAGGTGAGAAATAGCCATTGAAATCATACTTGGATGAGTTCTCCACACAAGAAAATAGATCCGTTGAAGAGTAGGTGAGAAAATATAGTCATTGGAGCTGATCTGTCACTTTTAAACATCGTCCTCTGACAGGTTGGCGTCGGCTCCAACTTTTCATGTGTCGGCTCGAAATTAGGTTGCCAAAAATAGCAAAAAATAATTCAACATGGAGTCGGATCTCACTTTACAAAGTGTCGACTCACCGCTGTTTGGAGTCGGCTCCCGATCTTGAGGTATCGGCTCCAAGAATTGCTCCAAAAAATATAGTCTCTGTAACTCAGGTTAGAATCTGCTCCAAAAATTCATGTGTCGGCACCGGCTTCTGAAGCAGAAAATAGTTCTCTGTATCTCATATTGGAGTCGGCTCCCGACTGTTAGGGTGTCGGCTTCAAACCGTGCCAAAAATCCTAAACTGTTCCGATACGCTCTGGAGTCGGCTCGAGTAGGTCTGGGTGTCGGCTCTAACTTTTGAACTTTTTAATAATTCATTAAAATTCAATTTAAAACTGATTTTCATATACCTTTTGAATAATTAATCATTCCTAATTCCTAAAACACTTATCAAATTTATCAGAAACACAATGAATATACTCATGGCTTTTGTTAATCATCAAAATCAATAATTGGGTAAATAATTTCTCAATAATTTTTCAACAATCTCCCCTTTTTTATGATGACAAAAACATTGAGTATATGCATAATCAATTAATGCATAATTGTCAAAACATTCTAAATTAAGGTTAAGCTTCCCCTTAATGAGGTAGCTCCCCCTATGTTGGTGCATATGTTAAGTCTATTGAAATTCTATTTCTTTTGACATTAATTCCTTTCAACATGCATACTATTAATTCCTTTCAACATGCATATTTGAAGTACTATTCTCCTTCATTCTTTTAATTGCTTAACATGCATATACATATATCATTCTTCCATCACTTTTATGCATATACAAATACTCTTCTCTCCCCCTTTTTTGTAATCAACAAAAAGGTTTAGAAGAAGGTTCATTAAGGATTAAATTAACAACAACTATAGAAATTAAGTACATCAAACATAAGCTTAATTCAAACTTCAAAACATTCAAAATTTAATATTTATTAAATATTGAAACATTACATCAAAATGTTCATTACATCATTCAACAAAGTATCAAAATGTTTACTTCAATATATTTCATTACTTCATTCATATAAACATTCTATTACATCAAAAAACAAACTAAACATCAAAATTTAAGAACATCAAAATCTAAGAAGTCTCCTAAGTTCTTCTAGGATCTTTCCATGCCACTTTCTTGTATCTTCATAAAGTCATTTAACATTTTCTCTACCAAGGAAGCAGCAATAGTCACCTTCTCCTGTAGCTCCGCATTACATTTGGAATAAATCTCAGAGTCTCCTCCAATATCTTTGATTTTATCAAAAATTTGCATTAAATCAATCTTCAAGGCCTCCGAAGAAGTACTGAAGGATGACTCAATCTTGTTCACTTTATCTTCCAAAGAGTAACAGAGCTCTCTTATACTTACAAGTCTATTGTCCAATTCAATTTTTATTTTTTCTTCATGATTAGCAAAAAGATCCTTTAGCTGCTCCATTTGAATTATAGAAAATCTAGTAAAAGTGGAAATAGGAATAGGTGCCGGTGCAGGTGGTGAAGGTACGGCAGGAGGTGCTGGTGGTGGTGAAGGATGTCTCATAGAAGGTCCAGCCTCTGAAGGACCAGGCGCAGTAGCTTCAGCTGCCCTATCATCTGAGTGTCCCTTCCTCTCCCATTATCTATTCACCTTCACAAACCCCATACAGTGCACAGTTGCAATGCTATTGTTGACCCCAGATTGATTTTGATGATTACAAAACAATTAAGCAATTCTAAGATTGATACAGGGAAGTTCGGTCGCCTTGCAAGTAAGTATCTTCATGCAAAATCGACTGGTAAGAAAGTACTTCATTTAATTTGCTTTGAATATGATTATTAGCCTTGGAGTTAACTGGTTAGCTAGCTTGTTAGTCTATTTAGCTAACTGACATGACTTTCAGCTAGCTGGAAAATTTTCACAGGGTTTGGACCGAACGATCTTGCATTTTAGCTAGCTGTTGAGCTAGCTTGTTAGCTAGCTGCAGTTTCTTCAGCTAACTAAAATGCTCGTCTCAAGTGCCTGGCCGAACATCCTCCTTTTTTAGCTAGCTGGTGAGTTAGTTTGTTAGCTAGCTGGAGCTCTTTCAGCTAACTAAGAAATTTGTCTCAGGTGCTTTGGTCGAACGTCATTTTCTTCTAGTTAACTAGTGAGCTAGCTTGTTAGCTAGCTGGAATTCCTTCAGCTAACTAATTCGCTCGTCACAGTGCTTTGGCCGAACTCCCTCAAATTTTAGCTAGCTGGCTGGATGTCTTGTTAGCTAACTGCAACTCCTTTTAGCTAGCTGGCATTTGCTTAGTTAACTGTTTAGCTATCTATGGAGCTAGCTGAGAAACCTTTTAGCTAGCTGACGTTTCATTCAGTTAACTATTCAGCTAACTAACTGATTTATTTTTCTCCTGCAGCCGAGAGGAATTCAAATTCAGTTAACTGGAGAGCTAACTATGGATGCATGATACTTTTTCCTCTGCCGTTGCTTTTTCCTGATAGTTAACTAAAGAGCTAACTGATCGTTGCTTAGTTAGCTGCCTAGTTAACTAAGTATTCAGCTTTTTACCTTGCTGGTCGTTGCTTTTTGTTGTGAGTTAGCTGGAGAGCTAACTAGCAACCCTCTAGCTGACTGAAGAGATATCTGTGGACGTCTTATTTGTCTTTGGTCTCTCTGGTTAGCTAACTGATTAGCTAGCTGAGGTCCCTTGCTTCACTCTTGGACTATGGCATTCATATTCTCAGCTACCTGGAGCTTCTTTTTTTAATCCACCGCCGCCTAAGCTTTTATGAGAGCTCTTCCTTGTCTCTCTCTTTCTCTATTGCTATTTCAAGCTATATTTAACTTTTGATTTTTAAATTTTTACAGTGCTCATCCTTCCTCAAATGGAGATTTGCATTCAATGCTTAAGGAAAACATGTTTAACTGTTATATTTTCTTCCCATTATTATTTTCATTTATTTCTTATGTATCTAACGGATATTTTTTTGTTAGATGGTTATAAATAGCTGGGATTAGAAGCACACCTTGACGATTTTTGAAAAAGAAATTTTAAAGAGAGAAAAATCCAAGAAAAGAGCCTTCATTGAATATTTGTTGAGTGATTGCTGTGCATCAAGTCTATTCCTTGCTCCGAAGGGTCGTCCGAATCATTGAATCTTTTCAAGCATTCAAGACTTCAGCTGCTTCAACCTAGTTTATTTATTGATGAGTTTATTGCTTCAAAAAGTTGTAAAGTATATTCTGGTTATTTGCTCTTTGTAGGAGCTTCTCCTTTATATACTCTGATTATCTTGTAAAAGGGTTAGTGAACCCTGGTTTATTATTGGCCTCCCTGTGCCATTTAAACAAGAGGACTAGCCTAGGTTTGGCTAGGGGTTTTTAGCTTCCTTGTGCCGTGAAATAAGAGGACTAGCCTGGTTTGGCTAGGGGTTTTTGGCTGCCTTGTGCCGTATAAACAAGAGGGCTAGCCTGGTTCGGCTAGAGGTTGTAATCGTTGTGATACGATTAGTGGAATTTCCAAAGGTTTTGGGGAGTGGATGTAGGTGCTGAGTTTGGCACCGAACCACTATAAACTTCTGTGTGTTTGTGATTGCTTGTTTTTTCTATTGATATTATTCTGTGCACCCCACTTCACCACTGCAAATCAAAATTAGGGTTGAAAGCACATATATCTGCTTAGCTAAATTTTTTAAATAACCCAATTCACCCCCCTCTTGGGTTACTATATCTGGGCAACAGCTATAATAGTCCGTATGTCTAAGGTTCTTCATAGGCTCACTATCAGAAATAACTACACCTTGATTTTGAAAGGCCATAGTCAAGATCATGCCATAAGGTAAAGCAGATCTTTTCTTATTACCAGCCTCTGCCATATACCATATCATCATCCCAGCAAGATTAATAGGCTGACCAGTCAAAACACAGTCCATAATCAAAATGTCTCGCTCTGAGACATACTCAAATCGATCAGTCTTTGGGAAAAGAATTCTACTACAAATATTGTGTAATAACCTAAGCTCCAAAGGCAATTGATTTGCCCTGATTTTCTCAAAATCAGTAACCTATCCAAGCATTCTTGACAGAGCCACTGCTCTCTCACTATGTGAAGTAGCAGTTAATCCAATAACCGAAATCTCCAAAAGATTTTCAAGTATTTCCGAAGTCAAGTGAATCCTTTTTCCTCTTACATAACTTACGATTCATCCATCTCCTCTAGATAGATTATGATAAAATTATTTAACTAGGGCCAGATAAGTTGGAACATCAAGTGAACAAACCTTCTCCCATCCTAACTCCTTGAGCTATCATCCAATAGAGAAACCCTCAGCTTCAAAGAAGTGAAAATCTACTTTTCTACCCATTATGATGACTCGGCCAGCTAGGGTGTCAACCTAAGGTGAAGATGGACTTGGGATTGCGCTCGAAGTGGAAGCGGACGAAGTGGAGGACGAACTTGGAGAGGGCTGCCGCGCCGAACGCCTCATGGTCCATTTTTCCATCACCACTGGTCCACCGAACACGGATCCTCTATGTTTGAGTGCCATAGGATGCTAGTAGATGAAGGATTTGAGAGATTTAGAGTTTTGGGAAGAGTGGGGAAAAGTTTGGAATAGTTTGGGGTCGAATAAAATGAGAAAGGTGTTGACTCCTGCCCTAATAAAGTCAACCTAGGACCACTTGGAGTCGGCTCCCGCAAAGCGAGGTGTCGGCTCCAAGTCGCTAACACAGTCAGCGTTCGAAGTGGAGTCGACTCTGGAAAGACAGGTGTCGGCTCCAAAATCTCAGACAAAACTGAAGTCGACTCCAATAACCATGGTGTCGGCTCCAAGACAGTTTCAGTGAAAAAATAAAGTTTCAAAGAATCTGAAACATGTCCGGAAAGTCTTCAAATTTTGGATAAATCAACTTTGGAATGTGATGAATCAAGGGATTCAAATATCTAGATAATTTTTTTTAAAATCATAAGAAAATTTAAAAAAAATGATTGAATTCTAGATAATCATTCCTAGGAGATTTAAAATTCATTCCAATGGATCACAGACTCCTAATTCTCCTCTAAGATAACAAAATCTCTCTTCACTTAGGGGTTTTGTAAAAATGTCAGCTAATTGTTCATCAGTACTAACATAATCAAGACAAATGTCACTATTAGCTACATGTTCTCTAATAAAATGATATCTAATTTCAATGTATTTAGTTCTTGAGTGTTGTATAGGATTTTTAGTTAAGTTTATTGCACTAGTGTTATCACATCTAATTGGTGTTTTATCAAGTGTTATACCATAATCTTCAAGTTGTCGCTTAATCCAAAGGATTTGAGCACACAACTTCCAGCTGCAATATATTCAGCTTCAGCAGTTGATAGTGCAACCGAATTTTCTTTTTGCTAAATCAAGATATTAAGTTACTACCTAAAAATTGGCATGCATCACTCTCTTTCTATCCAATTTACAACCAGCATAATCAGAATCAGAATATACAATCAAATTTAATGTTGAAACTATAGAATACCATAATCCTACATTTTTAGTTCCATTTAGATATCTAAGTATTCTTTTTACTGCAATTAAGTGAGATTCTTTAGGTTCAGATTGATATCATGCACATAAACATACTGCAAACATAATATCAGGTCTACTTATCATAAAGTAGAGATCCGATCATACCTCTATAATATTTTTGATCAATTTTCTTACCATCTTCATCTTTATCCAATTTGCATGAAGGACTCATAGGTGTTTAAAGGGGTTTACCAAACTGATTTCGTATACTTTGTTTGGTTGATGAAAATCCCCTCTCTTTCTTGTTGATTTGTAGTCCAAGGAAGAAGTTAAGTTCTCCCATCATGCTCATCTCAAATTCACCCTGCTTCAACTTTGCAAATTCTTGACACAAAAGATTGTTAGTAGCACCGAATACAATATCATCTACATATATTGTACTACCAATAAGTCTTTATCTTTTCTTTTCAAAAATAGGGTTTTTATCAACATTTCCTTTAGAAAAATTATTTTCAATTAAAATTTGCTTAATTTATCATACCAAGCTCTAGGTGCTTGTTTTAAACCATAAAGTGCTTTGTGTAATTTAAAAACATGATTTGGAAATTCATGATCTTCAAAACTTGATGGTTGTTCTACAAAAACTTTCTCATTTATAAAACCATTTAAAAATATACTTTTAACATCCATTTGAAATAAATTAATGTTATGATATGCAAATGCAAGTAATAGTCTAATTTCTTCTAATCTAGCAACAGGTGCAAAAGTTTCATCAAAATCAATTCTTCCTCCTGATTATATCCTTTTGCAACTAATCTAGCTTTATTTCTAATTACTATGCCATTTTCATCTAATTTATTTCTAAATACCCATTTAGATCCTATAATAGAATGACCTTGGGTCTATCAACTAAGGACCATACATTATTCCTAGTAAATTGATTTAATTCTTCTTGCATAGCTAACATCCAATTACTGTCTTTTTCAGCTTCTTCAATAGATTTGGGTTCTATATGAGACACAAATGCAAAATGATTATTGATGTTCTCATTGATGATCTAGTTCTTACTCCTTGAGATGGATCACCTATGATTAAATCCTTAGGATGACCATAAGCATATCTCCAATCTCTAGGTAGATCTACATTATTACTAGTATCAATAACATCATCCTTAGGTGAGTCATCATCTTTAGCTTCTGGTTCATGGTCTGAAATACATCTATATTAATTTTTTAATATCTCTTTTAAGCAAATTTGTATCTTTCTTATCATCAATCTTTTCAGAACTTGATGCTAAAGACTCATCAAATACTACATGAATTGACTCTTCTATAATTAAATACTTCCTGTTAAATACAGGCTTCTTGGAATATCCTAAAATACATCAGCGTCAAACTTTTCAAGATTGTCTTACCATTATTATGAATAAAACATCGACAACCAAATGTATAAAATAACTAATGTTAGGTTACCTATTATACCATAATTTATAAGGAGTTTTCTTAAGGATTGGTCTAATTAAAGCTCTATTTAAGATGTAACATGTTGTGTTTATAGCTTCCACCCAGAAGTACTTTGGGAGTTGGCTTTCACATAGCATGGTACGGGCCATATCTTCTAATGTTCTATTTTTTCTTTCTACGACTCTATTTTGTTGTGGTGTTCTAGGTGCAGAGAAATTATGATGAATGTCATTTTCAATACAAAAATTTTTAAATAAATAATTTTTAAATTCTATTCCATGATCACTTCTAAGAGACACTATGGTAGTATTTTTCTCATTTATGACTTTCTTAAAGAATTTTAGAAATATCGAGAAAGTCTCATCTTTGTGAGCTAAAAACAATACCCAAGTGTATCTAGAATAATCATCTACTATCACAAAACCATATTTCTTTCCTCCTAGACCAATTGTTCTAATAGGTCCAAAAAGGTCCATATGAAGTAGTTCAAGTGGCCTAGTAGTTGAAATAATATTTTTAGATTTGAAAGAATTTCTAGTTTGTTTTCCATATTGACATGCATCACAAATTCTATTGTTTTCAAAATCTAACTTTGGAAGTTCTTTAACTAAATTCATTTTAATTAATTTTAAAACTAAGTGTGTGCTTGCATGACCTAATCTATGATGTCATAGCCATCCAATCTCATTTACCTTGGCATTATCAGCAATTAGTCAATGGTTACTAGTAGACAAGTTGTCCAAATCAATTAAGTATACATTGCCATTTCTATTTCTAATAAATATAATACTATTGTCAATGGGATTAGAAACAGTGCAGATAGAAGCTTCAAATGAAACTTTGAAACCTTTATCACACAGTTGGCTAATGCTAATTAAATTATGCTTTAAACCATCAATATATAAAATATTTTAATAAAGGTGGATGAAGTTATTTGAATTTTACCAAGGCCCATAATTTAACCTTTGCCATTGTCTCCAAAAGTAACAACTCCTCCTCTTTTATCTTCAAGGATGATAAATTGCTCTTTATCACCCGTCATGTGTCTTGAGCAACCACTATCAAGATACCACTTTTTTTTTATCCTTTGGCCGCAAGACACTCCTGCACGATAATCAAATCTTTTATTTAGGTACCTAAGTTTTCTTGGGTCCTTCATGGTTAGTAGCAATAATATTGTTCCTTTTGGAACCCATATTTTTTTTTCTTTAAACATTAAATTCTTATTAATTTTTCTAAAATTGCATTCATAAGATTTATGTCCTTTTTTATTGCAATGATAACATGAACATCATTTTTGATAGGTTTCTTAATAAAAAATTGTTTACATATTTTTATTTCATGTGAGGTCTATATCCTAGTCCAGCTTTATCAAATACAACTCTTGATTACTTAAAAGCAAATTTAGTTTTTCTGAGCTATATGTAAATTTATCAACAATAATCTTATATTTATCAATTTCTTTCTTCAAATTAATATTTTTATTAGAAATTGATTCTTTTTCTTTTAGAGAATCTTCCTTTTCATATTTTAAAATTTTAACTTCAAGAATTAGTTTATTTTTCACTTTGAGAAGATTTAAATTTTTAGTTTTCAAAGATTTGTTTTCATTCTCAAAATTTTGAAATCACTAACTAATTCATTAAATGCATCATATAATTCATCAAATATAAAATCATCATGGGTTTCGGAATTTACCTCATTTTCATCGTTTGCCATGAAGCATATGTTTGCAGCTTCTTTCTGATCTTCTTTGGATGAAGATTCTTCACTATCACTCCATGTTGCAACATAGGCCTTCTTCTCTTCTTGTAACCCTTCTTTAGTTAAGGACATTCAGATCGAAAATGCTCCGGCTTCTTACATTCATAACATATCAAGGGTTCTTTTTCTTTATCTTTATCCCTTTCTTTTTCTTTTTCTTTTTCTCCTTCCATTTTGATTCCAAATTTCTTTTATGGAAGGGTCTCCTTCTTTGCATAAACTTTCTAAATTTCTTTGCAAGGAGAGCTGTTTCATCATCTTCACTGCTGCTCTTCTCATTTTCTGCAGCCTTGAGAACTATTGTTCTCTTCTTCTTGACATCTTCCTCTTGATGTTGCTTCATTGTGAGCTCATGGTCATTAAGGATCCAAGTAGCTCCTCCAAAGGTAGAACGTTTAAGTCTTTGGCTTCTTGGATTGCAGTCACCTTGGCTTCCCATGATCTTGGAAGAGTCCTAAGAATTTTGCGTACTAAATCAGAATTAGTATAGGTCTTACCAAGACTTTTCAAACCATTAACAATATCAGTGAATCTAGTGTACATGCATGTGATTGATTTAGTTTGTTCCATGCTAAACAATTCATATTTATGCACTAGAATGTTAATTTTGGATTCTTTTACTTGATTGGTATCCTCATGGGTAACTTCTAATCTATTCCATATTTCTTTGGCTAAAATGCAAGTAGAAATTCTATTGAATTCATTTGCATCCAAAGAACAATATAAGACATTCATAGCTTTGACATTAAGCTGAGCTATTTTCCTATCGTTCTCATTCCAATCCCTTTCGGGCTTAGGAACAATAGAACCATCTACCATGTGTATGGGTGTGCTAGGTCCATTAATAATGACACTCCATAATTCATAATCTAAAGCTTGAATGAAAATCCTCATTTTTGCTTTCCAATATGAATAGTTAGTGCCACTAAACAAAGGTGGCCTATTGGTGGATTGACCTTCAGAAAAGGATGATCCAGCTTGAGCTGCCATTTGGATCTTTAGCTCTTGATTGTTAGATCAAGTTTAAATGAGCACAAGCTCTGATACCAATTGTTGGCCCAGATGGCAACCCAAGAGGGGGGATGAATTGGGTTCTTTAAAAAATTTAACACTTTGAAAACAATTTACTTGATGTAAAAGTGCCCAAGTAAAGTGAATTAATAAAAGCTAAGCACAATATTATGATAAAGAGAGAGAGAGAGAGAGAGAGACAAATGCACGAAACACACAAAGATTTATAGTGGTTCGGTGTTAGCCACACCTACGTCCACTCCCAAGCAACTCTTGGGCCCACACTATAATCCTCTGATTACAGTTGAGTTATTTACAAGATCACAACTCGAACTTGTTATTTTACACGGGATCACAACGAACCCAGCCGGTTTTCACAGGTTCACCAGCACAAAACCTTAACCCAAGCTAAACTTGGCTTGCCACGAGGTCAACTACCTCAACTAATTCAATCCTCCTGATTGAATTAGTAAACCACAAGTCAAATTAAAGTTTACAATTCAAAAGCTCCTTAATTGAGCAAATAAACAATGTAAATAGACAAAGATTAGAAAAGCCTGATTGAAGCAATCTGGATGTGAGCTTTTCTTCTTTTCTTCTTTTCCTCTTCTCTTTGAATGGATGAACCAAGCTTCAGCTCTGATTCTTAATAAAATTCGTTGAAGAGAATGTTGAGGAAATAGGACTTTTGCTCTTCTTCTTTAAAACTTTGGAAATCCTCCGATTTTGATCTTTGAAGGCTTTGGATTTCTCTTGTATCTCTCTTCAAATGATAGGCATGGACTCAGAGATTTCTCTTTAAAATTTTTCTCTTTTTCACTGGATATTTTCTTGATATTTTTCCGTTTTTCACCTCTTTTTTTTGAACAGTCGGATGCCCTTTATATAGATTTCTTAATCCAAGATTAGGTGAGAAATAGCCATTGAAACGTACTTGAATGAGTTCTCCATGCAAGAAAATAGATCTGTTGAAGAGTAGGTGAGAAAATATAGTCGTTGGAGCTGATCTGTCACTTTTGAAAATCATCCTCTGACAGGTTGGAGTCGGCTCAACTTTTTATGTGTCGGCTCCAAATCGGGTTGCCAAAAATAGCAAAAAATAATTCGACGTGGAGTCGGCTCCCACTTTACAAAGTGTCGACTCATCGCTGTCTTGAGTCGGCTCCCGATCCTAAGGTGTCGGCTCTAAGAATTGCTCCGAAAAACATAGTCTTTATAACTCAAGTTAGAGTCGGCTCCAAAAATTATGTGTTGGCTTCGGCTTCTGAAGCAGAAAATAGTTCTCTGTATCTCAGGTTGGAGTCGGCTCCCGACTGTTAGGGTGTCAGCTCCAAACCGTTCCAAAAATCCTAAACTATTCTGATACGCTCTGGAGTCGGCTCGAGTAGGTCTGGGTGTCGGCTCTAACTTCTGAACTTTTTAATAATCCATTAAAATTTAATTCAAAACTGATTTTTATATACCTTTTGAATAATTAATCGTTCTTAATTTTTGAAACACTTATCAAATTTATCAGAAACACAATAATATACTCATGGCTTTTGTTAATCATCAAAATCAATAGTTGGATAAATAATTTCTCAATAATTTTCCAACATCAACATATTGGATTTAGTGTTACAGATACTCTTCTTATTCTATATTTACTATTTATTTATTATTATTACCATTAAGAATATATTGGCTATTAAGGGTTTCATGTAAAATAGGTCTCATTAAGAAATTTATGAAATCTATATGCTTTCACTTCACTCTTAATCCTACTCAAGAAACCCTAAAACTACAGTCGCCGCATCCCTTAGCACAAGTCGCCAAGTTGGGGACATGACGGTGTAAAATTTCTTCTTGTGTTGCATTATTCTTTGAAACATACTTTATTGGAATAGATGGGAATGCCTATATTATAGTTGTTAAATGATTGGCTACCCGATGCAACTAACAGTAGATCTAAGAATGTCACCCATCCATTTTAGCCACAAGAGAGTCCAAAGAGATACCATTTGAATATGATTTTCTACCAACAATACCTGATTAACAAAAGTCAACTTATGAAGACCTTAAATATAACATCTAGTTTATAACCTTGATTTATGATTAGGATCCATATGCAATTTGATGAGGTTGAAATCTTTGATCTCTAACAATACGACATGTGATAGGCTACTCCACTCAAATACCTCTAGCATTATGATTGATTAGGATTCAAAGGCACATGGTCGACAAGTCGACAAATAGTGCATACTTGATAAGATAGAATGCCCACATCTTTTGGCAAACTAAAGTAGATGCCCTCCTACAAAAATTGCAGCCTATAACGCCCGATGCAACCCTATCCAAAAAGACAAGATCATCATGGTGAAGCACATGGGCTACAATTCGGCAATGAATGTAGTCTCTCTCCTCTCCCCTCAAGCTCTCTCTAACACCTCTTTCGCAACCTACCTCTTGTAGGGCTGTTCTCTGCTCCTCTTCTACCTCTTTACTTCTTATTTCCTCCATAAATCCAAAGCCTATACGATCTATCCTTGGTCTCTACAAATTAAAGGCTAAAAAGTCAACCCTAGCTATCCATACTACCTTCCTCTATTAACTTGAATGTTGAAGATCCTTGCTAAGAAATCCTTATGGTCTTCCTTTATTATCACAGGATATATTGAAGACTCCTTAGCTCTGCTAACCTCTTACTTTCTTTCTTTCCAAATCATCATCCTTATCATCTATCTTGTTGGTACCCGATGGCCCTTCACCTTTTCTCAAGCACCATTAGATTGAGGTATCCTATAGAAAACAAAGGAAAATTCATGCCACTTAAGTCCATCAAAAGATCTCTTATTAGAAATGATGTCATCAGACTAACTCAAAAATTAGATCTCCCTTTAGTATCTCCTAGAAGTGGCTATGACAATATAATTTCTCCAATTACAGTAGGAAGTTAAAACACTTACCATGCTGGTCCGAATTCCAGTCCTCCAGGTAATGCAATTTACATAACCGATGTTGTTCATGCAACTGTGCCACCACAATAGAGCTCTTGAGAAGCAAACCTTATGAACACCTTAAGAGCAAGGACCCATGATGGGGAGGTACAATGAACCATAGATAGAGAAAGTATCACAGAATCTCTAGTCCCCTCTAAAAGAATCAAGTTAGAAGATCCAAACCTAAAGCAAAATTTTAAAGCTATGAATGAGTGCCTCTGCATTGCGATGAGGGAAATCCAGAAGAAACCTAACCCTTTAAATATTATTGACTTGGTGAATTACCATCATTTGTTGAGGAAATCATGAGGAAGCTCTTACCACCTAAGTCCTAAATGAAGTGGAGATGAGGTATCGGACCATAGAAAAAATTAGTTACACCCTAATGATCATAGCATGGAAGCTTAGGGCTTACTTCTAAGCCCATCCTATTATCATACTATTAGTTCAACCTTTATAGTAGGTCAGATACCTCAAGGTGATTAATAAAATGGTCAATCAAATTTGGAGAGTTTAACATCCAATGTCAACCTGACCTATCATAAAAGCCTTGATATTGGTTAATTAGTTGAGTAAGAAGCCCCAGAGACACTAAAGTCAAGCCATGATCCATATTGGATCATGCATGGGGATGGAAATTGGCTAGCAATAGTGGAGCCAAACTTATCCTCACTAAGCTGAATGGAGTTGAATTGGGGACCACTCTCAGATTTGACTTCACAATCTCCAATAATAGGCAAATTATAGGGCACTCATTACTAGTCTAGGGTTAACAAAGGAGTAATCAAAATCCATAATGACTCCCAAATAGTTGTCAATTAAGTCCAAAGAGAATAAGAAGCTAAAGGACACAAAATGTCCAAATACCTCTAGAAGGTTAAGACCTCCTCAAAGGCTTTGAGTGGTACAAAGACATCTAGATCTTGTAGGAGCAAAACTCTTAAGTTATTGCCCTCTCTAAGCTCACAACCTTAACGTATCCTGGGCTAGAAAAGTTCACCCATCTTAAAGTACTGTAGAGTCCTAAAATAGATGAAGTAAAAGTAATAATGCAAATTGACCTGCCCAGCTAGATGGACGCCATCAGTAAGTATCTATAGGGTGGAAAGCTTTTTTAAGATAAAGAAGCTTGATAGGTCTAGCTAGCAACATGCAACCTACTACACCTAGAAGGATGACAAGCTCAACAAAAGATCTTATACATTTCCCTATCTCAGATGCCTTAAGCCCTTTGAAGAAAACTTCATACTACATGAAGTCCATGAAGGGATCTACAAGAATCACCTCAAAGGAAGATCCCTAACCCATAAGGTCCTTAAATAAGGCTAGGATTGGCTGACCATGAGATAGGATGCACAAAAGTTGGTGTAAAGGTTTGATAAGTGCTAGAAATCTACCAACATTCCTTGCTAGCCTATGACTCAAATACTCCACTAACTAGTATGTGGCTTCTTGCTAGTGGGGG
This sequence comes from Calamus simplicifolius, assembly GCA_900491605.1. Classification (NCBI taxonomy): domain Eukaryota; kingdom Viridiplantae; phylum Streptophyta; class Magnoliopsida; order Arecales; family Arecaceae; genus Calamus; species Calamus simplicifolius. The sequence goes on along the minus strand of UESW01004534.1, from coordinate 1,024,594 downwards.
ATAGACATTCTTGGACTATTTCTCATGCCCATCGGACAATAAAAGTTTGTGATTGTGGCCATTGACATATTTTGCAAAGTGGGTTTAATCTAAGCCCCTTGCCAAAATAATAAATTGGAAGGCATGCGAGTTCATGTGGATATCTATTATCTAGTGTTGGCATTCCAATGATCTTGATCATCGATAATAGGAAGCAATTCAATACAAGCTTTTTGAGTGAAACTATGCAGAGCTTAGGATCGAGTAGTGTTTCATCTTAGTGTTTTAAACCCAGATTAATGGGCAAGCCAAGGTCACCAACTAAATGATCCTGGATATCCTAAGGACTAGACCAAACTAAATGTCTCTGCATAGATGAGCTACCCAATATCCTATGAGCATACCAAACCATTGCTAGGGTTTGATGGGTTAGAACCCTTCATCCTTATGTTTGAAACTAAGGCCATCATTTCAATGGAAATCAAAATGCCCTTCTATCGAGTTCAACACTTCGATGCTCAGAATAACTTGAAGGATCTGTAGGCAAACCTAGATCTACTAGATAAGCTTCAAAAATAGGCACAAATCTAAACAACAACCTACCAATAAAAAATAATAAAGTACCACAACTCCTGAGTCTATGAAACTCTTTAGAATATGAGACCTTGTCTTGTGAAAGTCAGAGGCCTTCACTTAAGCAAAATCTACTAGAAAGCTTGCATGCAATTGGGATAGCCAATATGAAATAGGCAAAGTCATTTGATTAGGTATTAAGCTCAAGCAACTAAACTATATGTCGATATTGAGGATATGGAACATAGATAATCTAAATATGTACTTTCTATAAGCAATTCTAATTAATTATGTTTAAAAAGAATTGGTGTACAAAAATTTATCCATAGAACATCCCTAGACTTGCTCGAAGGAACTGTTCTTGATGGATAAGAGGAGGAGCTCTTCTTGAGAGAAAAAGAAAGTCAGTCCTCATCACCAATCATTCAGAAAAACTTTTCTCATCACTTCACTAAACAAGCCAACCTTCCCAAAGGAGCTCTTTTTGGAAGAAAAAGAGAGTCAGTCCTCATCACCAACCATTTAAAAGAACTCTCCTCATTGAAAAAAAGGAGAAGGTTTGTTCTGCTAGAAGAGCCGACTTGCCTATAAGAACCTTCCTTGAGAGAAAGAAAGAGTTGGCCCAGGTCCACTCAAAAGAGAAAGGGGTTCTTCTGCTAGAAAAGCTAACCTGCCTAGAACTCTTCATAATAAGAAAGGAGAGCTAATCCTCATCATCAGCCTTCTCAAAAGAATTCTTCTCATCAAAAAAGAGAAGATTCACTTTGCTAAAAGAGCCAACCTATCTGAAAGAGCCTTCCTTAGAAGAAAGAGGAAGGTAACCAAAACCTACTTAAATGAACTCTTCTTGCCAAGAAAAACAAGATTTACTCCGCTAGAAGAGTTGACTTGCCTAGAAAAACTCTCTTTAAAAGAGAAAAAAAAGCTAATCCTCATCATTAGTTTGCTTGAAAGAACTCTCTTCATAAAAAAGAGAGAATTCCACTCTACCAAAAGTAATAAACTACCTAAAAGAACTTTCGAGAGAGAAAAAGAAAGCTGATCCAGACCCACTTAGAAGAACTTTTTTCACTAAAAAAGAGAAATAGGTTCATGTCATCAAAAAAGTTGAGCTACCTGAAAAAACTATCTTTGAAAGAAAGAGTAAGTTGATCCTCATCACTAGCCTACTCGAAAGAACCCTCTTTATTAAGAAAGAGAAGAAGGTCCACTCTATTAGAAAAGTTTATGTTTCTGAAAGAACTTTCCTTAAGAGAAAGAAAGAGTTGATCATCATCGCTAGCTAGCTCGAAAGAGCTCTCATAAAAAAAAAAAAGAGGAGGAAGTTTGCTTTACCCGAAGAGCCAAACTACCTGAAGAAACTCTCCTAAAAAAAGAGAGAATCGGTCCTTATCGCTAGCCCACTCAAAAGAACTCTCCTTATTGGGAACTTTTTTGAGAAAAAGAAAGAGCCAACCCAACTCTGCTCAGAAGAGCTCTCATCATCAAGAAAGAAAAGGAGGTTCTCTCTACTAAAAGAGTTGAACTACTTGTAAGAACTTTCTTTAAGAGAAATAGAAAGCCAATCCTAATCATTAGCCCATTTGAAAGAACTTTCTTCATCAAAAAATAGGAAAAGATTTACTTCATTAGAAGAGTCAACTTGCCTGAAAGAACTCTTTGAGACAAAAAGAGAGTTAGACCAAAACTTCTTAGAAGATCTCTCCTAATTAAGAACAAGAATGAACTCGGCTTCGCCAAAAGAGTCGACTTATCTGAAAGAACTTTTCTTATCAAGAAAGAAGAGACCAACTTGATTTACTAGAAAAACTAATCCATTTAAAGAAAAATTCTTGAGAGAAAGCGAGCCGATCTATATTAGTGGCTTTATTTCAAAGCTTGAGGTCACCTTATAATACTCACATGCAAAGCCCACAGTAAAATGATGAGGTACTAGGGTAATAAAACTCAAGCAAGTTTGGGCAAGTGTTTCAAAGGGGCCTCACTAGCTATGAGAAAAATCACAAGTGAAGAGCAACTATAGAATTTCCTAATCTAAAAGAGCTCCTTAGGGCAATTAACTAAAGAAGCACAGCTTCAATAAGGTTGAAGGACCCCAGCCAATTTTATGGCAAAACCTAGAAGCACAAACAGAGCAAAAAAGGCCACAATGTAAAGAAATGCACTTTCCATAGATTTGAAGAATAGTTCTTACAATCAAGGAGGATAAAACAAAAGGACAAAAATAAAAAATTAAAAAGGCCAAGGAGCTGGCATGGGGGGCATCCTCAACCTAGACTTCTTTGATAACTAGAAAGCTTCCTCATCTCCATCTTTGTTAATTATGTTGACCACTTGGAGGGGGGAGGGTTCTTGGCTTGTCCAACCTTCATAGCCATGGATTTGGTAGCTAGGTCATTGTTAGCACAATCGGTAATTGTGGCATCATCAATGGCTGGGGTCATATCACCTCCCACCTTTGTGGCAAGCTCTCTAATGATATCTATAAAGGAAAAGTCAAGATCAAGGTACTTGTTTAAGATCTACTCCATGGCCTACTTCTAAACCCTCAAAAAGGCCTTGGTTCAATAGTCCACTATGGTGAACTCGTACTTATCCAATGCCTTGAAGTCTTGAACCACCTTCTCTGCACTTCACTTGATATAGTTTCTTTACTCCTTAGCTAGAGCCGCACTAGACTCCACCATGATGGCCTTTGCCTTGGTTGCCTAGACTCTCACCTTAATTGAAGTAGCCTAGACCGTTGCCTTGGCAACCTTCACCTTAGCCTAAATGGCCTTGGCTTTAGCTCTAGGCACCCTTGCTTTGAATTCAGCTAGTTGCCTCCTCACTTAGGCCTCCAACTTGGCCCTCACTTTCTTTACTTCGATGCTAGAAGCTGCTACGACCCTCTTCAACTCTCTTATCTAGTTGAAAGTCTCATCAAGAGTGGTGGAGGACAAAGAATGCTATTCAACCAACATTTGCATACATTGCATGGACTACACTTGGTGGTTAGAAGCATGGTAAAAAAACCTAAAAAGGAAGAAAGGGAAGAGAGCAAGAGAATATATACCAATACATAACAAGAGAACACAAGGGATAGAAATGTTTGATGGTTGAGACCCTCAAGGGTGTCACAATCTTGAGGTGGCATGATCCCCTAACTGATGTGCTTTGTCATGCTACCAAGTTGCATGGAGTCATCAATGAAAACATCCCACTGGGGGGACAAACTATACTTGCTCCATAAACACTCCCATCTTGAGCTCTTGCCCCTACTCTAAGGAAAGTCTATATAACATATCTTAAGCCTCCCCTAATGGGTCCATAAAGATGGAGCCAAGTGCAAAGAAGGACTTAGAGCTAAAGGGCTCGGAACTAAAGAAAAACTCAAAGCTGAAAGGTTCGAAGTTGAAGAAGAAGATGAAATTGACTGGGCTGAAGCAGGGTGCGACTAAATGTCCAAAGGGGGAGAAACTATTTTAAAGGCCTTAGAAAATACTTCCTCATGAATCGCTGCCTTCTTCAAGACTGGAGATGCAGGGCTAGATCTTTGGCATTGAAAATGCAAGGCTAGATCGCATTTCAACCCCCTCGATTGAGATCTCCTTAGTTAATACTTTCTATGGCCACTTTGACACTGTAGCATGCTCCATGATCCTTGTCATGCCAATCCAAGAATTATATATCTCTACAAAAAGAAATCAAAATAGTCAACATGGCATAAAAAGAAAAGGAACTATCAAGAATGACCTATAAGCCATCATTATCCTAGGCCTCAGCAAGTTGCTTTGAAGACCCTTCAGATAAGGAACGACCTAGACCAAGCCAAGCCAAACTTGACTCCTTGAAAAACTCATGAATCTCAGGCTTATTGAACTTCATCAAGATAGAGACCTTGGCCTTTCCCTTGATGTTAATATAGGCGAGTTCAACTTGGCTTTCCACTAGCTTTTGCTATGCCCTACAGGCATGGTGCAATCCAACTTATAAGGCCAAGAAAACTTATTTTTAACCTATAGATGGAAGATTGAAGTTCAAAAGAGAAAGAAAAACTCTTTCTCAAGTTGAAATAGTACTATCTTTTGGCATGTGTTGGTGCTTTGGGATGAAGAAGGTCAGTAAATGCTTATCCAGACAAGAGGAGGGGCATAGGACACTTTGTTTATTATGAAGGATATCTTGAGGTTAACTTTCGAGGGGATCTTACATTGAATCCTAAGTTTACTGGCATATAGTTTGTGAAGGTAGTAATCTTCTCCATAACTCTAAACATATGATGGACAGAAACAGTCATCATAGAAAGAAAGGAGGGAGGAGGAAATAGAAAGGATATACCTATAAGAAGAGGAACACTGGAACCAAAGAAAAGAGGGACCAAACCAAGGAAGAATGGATCAAGAGTAAAGGACCAAAACTAGAGTAAAAGCTAAAGAGATAGGGGAAAAGGGTAAGGCACCAACCTTTAAACACATCAGAAAAACTATGATTGGCTTAAAAAATCCAATAGCTACAAATCAATGGCTAGAATTAAATGTATGGCCAAACTCTTCATTTACACATATCACACCCCTTTAGGCCTAGTGAAATCCATGCAATGACCATAATTTCCTAGAGGTTTGAAAGGAAACATGTGCCTCGGTGCATTCAATAAGAGACCCTCATCAAAATGTTATCCCATCTGAAAATATGTAATGCCATCACTATGTAATAAACATATGTTGCAATGAAGGAGACTGGATACCTAATCCTTTAGTGTAAAAATTTTAAAGAAGACCCTTCAGATCCTTTTGTTGACCCAAATATTGATTTTAATAAATAACGAAAACTACCTGAGTATATTCTCTTTAGTACTAATGGTTTTGACTAAGTGTTTCAAAGATTTAAATCTTTTATCAATCAATATCAAAAGAAAAATTAAGCTTGGTCTTGAGTCTAGCTTTACGTATCAATTTCAGTACTTAAAGTCGACTCCTACAGTCAAGAAGCCGACTCTGATCCGTTTCAGCATGTTTTGGCACTTTTAGCATGGACTCAAATCGACTCCTGCAGAGTCCCGAGTTGACTCTGTCAGAAAGACCTCATTTCTGTGTCAAGCTCGAGTCAACTCTTACATAGTCTCAAGCCGACTCGGTCAATTATATAGAGAGTGTGTTTTTTGGGATTTAACTCGAGTCGACTCCCATATAAGTTCAAGCCGACTCCCGCATATATTCGAGCCAACCCCAAGAACAACTTGAGCCGACTCCTCTACGGGCAAAAATTTATTTTTGGTCATCCCATGCTCGAGCCAACTCCCACATCTGTTTGAGTTGATTCGAAGCCTGACAGGAGCTGGCTCTAAGACTGTCAGAGACAGCTCCAGTACTTGACTTTCTTCACCAAACTCTAATGGTTCTTTCTTCATTCATGCTAAACACTCTTTCACCTACTAATAACGGCTAGTTTGCTTCTAAAAGTGAATTTGAAGGATGATTATAAGTAGAGCCCTGGATTGATTCAAAGAAAAAAGAGGAGAGGTAAAAAATAACAAGAGAAAAGTTTAAATTTTAAAACCCTAGAGTGAAAACAGAGGTCAAGAAAAATTTCCAAATTCTGAAGCCAATCTTGAGGGATTTTTATTAAATCAAAGGGAGAAGAAGAAAGCCCTAGTTCTTCATAAGCTTCAACATCAAAGAATCTTCCAAAGCTTCAAGCATATCTTAAGGAAGATCAAAGAGAGGAAAAGAGAAAAAGAAGAAAAGTCAACTTCAGAAATCTTCTAATCATGCTCCTTCTATTTCTATCTGATTATATTATTATATTTGCTCATTTTTGGAGCTTTATTTCTATTGTAATCAAACTCATTATTTTTTTAGTTGATTCAATCAGGGGATTGAATCAAAGGGGCAATTTGGCCTTGTGCAAGCAAGAAGGCTTGTAAAAGGTTTTGTACTAGTGATCCTATGAAAATTAGCTAGGTTCGTTGTGATTCTGAAGTAAAACAACAAGTTTTAGTTGTGAGCTTGTAAAATAACTCCGTTGTAATCAGGAAGATTATAGTGAGGCCCAAGAGTTCCTTGGGAGTGGACGTAGGTATAGCTAACACCGAACCACTATAAAATTCTTGTGTTTGTCGTGCTTGACTCTTTCCTCTCATTTCACCTTTTCATTATCTGCTAGCAATATCTTTCCTTGCACTCATAATGCACATTAGCATTACTTGTTTAAATTTGCTTAAATTTTTAAGAACCTAATTCACCCTCCCTCTTAGGTTGCCATCTGGGCCAACACCTTCTAAGCTCAAGCTTATGAAAAAAAGGCTTATCTTCTTGTTTGATGGGACAGTATGCCAACTTTAGCTCAATAGGGCAATAGGCCACCTCAACTCAATAGAACAACTCAGATAATGGTTCCAGCTAGGTAGAACTTGATCTGACCTATCTTACTTTAGGAAACTCTCAGCCTAGGGCCCCCTACAACACATCTCAAGTAAAAGCCAATTGGCACTCAACAATCAGAAAAGAGAACAAGCAGCTTGCAACAACTCTCCCTCATTTAGGAAAGAATGAACTCGTAGCTCAAAATCTCTCCACTAAACATGAAGCCAACAATGTAACAACTTAAGGGTTCGGTAACTTCATATCTAGAGCACATCAACTCTAATACTCGATGCCATCTGTCAAAGCATGAGACAAGGTCCCAAGCTCAAAAAAACTTACCTCAGTTAAGAGGAGCCCATGCACTCCCAAATCAGCAACTCTCAAAGCCTAGTCACTCCTTCATCCAAATCAGCCACCTCAGCTTGAGTAGAGGGCATATGATGAGACTGAATTGTTCGGCCTCCAGCAAGGTACAACATGGCTATCCATTCTATACCATCACTAGCATATTGACAAAATGATTTGAGAGCACATGACTGACCAATCAGAAGCAGTGCATGGCTAACAAGACCTAATGCCTACATCTCATAGCAATGGTGTTAATGCCTTCCTATAGAGATCATGATTCATGATGCCTAGCATAGCCCCATCTAAAAGGGCAAGGTTATCATGGAGAAGCATATGATCAATGATTCAAGCAAAGGATAAGATCCTATTGCCAAATTTAGAACTTACATATAAAAGAAAGCTCATCCAAGGATAAAAGGGATCTCTCTTCCTCTTTCTTAGGCTCTTTCCAACACTTCTTCCACAACCTACCTTCAGCAAAGTTGCTCTAACTTTCTCCTTCATTTTTATTTACTTGTTATTTCCTCCATAAATACAAAGGCTATAAAGTTCACTATGGGCTACCCACACAATCCCTCTGCTAACTTAAAGTTCGGAGATTCTTTAACAAAAAAAATTTGACACCTTTCATTGCTCTTCCTCTATTATCACATGTCATATCAAAGATTCCTCATTCTTAGTACTAGATCTGCTAATTTTCTTGGCACCAAGTTCTTTATTTTTATCATTTATCTTTTAGTGTCCAAAGACCTGCTACCCTCCTTTGGGCGCCATCACAGTTCAATCAAAAGATCTATCAACCTTAAGGAAAGCCTACTTGTGCACCTGACTAAATGATGTTTTGATGTTGGACCGCTCACTCTATTTAAGACTTATTGTAGGTCAGCAGGACACATATGCCCAGGTGCTACTAGGTGGAATTTTTTATCTAACTTGGCACCACGATGGTCTAATTTAACTCTAGCCAAGTTTAATTTGATCTAATATCACGATGGTACTATCCAACTAGGCCAGTGGATGTGTAATATTTCTAGACTTGAGCCAACTCAACATGTCCCAGTTGTTGGGTCCGCATCATTCTGTTTTCTGAGGAAAAAAAAAGTCCCAAAAGTTAGACGGGTTTTCATCAATAAACTGATTTCAACCTCGGTCTTGCGGCCCTAGGAGCTCCTGAGGCATCGAAAGGAACTTTTGGACCAAAACTAGATGGAGGGGATGAGAGGGTGGACTGTCCACTTTCTAAAATTCAGTATAGACGCAAACGTTGCATTCAAGATGGGACCCCTTGTACTGTTTTCTTCTCCCCATTCGTGCGGTCAGCGCATGGGAATCACAAACCCGAGATTAGTTATATGGTTCTCTCCCCAGAATTTCAGTGGAGGGAAATGGGTAATTAATTGCAGGATGTCACCCTAAATTGGAGCAAGGGAAGTGTTGGTTATGCTTATAGTAATGGTCTAATAAAAAAAAAAAGACTTGGAAGAGGTTATAAATGTAGGAGGAGTCAATAGAAGACTTTGGTGGACCAAACCAACCTTCCTTTCCCATGGCATGAATTTAATGGGAGGACCCACCTACCACCTAGAGGCTGAACAATGCCTCTAATCGAAACTTTTTAATCCTTCAGTCATGGAAAGTTGTGCTTATTCAAGTCATTAGCTAATTCCGTGGTAATCTGGAATATGATCTGTGGGAAGCACGAGGCACGGGTGGATTTAAGTTGCATAGAAGTCAAATTTGTAGGCCCTATTCCGACATTGTCTTCAACGCACCCATGTTAGATATTCATATTTCTGCTAAGAAACTTTAGCAGTGTCAAAGATCAATATAGCAGAAATAAGAATGTTATATGAGCCGTACATTATGTAACAATTTTTTAAGAAAAAAATTGAAGGTTCATGGAAGAAAATGAATGCGACCAAACCAGCATGGAAGTTACGAATTAAATAACACTTAATGGCACGTGTTTGTTTAACAAAAGTCACCAGAGGTCCACGTTCAGCCTTGGGTTGAAGAGCTAAGATATACGAGCAGAAAGATTGAGGCAGCTACGTGGTAGAAATCGTGAGGATGGGTCTAAAGGTGTGCCCAAATTGCAACACTAAACATTAATTTTTCTCTCACCTCATAAGAGCCATTATTGTTGGGTGCGGATTTGGTTATAAGTCTGCTTGTAACCAGGGCGTGCGCTGAAACAACGTAGCTGGGTGTTTAACAAATAGCTGAGACTTCTGGATGGTTAGGCTCAGGCTCCATGTCAAGCCATGAGTAGGTTCAGGCCTCAAGTTGATTGCAGTAAGATGCCAGCATTATCTAAGGGGTGACTGTGACTCTCCAACCGCATCCTTGGATAGAGACGTTGGTATCTCATCAGAACCTGTCAGATTGGTTTGCAAGTTCTTCCAACTGAAGGATGCTTAATATTTGCAGGCTATGGAAGCCTCCCATATTAAGCCTGCAAAGCATTCCTCTACCCCACCTGCCTCGCTCGGTGCAAAGCAGCAGCAACACAGATATATCTTCCCTTCATAATGGGATTTACTTGAGATTAAAGCGTAAGGTCCAGCTTTGTAGGATGAATTTGAGCAAGCTTCAAGCAGCCAAGCCATCCATTTTGGCGGGACCAAACTGGGAAATGGTTGCAAGGTGCCAATACTCCGAGATCATTCGAGATACTTCTATCACTTCAAACCATCGGAAAGACGATTCTTCAAACTATTCCCAAGCAATGAAATTACTGTGATTGTTGACTTGCTCATGGAATACTCATGGCCTACCAATTCATTGTCGTATCTTGAAGCTGTTTGAAAGAACTATTGTTGACTTGCTCAATCATCTGAATTTTCTCCAGCCAATTGGCAAACACTGTAAGAGTTCTGAATTATAATCTCTCCAACGCCAGAAATTATTCCCAACCGCCAAACTTGTAACTATGCTAGCAGGGCAAAGTCCAATCAACTTTAGCCTAGTCAGGTTTATAAATGGCATGCCCAAATCCAAGAAGTTCAAGGCCCGTAGATATGCTGTCATAATATTGGACAAACTAAAGATTTGTCAATATATCTCCAGTCATCTTCGAGCAACGAAGATCGTTCAGCATGCCAGTTCCACATACAGCCTCCCCTTCCTCACCCTTTGGAAATAACCCTTCAGCCTTCACAAAGGGCAATTTAAAGCCATTTCAATCTTCAGATGACCAAAACAAAAGATGCTATCTTATAATGCCAGTTTGTTTCTCCACAAAAGGTACTTTTTGCAATACAAAACAAGACTAAAACTCATCATCTCAAGGCTGTTTAACTTGGTGCTTCAATGCAACTATTCAGGTTCATGACTATTTCTGTCCTCCAAGACCCAAAAAAAAAGGCAATGGCAACATCAGCATTGATGGTTGAAGCAAGCCAAAAACCAGATGATTTCGATTTTGATTCACAAAATCTGGTCTTCGACAATGCAAGGACTATACGTGAAAGTCTGACAAACACCTTTTTCCTGCAATACTGGGTGACTAGATGTACTGAATCATACACTACTTCACAGATGCACTATTAATAAGGATTGAGAAAACAAAATTCCAGTCACTAAGTACGGGAAGTTGTTTTTTTTTTGGTACAATACGGGAAGTTCTTTCAACACAGCACCATACAGGTGGCTGAGTCAATGATGCACCTCGCAAGCAGATCACTAATTCTGAACAATGAAATTTGGCAGAGAATGAATGGGACTGAATGGGAGGTTCTTTGACCATCCAATTTGAGAAACATATGCCATTATGGAATTTTCCTTTACATCTATCTGTAGTTCATGACTGCATCCTCATTCGCCTGCATGTCACAAGAATCATGTCACAGTCAAGGCAGTTTGGCAACCTAGTTCTCTAGAAAGAAGAAGAGTTTGAAACTTACAGACTTGGCCAGCCCATTAGCTTTATCATCATCAAAACCGAGGGAAGCCAATATCTTGTGACCAGCTGAATCCTTCTCTGACCATATGCCCAGAAGCAAATGCATCGTGGTTACCTCTCCATCATCACCTGCATTTGAAGTTCTATTGTCAACATAAGAAATATGAAAATCTGATATTAGCTAGAGAAAGTGAAGGAAAGTGTTAAATGGTAGCAAATGATGCAATGGTGATGTATAGCCCTTTATATGAACAAATCATGAAAAAAATTTACAGAACCATCCAAAACAAATGAAACAGGAATTAACTCCACAATATAAAACAAGTTCTTTGGTAATGATGCATGATATGTATATTGCCCAGTGCCAATGGCCCATCTATGTGAAGAATCCGTATCACTGGTCATGATTAACTCATTTTTTAACATGCTATTTTTTTAACACATGGAACAAAATTTAGCTCTTTCCATTCCTAGTTGCTGAAAAGTTTAACCTGATGTGCCACTGATGGCAATAGCCCAAGGATGGCCCGGGGCAACCTTTACCGATCCCGTTCCATTGGAAAAAAACCTTTCGTTTCCAACCCCGTTAAGCCGTTATAGTTAACGGGGCGGGAACGGAGATACCCAGCCGGGCAAATGGGTACCCGTTTGGCCGTTTACATAAAAAAAATAAAATTATTTTATTAAACATAGAATTTACTGAAAGCTTAAAAAATGATAGAAATTCAAACGTGTTTTACTAGGATTTTTTTAGTATATTTTTAATTTATTTTAAATTTTTATATTATATATATATATATATATAATTTAAATATATTATATTAAAGCTAACAGGGATGGAGACGATAAACAGGGATGGGGTGGAGGATACCATCCCCGGCCGTTTACTTGTTTAGCTGTTAAATAAGTAATTTTCGTACCCGTTAAGCCGTTTAGACAAGGGATTCTCTGACCCTTTAGAAACGGTACCGACCGGGTAAACAGCCAAACGAAAAAAAAAATTGCCATCCCTGTGTGCCAAGATACACTCCAGAATTACATTACAACTGCTTCTAGGCACCTCCAGGAGCCTCTCAAATGAAGCAGTTTTGTTGTCATTACATTATACCAAAGGCAATTATTACTTAACATCAACAATTTCATCCTTTCTTTGTCGGTTGACAATTTTGCTGAAATCATCTCACTCAGATGCTTTCCAAAGATATGAACTACTACCCTAAAACCCACTTCTCATACCTATACTGAAAAAGTTTCAAACTTTGAATCAAATGGAACAATCTGTCAGGTCATATAATGCATTAGGGGCTAAGAACTGACTTTCATGGATGTAACAAATCATGGTTGAGGCTGCAGATTCTCAAGTTACACATACATGGTAATGTCATACAAATAGAAAATGGTATAATTGAATCAAACAAACACCCTCACAAATGGTAACTTCATAAACATAATTGCCAAAATCATTTAAGAAAAGGAAAATAATAGAATAGAAAATAAAGAAAATGGAGACAAAGTCATATGCCATTTGGGTCCAAAGGGAATACAGCAGCCTATTTGGGTTGGCCCACTCAAGGAGCCAACTGAAGCAGCATGGCAAAGGTGCCATATAAGCAGCTACTGAACCCAAAATCATACAGATAAAGAAAATAGAACAGAAAAGAATTCACACACACACACACACACACACACATACATATATACATGTATATGTATATACATGCATGTATATGTATATACATGCATATGCATACACTTCTACAACTCAACTCAACTCATCTAAGCCTTTTCCAACTACATGGGGTCGGCATATGCATACACTTATATACATATAAATGCAGGCACACACAAACATATATTATCCCTCCATCATAAGACCTGGAAACTATTCCAAGACACGTAATTCTCAAAAAGGTCCTTGCTGAAAGGCTGATAGCCGTTTTTGAACCATGTTCACTTCTGTTTTTTGTCAAAAGTTAACTGCTCTTTTGATTCCTTCCAATGTCTCTATCATATGAAAACTACAAACCTTTTAGGGCATAATACACTCAAAATACCGTCCACAGTCACACTCTTCCAAATTTTCGGTGCATTGCCTTCTTATTCCTTTGCTTTATTCCCGGATCAAACGCTTCTCATTATGGAGGCAACCTCGGGTTGCTCTGCTCCGAGGCATGCTGAGAAGCCGAATCTTGGAACCTTCTTCTAGGAAGAATGCCTTGAGGTTGACTCCGCTCTTCGCTCGGCCATTGAGGAGATGATAGAGTCTTGCGGCATCCACCCCCTGGCTGTGACTCCGGGTGGCTGGTATTATGCTGTGGACTTCATTTCATGCGCAGATTCGTGAGAACATTAGTGACGGCGCCTCCGTTCAATAATGTTGCTTCCCTTGGCAATGGGGTAGCTTATGCGAGGGTCGCATATGCTGACGCTGAAGATCGACAACTCCAGGGTCAAGGCTACCCAGAAGAAGAAGAAGACGACGACTTGAGAGTTTTCTGTTTCTTCTTCTCTAACAAAAAAAGTTAGAAGAAATGCCGGCCCAGAGGAGAAGCAGTCTGCAAAAGGCACGGCGTAGCTTAGCTAGGTCCCAAACCTTAATGTTGTGGCCTCGAGGGTTGGAGTGTTGCCATCCTCTAGAGGAAGAGGATGTTGCGGTAGTTGAGTCTATCAACTTTGAGGTTGATCATTGGGCCACTGCTCGGGCAGTCCCTCGCATGTAGGAAATTTCCCTTGTACATCTTGTGTCATAGTGCACTCGTAATCCTTTTGTAACAAGGACTTTTAATGAATAAAGATATTCTTTTTCCCAATTGCTCGTGCCTTGAGCTGATATCTTTTGCTTTATCATTTTCTTGGAGTGTCTTAGCTAATTAGGCTTCTTAAGGAGAACCCTTAGCTCTTTCGGCCCTACCAAGATACGGAGAATACTCGGCCTTGCCAAGATACGTAGGATTTGCTCGGCTAAGCCGAGGTACGGAGAAGATTCGGCTTTGCTAAGGTATGGGAAAAAGTTTTGCTTGGCCTAGCCAAGGTACGGAGAAAACTCGAACATGTCGAGGTTCGGAGATCATTTTTACTTAGCCCAGCCAAGGTACAGAGAATACTCGGCCGTACCAAGGTTTGGAAAAATTTTACTTGGCCTACCAAGATACGAAGAATACTCGATCGTGCCGAGGTTCGAAGAAATTTTTACTTAGTCCAGCCAAGGTACGGATAATACTCGTGCCGAGATTCAAAAAAATTTTACTTGCCCTGCCAAGGTACGGAGAATACTCGGCCGTGCCAAGGTTCGAAGAATGGACCAATAGGGTCACTGATTTGGCAAAACCTACCTTTCGTCAACATCTTGAAAAAGATGGTTATTCGGAGAATGAATATTTAGATTAAGGGTGAAGTTTATTACAACGAGCGAGGTAGCTCGGTTTAGGTGTACTTCACTGATAATATACTTGGAGATTATTTGAGTTCCATATCTGGGAATGGCTTTCCCATCAAGATCTTGGAGCTAGTAGGTATCGGGTCTGACGACCTCTACAACTTAATAAGGGCCTTCCCAGTTCAGGGCCAACTTCCCTTGCTCCATTGGTTTAGAAACCGATGCCTTGCGTAGTACGAGGTCACCAGAAAGAAACAGTTTCCCTTCACCCAGGAGGAGTGGTAAAGCTACACATTGCTGATACGCGGGCCATCCTAACCCGGGCCTTCTCTCTAACCTCTTCGATCAAGTTGAGGTTGGCCCCTAGTTACTCGCCATTTGACTCCTCTGAGTAGCCTTCGACCCTGAGCGAGGGTAGGCCTATTTCAACTGGGATGACGGCTTCAGTGCCAAAGGTCATCCTAATGGAATTTCACCAGTAGGGATCCTTTGCATCGTTTGATAGGCCCAAAGGACATGGTGAAATTCGCCCGCCTATCTATCGTGTGCTCTGTTAAGCCAAGCTTTTATCCCTTGTAGCAAGGTTCGATTTGTTACCTCTGCTTCACCGTTGGTTTGTGGATGCTCGACCGAGGTGAGCCGATGGCTGATGCTGTGGTCTTCGCAGAACTTTCGAAACTTCGAATTGTCGAACTGCCGACCGTTGTTTATGATGATAGTATGCAGAAGGCCGAATCGACAGATAATCAACCGCCACACAATCCTTGGCTCGGGCCTTGATGATCTGAGCGACCGCTTTGGCTTCGACCCACTTGGTGAAATAGTCGATAACCACGAACAGAAACTTTCTCTATCCAGTGGCGGAAAAAAATGGATCTAAGATGTCCATTCCCCACTTGGCGAAGGGCCAGGCCGATGCAATGGGCATCAAGTGTGCAGACGGGAGCCTTTGGATATTCGAGTGGCGCTGGCACGAGTCACATGCTTTGACAAGGTTGTCGGAGTCTTTTTGCATGATCGCCATACTACCCTTGATGTAGCACTTTATGACAAGGGTTCGGCCACTCAAGTGATTGCAACAGATACCTTCGTGAACTTTCTGTAGAGCGTAATCAGCCTCTGATGGTCGAAGGCACTTGAGCAGCGGCATAGAGGAGCGCTTGTAGAGTTGGCCATCATGCAAGACATAGAGGGATGCCTGCATCTTAAGCTTTCTTGCCTCCTTTCTATCCGACAGGAGAAATCCGTCTCTGAGGTAAGCCAGGATAGGATCGATCCATGATGGCTCGGTCTCAACTTGCATCACGCAGTCGGTGTCCGCTATGCAGGACTTTTCCAAAACCTTTGGGTGGAATTTTCGTTCTAGGTCCATGAAGTCGATGGTGGCCAATTTAGAGAGGTCGGCGCGAGCATTTTTGGTCCTCGAAACCTAAATAATTTCAAATTCGAAGTTGGACGATAGGTCACGCACCTTCTGTAGATATTGAACCATGTTCGGATCTCGAGCTTCAAATTCTTCCTGCACGTGACCGGCGATTAGTTGAGTCGGTGTAGCGTTCAGCTTCTTGACTTTTAAGTCCCGAGCGATTCGGAGTCCAGCGAGCAGAGCTTCATACTCAGCTTCGTTGTTGAAGACCGAGAAGACGAAACGAATACCGTACCCAATCATGACTCCTGGGCTCGTGAGAACCAAACCCACACCGAAGCCAATCGCACTAGAGGATCCGTTTTCGTGAAGTAGCTATCGGGCCTCGATCGTTTCTTGCTCGAGATTTCCATCATCGACCCATCCTTCGGGATTTGCGCTCGAGGAAGAAATCCGCCAGGACTTGTGCCTTGATGATAGGATGAGGCTACCGAATGTCGGTTCGCTCAGCTCTACCGCCCATTTGGCCATTCTTTCGACACATCGGGCGGCGAGGATCGTTCTGATCGGCTGATCGATGAGGACTGCTGCGGAATGTGCTTGAAAATAGGGTCGCAACTTCCGCACATATGTCACCAAAGCTAGCAACATCTTTTCGATCCGAGTGTATCTGGTATTGGCGTCTGAAGTAGCTTGTTGACGTAGTAGACCGGCTTTTGGATCTTGTTCTCTCGAACCAGCACGGAGCCGACAGCGTTCTTCGAGACAACCAGATACAAGTACAGGGATTCTCCGAGCCTCAGGCTGCTAAAAGTGGTGGCAAGCCGAGGTATCTTTCAAGATCTTCGAAAGACTTCTAACATTTGGGAGCCCATTGAAAGTCTTTGGCCAAAGTGCTTTGAAAAAAGGCAAGCACTTCTCGATTGATCGAGCAACAAAGTGGTTAAGGGCCGCTATTCTTCCCGTGAGATGCTGTACCTCTTGACCAACCTTTGGGGTACCATCTCTTGAAGAGCCTGAATCTTCTAGGGGTTTGCCTCGATCCTCGCTGGGAGACCATGAAGCCCAAAAACTTTCCAGAGTTTACTCCAAAAGCACACTTGGTCAGATTCATCTTCATCTGATATCTCCTGAAAGTAGCGAAGCTTTCTGTCAGATCGGAGATGTGCTGAGACGCTTCCTTGCTTTTCACCAATATATCATCGACGCAACCTCCATGTTTCGGTCTATCTGACCTTTGAAGACCTTGTTAACCAGCCTCTAATAGGTTGCTCCAGCATTCTTCAATCCGAATGGCATGACTCGATAGCAGTAAGTACCCTTATTAGTGATAAAGGCTATATTTTCTTCATCTTCAGGTGCCATCCGTATCTAATTATAACCTGAGTAGGCATCCATAAAGTTCAGCATCTGATGGCTCGAGGTAGCATCCACCAGCTAATCAATCCTGGACAAGGAAAAATTGTTCTTTGGGCAGGCCTTATTGAGGTTCATGAAGTTGATGCAGATTTTTCACTTATCGTTCGCCTTCTTCACCATGACGACATTCGCCAACCAGGTGGGGTAGTTCACCTTCCGAATGAAGTTCGCTTTGATGAGTTTGTCAACTTCCTCTTGATGACCTTTTGACGCTCGAGGTGAAACTTTTATTTTTCTATTTGACCGATCTGAATGCCTCGTCCACATTGAGGTGGTGGACAAAAACATCGGACTAATCCCTAGCATATCAAAGGCGGACAAGGCAAAAACGTCGACATTCTTCCGTAGGAAGTCTATCAGTCCTGCCGAGCCTTTCCCTTAGTTGCGACCTGACCGGATAGTTCGGTCGGCCGAGCTTCGTCAAGAGGTACTTCTAGCTCTTCGATTGGATCCCCTCTTTGCTCGGCAAGGTCTTCTCAAGCATCAAGCCCATCAATTTCTGGCTTTCGAGATTGAAGGTCGACGACAAAGCAGTACCTTGCACGGCCTGGTTCCCTCGGATAGTCGCCATGCCCTATTCCGTGGGGAACTTCATGGTAAGGTGAGGTATGGAGATTACAGCCCCAGGGACATTTTCCGGGCCTACGAGGATAGCGTTGTACGGTGACCGAAGTTTGGTCGCTAGAAGTCCATCTAGGCTATTATCGTGTAAGGCCAGGTGCCTACCCGAACCGCCAGAGTGATTACTCCTTCGGTCACGACAATGTCGCCAGTGAACCCCATCAGAGTGGAGTCCACGGCTCGAAGATCTTCCATTCTCAGGTTCATTCTCATAAAAGCATCAAAATACAGAACATTAACTGAGCTTCATTATCAACCAAAACCCGATGTACATCAAAGTTATTAATATTTAGGGATACAACAAGAGCATCATCATGGGGATCCCTTCGAGGTCCTCATCCAAGAACGCGAGCCCCTCACATCGGATCCTCTTAGGCGGTTCTCTCCTTCATTCGGCCGACCTTGGGACGGGCCGACCATGGTAGTCATGTTGATTGCCAGCAGTCGATGGATTCGGCGGAGGTTGTTGTCGAAGCTCTAATGGGTGTTCTGCTCTATTTTCTACCTCTGGGGCTCTCTATATCGCTCCAATCTCCCCTGACAGATGAACTGCTCGATCTCCTATCTGAGCTGCCAACATTCTTCAATATCATGGTGTAGTCTTATGATACCGGCAGTACTTTATCATGTCCTCCAAGCCATGTTTCCTCGAAGGGGCCTCGACCAAGGGAACTGATGCCTGATTTCTATTAAGATTTGAGCCCGAGGTACGATGAGCGGGGTAAATGGGTTAATCCTTCGCGCCAGGCTTCTTGTGCACTGCCTCGGTGATGGAGCCCTTTGATGGCGAGGTGGGCTCGCGGAGCGAGCCAATCGGCTTTTGTCTAAGCTCTTCTTCTCTCTTCTTCGATTACTCAATGCGAGCCAACCTTCTGGATTTTTCGGCCCTAGTATATGTCCACCAAGGTCATCATGTCGAAGAGGCTTCTGGAATAGTTCACTTCCATGACTAAATAAAAGTCTCCCTTCTTTGACACTCCGCCTGCCAAGGCAACCCACCTCATGATTAAGATGGTCGACCTCCAGCATAGCCATGTTGAAACGGCCTAAGAAACTTTTTAAAGACTCCCCCTCTCGCTGCTTTATTTCAAAAAGGGAGTCGGACCTCCGTCGGTAGCGGCGGCTGCTAACGAACTAGCTGATAAAAAAGCGACCCAGTTATTCGAAGGAATTAATGGAGTTCGGCTTCAAGGTGCCGAACCATACTCTAGCGAGCCCCCTAAGGGTCGAGGAAAAAGCCTGGCATAAGATCGCATCTGAGGCTCGTGGAACACATGATAGATCGGAAGCTACTCAGATGGTTGTCCGGGTCGGTAGTCCTTCATGATCTTGTCGGTAAAGGATGGGCCCTGCTCCACTCGTGGCTCCAAATAAAATGCGTGCTTGACAGAGTCTAACTCCAGGCGCATCTCCTATATCCTTCACTCGATCACCTCATTTTGGACGGTCGAAGAGGCTGAGTGGGAGAGCGCGATCGCAGCGTCGAGTCATGGCGAGAAGAGATCAGTGACAGGGAGCGAGCCCGGCGGGGGCAAGGTAAACTCCTATCTCCGACCTTCTGCAAAACGGCTCGCTTCCTCCTCGGCCGAGCTGTCGTGAGAGGCTTGTGGCCTCAACTGGTTGGACGGAGGAACCGTCGGTTGAACCGGTGCAGCTACTCCACCGGGATATTGCTGAGTGGGCGCAGCCGGGGAAGAGATTCCATGGAGGCCCTGCACCAGCTGTGCTAAAGCCTGAACTTACTGGACCAACGTGCTAAATTGGCCCTGGGTGACAGGGACTACGAGCGGCAGCCGAGCCTCGGGCTGCAGCGGTTGCGAGGACGTCGTATTATGTGTGGGGTCAGGCCTTTAAGAGGCGGCCTGATCCGAAGCGTCAGCGGTTGCTCTCTTGCAATTTGCCATTAAGAGTGTGTCGTTGTTATGAACCTTTTCTCCTAGTTTTCAAGTTTTGAGGGACTTAGGGCTCTTCCTTAGCGCCAATCTGTTGCTGCAGATTTTTGTTCTTCGGCTTAGGAACGGCACACGTCGGGATCCGGATGGCTCTCTCCCATCCTCGCGGACTTGCAAAACAGTCCTCGCATAGGGATGGAAGTGGATGGTCCCTGCGGAAGACCCTCCGACACCCAAGTTAGTGAAAACCCTTAGCAACTGATAGAGTGAAGAAGGTTGTTGTTACAGAACACCCCAGAGAATCTCTGGAGAGCAATGGCGTCCGCTAAAGTTTTTTGTGTGCTTCAGAGCTTACCTGAAGGGTCTTGTGACCTGATATTTATGTGCCGCTGAGATGGTAAGTTATTACCTAATTTCTTGGGCGCAGTTATGGAAATCATGGTTGATAAGGGTGATAGCTGCATGCCTTATCAGGGAGTATAGGACCCCGTTGATCATGGAGGGGGGGCCATATTGACCCTGTTTTTGTCTAGGGGTGTTCGGCGCGATTCGGGCATGGATGATGTTTATCTTGAGGAATAAAGCTCGGACTTGCCGATATTCGGAGATGGCTCGGCCTTGCCGAGATTCGGAGATGACTCGACCCTGCCAAGGTATGGAGATGAAATGACCCGCCCTACCGAGGTACGGAGATGACTCGGTCCTATCGAATAACGGATATGGCTCGACCCTGCCAAGGCATGGAGATGCTCGGCCCTGCCAAGATATGGAGATTGTTTGGCCCCGCCGAGGTACGAAGCTTGCAGTTGGTACAGTTGTCCTTTTCTACAATAGGGAGTGGACCCCTTCTGAGCATAGCGATTGACAACTAGAGCATAGAAGTGGGTCCCGCCATCGCCACATCTACCAATTGATGCAGAGACAATTTTACCCCGCATCAAGGCCAAATCCTATAAGCCTCTAGTTAAGCAACATGTGGCAACCCAATCCCCATCAAATGTTACTCATGGCATGCTTAATAGGACAACATAGGAAAACGCAACCAACAATCGGCTGAAGGTATGCAATTGATAAGATAGGACAGGCATGTCCTTTGGCAGACTAGTGAAGCCACCAACTGCCTTTAGAGAGTGTTGCCCCCGGTAGCCCATACTATCCTATCCAAAGATCGAGCCCATCATAGCAAAGCATGTGACCACAATCTGAACAGTCAGCATGATCCCATCACCAAATCTGGAAATGGTCTATAAAAGGAAAACTCATTCAAATACAAGCAACACCTTATCTAAAACACAGCTCCCTTTTTGCTCTAAAAACCAAGCAAGCCAAAAAAACCCTTCACCTCTTCCTCCATTATTATCCTCTTCATATACTTGAAGGCTTCAAGGTCTGTCTTTGGCCATCCTCACACCTCTCCACTGACTTGAACGGATCTTCATTGGAAACACCTTGGCATCCCTTATGCTCTTTTTGTTTACCATAAGCATCCCTTTCCAACTCCCGAGCTCTTTTTTTAACCACGTCATCTCATTTTCAACTCATCAACCTCATCATGTCTGCTAATGCATGGGTCCCACTACTGCGCCCCAACACCATCACCATCATATATCTCCATCAATAAATTCAACCTTTAGAATGGGCAAGCACTACATATAGCTCATGGCCATCTAATGCCCTAACCCGAAACTCAAACTTGCTCAAATCATAATCAATCGAAGCTGAAATTCCACCAAAATCATGCTCAAAGAAATCATATGATTGAATGCAGCACGACTATAAGCATATCATCAATAATAAACTTCAATTAAAATCCACTTTAAGCTATAAAAAGGGGTTGACCTATCTCTCTGTTAGTTTCCAAGTAACATTAGTTAAAAATGCTGCCAAGTTTCACCTCTTTGCTTTTTCCCTTTTGTGCAACCAAAGTCAGATTTGAGGTCTTCCATGCAAAAATTTCTCCTCTTTTCGCCTTCTCTTTCCCTCTATTCTCTTGATTCTTTTCCCTTTTCTTCTTCCCCTTCTAAGGTTTCTGCTGCCTAGACGCCTAAACTATAAGCACATCCACCTAGGAAAAAAAAAAAAAAAACCAACACCACCAACCCTTCCTTTCCTCTTCTTGCTTCACACCATTTTGCGAGCAATAACAAGAATGCCAGCTTCAACAATAGTCGCAGCCAGATGGTATTTTCTATAATGACAGAGAAATGAAATGCATAAGCTTTCTACTAGACATTTTGAAAAAAGAATTGGTTGAACTTGAAAATTGACTCATTGAATGAGTAAATGATTGAATCAGATCCGACTGGGTGGTGCCAAATAAATCAAGTACATGCTCCCATTTTTTTATTGAATTAACTAGTCATGTATGTTACTCATTCAAACAAAGCTGGCCAACAAATCTGGCAAGAACAGTCCTCACATGACCCATTTTATATCCTCCACTGAACCCAGTTAGCTTCCATCATCATTTTTCTGTAAACTGAAATGATTTCCTATCCTCCACCAAACAGCCTTCAAAACTTTTAACCATAGGCTGTTGTGATTCCCTCTGCATCAGCCTAATCCAATCATCATCATTCAATAAGCTCTCAAGTAATCCTTAACTGTTGATTTAGGAGGATCTAAACATGGGACTGCTGATTAAGATTGGAGGAACTTGACACTTGGAAGAGAGCACTAAGTGGCAAGCAAACAACATTACATGCCCTAAATCTTGTTCCTATGTTGGGTTTCTTCATGCAGATTCACGTTTAGTTGCTTAAATAATCTGTATCTGATCTCAGCCTTTTCTCTTTACGAGTACTGGCCATAGTGGCCCTCATTCGCGTTACACATACTAGGAATTTTGATGGTTCAAACCTTCAAAGATAATTATATTGCACTTTACATGTTATTTGATAGTCTGTTTTAGATTGGTTCCTCTAATTTGATTGATTTTGCATTCCTTATCTTATGACAACTCAATAAGTCTTCCCATTGGATTGTCTTGTGTCACTACAGCACCCCCACCCAATGTTGGATGGCAATCAACAAAAACATTTCAAGCCTTCAAAGATAAGTTATATTGCACTTTACATGTTATTTGATAGTTTGTTTCAGATTGTTTCCTCTAATTTGATTGATTTTGCACTCCTTATCTTACAACAACTTGATGAATCTTCCATTGGATTGTCTTGTATCACTAAAGCACCCCCAACCCATGTTAGATGGCAATCAGCAAAAAGATTTCAAGCCTTCAAAGATAAGTTATATTGCACTTTACATGTTATTTGATAGTTTGTTTTAGATCGGTTCCTCTAATTTGATTGATTTTGCATTCCTTATCTTACGACAACTTGATGAATCTTCTTGTTGGATTGTCTTGTGTCACTAAAGCACCCCCATGCCATGGTAGATGGCAATCAACAAAAAGATTTAAATGATGAATACACGGCACCATTTCATGCCAATTTCGTTTCTGATTTGGGCCCAATTTTGGCTCTAAAGCTTCAGTGTCTTAAGATCCTTGCTGGATTGATCAACTCGCAAATTAGCTCATTAAGGAACCAAAAGGCAATGAGAAGTCTACATGACTGATCAGATTCTTCCAATATATTAATGCCCAGAAGCAAACACATGAAAACCCAGACCCAAGTCCACTTCCCATCACAATTTATTGAACCTCTGCTCCACAAAGACAATATTCCAGGCATTGGCCAATGATAGCACAACCACCTACTGAAGTCAGTACAGACTCACTATATAAAGAAGATTCTTAAAAATAAAATGTGTCTTCAGTTGTTAAGTTTCTAAATTGAAAATAAGATTCAATAAGACATCATAAC
Source organism: Calamus simplicifolius (assembly GCA_900491605.1). Lineage (NCBI taxonomy): Eukaryota > Viridiplantae > Streptophyta > Magnoliopsida > Arecales > Arecaceae > Calamus > Calamus simplicifolius. The sequence continues at coordinate 1,000,948 of UESW01004534.1, read as the reverse complement.
AATGCATATACTGCATGTTAATTTTTTAGGTGATCATTAACCATGTAATGGTACTATTAACTGCATTAAATGACACAATAACCAAAATATGAACCAATATATTCTTACTCTCATAAGTATAGCTAGTTGCAATTTGAATGTCAACTTAGTCCTGAATAGAGCAGAGTGGAGAAAGCAGATTCATGTAGCCGACCCCATTTGGGAAAAGGCTTAGATGAGTTAAGTTGAGTTTATATTCTTACTATCATAACAAGAAACTCAATGACCAGTAGCTCAATGTAAGCAAATTAATTTGGTAAATTATATCCTTCTTAACTATTTTTCTTTGGATCTTCCAGATATTAAACAGAAGCAAAGCAGCCTCTCTGATAGTCCTTTTTCACTTCACTTAATTAAATAAACTAATCATAATCCTAATTTACTAAGACACCCAAGAAAACACTTAAAATGACTTAAAATAAATAATAACATGAATTAGGCAACATTTTATAGGAAATGGTTTTGCAAAGAAGATGAAATCCAGTTTAATATGGGGAAAAAGAAAATTAGCAACATTTTATAGGAAATGGTTTTGCAAAGAAAAATCTCTAAACTGCACTAGCACAACCCTGCCTGCTCCAAGTTTGATTCAATTGTTCCTTATACAACTTTTAAATGCTGATGACCATGACACTTCTAAATCCAAGCAAGCAAGTAAACAGACACACACACAAGCATCCATACAGGCAAACATACGGACAAACAAATGTACAACATACAAACATATACGCACGCATGCACATGCTGCATAGGCGCACATGCGCATGCATGCAAATGCACAACTCACATAGGCGCACATGCATATAAATATATACACACACACATATATAGTTTGAAATACATACTTTATGTTAACTACTTGAAAAGGAGTGAACAATTCAAAATCAACAGATTATTTAAATTCAAGATCCAAACTTGGGTCATGATCTCTATACTAAAAAATTGCTTAGGAACCAAAATTCATGCGTTTTGATAGTCTCTAACCCAATCATCAAGTATGTGTCAAAATGAACGATTCAAATAATATGATATGATGTTTTAATGTACCCTATCTTGTATTTTACCAAACTAATATAATTGATACCACTCATTTTTGTACCACCTTCATGCACAGATTAGAGACCACCAACATACACATAAATATTAGTTTCAAGGTATTTTTTGTGGTGCAGATTACATTAAACATTTTGGGTCTTCAATTTGAATGGCCCAAATTCTGGGGCTTTATCATTAGAAGTATTAGCATTCCTTACTCCTATAAGTGGACAGCAAGCGTCTGCCTGGTTCATTATCTGATGTGCTCTAAGACATAATATTACTCGATCAACCATCAAAGTAGTTCATAAGTTATTTATGAGAGAAAATAGTATATAAAAATAAAGCAAGTGGCACCAATGCTATATACTTGATACAGAAATCATGATATGAGTAGAATAATTTAAGTCATACAGATCAGAATAACCTGATTTTAGTTTCTCATCAACAGCATAATCTAGTGCTCTTTGGGCTGGTTCAGTCAATGGTGGATGCTCAGGGCTGAAAAAGTACATGTCAGATTTTCCAAGCAACTTGACAGTTTCCTCACGTACTTTGAAAAGGGTAATTCCATTTGCACGTAGAAACTTTGCTGCTTCACTGGTTCCTGCAAGAAAGAGAAAGGGGGAAAACTCAATCAATGAACATTGGTTGCTCATTCACTTACCATAATAAAAGAGAAAAAACACAAAACCAAATGATTAAATCATCTTGAACTGCAATTTAATGTTGGGAGCCTTAAAATCCACTTCAATGCAGCATAATGACTTCTTCGGAGATGGTAGTTTGTCCAGGATGAAACTCTACCAATAAAATTGCTGAAGCTAGACTATCAAGCAAATGTAGAATGAACTATTCTGAACCGCCCGGTTCAGGGTGAACTATGCCTAATCGATGGCAAACCAAGATGATTCGCTTATTCGAGTCAACACAGAACCTGAATTGGGCTATACTGACCTGAACCGAGCTGAACTGCCCAATTGAGCATGGTTCAAGCCGGTTCAGCTTGATTTGAGAGAGAGAGAGAAAGAGAGAGAGAAGCTAAGAGCCTCCCATAAGCTCTCAATGCTCTCTCCCTCATTTTCTTTTAAAAAAAGTTTGATTTTCTCTCCATTTTTAGGAGATTTGAGCTAGAAGACAGTGGATTTCAGCTCAAAATCAGGTGTGGGTCCTCCTCCCACTTTTTTCAACTTAAATAAGTGGAAGATGAAAAAACATGGCAAAGCCATGCCCTTTTTTTTTCTTTTTACTTGATTTCATGGTATGTTGTGGCTCAAAGGATGATCTGCACAACGACAAAGCTTGAAATTTTTTTTGATAATTCTATAATTTTCTGAACTAAAGAATATATTTTGAATTACAAATTATAGAAAATAAAATAATTATTAATAATTTACTCTAAAATCATTAGCATGTTTGGGTAAGATCATGCCACTTTTTCTCTAATTTTATTATAATTGGAGCTAGTTTGTGCATGATAAAAACAACCCAAATCTAAGCCCAAATTAAAATAAATTTGAAAATATATAGTATTTCATGCCCACCAAAGTGCGGAAAAAAAAATATATTTAAGACTTCTAATAGGATCCTACACTAATCTGAATTATTTTTTTCTAAATATTTTGCAGTTAAATATTAATTATCCATTTAAATTTATTTTGATAATACTTTAACATTATTAAAAATGTGTGATATTATTATGTGTAGATAATGTAAAGGAATTTTCTAAAGTAGCTTAAATATTCCGCAATTATAAGAATTGTTAAAAATATTTAAAAATTAATAAATTTAGAAAATATGAAAAATTGGAGTCATATTTTTACCAATGCAGAATTATTTTCTGATATCATTCATGCATTTTTTTGCACTTAGATACAATCTATATGAATTTTTAGAAATATATTAAAATTAATAAATTTAGAAAAATATGAAAAATTGGAACCATGTGTTTATAAATGCAAAGGTATTTCTGAACCATTCACACTTTTTTTACACTCAAATAATGCATGGGTTTAAGAATGATGCCTCCCTAACACATGAGTTAAGTTTAGATCTTGGTGTAGGAATTTTTCTTTATAAGTTTAAAGAAAACAACAATAAAGCCTTAATCCCAAACTAGTTGGGATCGACTACATGAATTCTTTTTCTCTATTAAACTCTGTTATGAATCTTTTTTGTAATAAAATGTAAATATTCTAAGATATTTTTTGTAAGATGCAAGTTAATATTTTTTTGTTATTTTTTATGTCATATTTTTCTTTACAAGTTTATTTTCTGTTATTTATGCCATTATTAGCCTTATAATCCAACCCTCAGGGTAAAAAAAAAAATCTGCTGTTTTCTCATTGAGGGTCTTCTATTAGCTCCTTTGGTAGGCTAGTCATTTTATAATTTGTTGTAATCTATGTGCATGATTTCCGACTTTTAACTCTTTTTATGTTCGATTTAAAGTAGAACCATTGTTTCTACAACGTAATGAAAGCAGAATTCTACTTCTATTTCATATTCTTAAAAAAGTATGATAAACTATAGGATATTATTATTAAAAGCTTGGGGGGAGGGGGGGGGGGGGGGGATCTCCCACCTCTCTCCCAATTTCACATCAAAAATAAGGATAAACTGCAGGATATTAAACTGTATTGTAAACTCATGATTGGAATAAGAGATCATCTGAAAGAGTGGTTGGCATGCATGAAGAATCTAGCATTATATGTTAGTCTTGTATAATAAGAAGGTGAAGGCACTCTGCACAGCAAACTAATAAAATGACGGAAAGAATTATGAATGCATTGAATTGCAGAAGTTGAGAATAGAGCAACAAATAGGAACTGAGAGCTCCCAATATCAAAGCAAAGATGACAAAGTTAAGGATCAATTGCATTAACTGTGGAGGATCAGTTGCATTAACTATTCCATAAAGGAAGTAGTTACTTTACACTTTACCATATCCTTTTCATGTTAGTGCCCTGTATTCATATTACATGTGAATAACCAAGTCAAACGTAATACCAGAGCTCTACTTGCACATATAAAGAAGAGAAGTAGCACAGAAGGAACTACATGCACATACAAGAGTCAAAGAAACTCACTCCATCAGTGGCGAACTCAATGAATGAATCAACTGCCATAAGCAACCTTGTGGGTAACGAGATGGAGAACCCCAATCAACCTCTTATCTAAATCATTTTGACAATCCAGGTACCACTCTTTTGTCTCAACCATAGGATTAAGTAATCAACCTGAAGCAAAGCCATGATCATGGTTCTTAGTGCCAAAAACAGGTTTGGGTTTAACGGAACTGTCACCAAACCAACAGATCAACTGACCCAAACTTTCAGTGGATCTGTTACAGCAATAGGGTGAATTCATGAGTCTTGAATTCCATGTCCAAAGAATTGGTATCCAGTTGGTTATTATGAAATTGTACATGAAATCTAGATCAACCTCAAAGAGCAGTATTCCCAAGTCAATGCCCCAGGTATATTTCAAATCCAACATGTTATGTTTTCCCAAGTCAATGCCCCAGGTATATTTCAAATCCAACATGTTATTATGTTTCTTAAGCAGGAACAGACATCGATGTCTTCTTATTTACCCATCTCAAAGGTTATTGGGATGAACTTTCAGTCTTCAACCGATACCATCCTGCACTTATGGAGCCTCAAAGGCGTTTCATGATTATAAGCAGCAACAATGAACCATGCAATTTCCTATGGAGCTGAACAAGCCATCCTTAGTTGTTTGTGGTCAGATTCATTTAATTGATGCCCTACCTTCCATTAATAGAGCTTTTTCCCTTATGCTGCAAGAAGAGAGACAGAGAAGTTGCGTACTTTTATCCCCAAGCTGTCAAGCTACTCCAATCGTAGACAAAAAGAGAATCAAATCCAGCGCAAATTGAGATCATTGAGAACCTTGTAATTCCAATCAAAGAAGTACTTCCAAGAATCCCAAGCGTGAAAGGTCGATGCATAATCATCATTGTGGATGTATTGGTCACTTAGTTGAGAGGTGCTATTAAGGTTTTAAATCCCATGGGATGAAGCTATCCTAATTTTTTTATAGAATGGGACGCACCACTGTACTGCTCTATCCCAATACATAAAACAAGAGATGTCTCACAACATGTCAATTGGGATGCTAGGATGATGGTGGAACGATTCCATCCCGATACTTGGATAGCAACCCAACCCTACATCCCATAAGATGTCCCACTAGGACCTAAAACCATACTGGTAGCCACTTCATGGATACCCACATGGACACACATCTTCAAAGAAAATCCCACGCTAGCGCCAATCAGGCCACTTTCTCCTCTGCTCAACAATCGACTATTGAATCCGCCACTACAACTTTTCCTTTCACTCCACATCAATGCCAACCAATTGCTTCCCTTGCTCAAGTAACCTCAAGCAATGACACACCAAACAGGTACCAACCAACCATCCACAAATTTGTCAGGTATATTGTTGAATGCCACTACTTCTAGTACAATTTGGATAATTGATAGTGAGGCCACCAATCACATGGTGAGTTCCCATTCTCTTTTTTCTTTTATCATAGCCAAAGGAGGGAGGAAAAAAAATTCAAACGTCTGGATCATGACGTCCTTGTCTCTCTCACACTGGCTCCATTAACTCTCACCTTCATCAATTCTTTGAGAAGCTCTATGTGTCCCTTCTTTCAAATTTAATTTGATTGCAGCTAACAAGCATATATCTCAATCAAATTGTTCCCTTAGTTTTAACTCAGGCTCTTGTCTTTTTCAGGACTAGTCTGCATGGATGGATGACCAAATTGGAGTGGGTGGAGAGAGATGGATGAAAGGCCCTATATCATTTTACCGCTTCTTTTCTTGTTGCAATTCAACCAGTTTCAATTTCTGGTTCAGATCTTTGGATTAAGTGGAGTGCTTCGGGTGTATAGTATGATTGGTGCATTCCATTAAAATTGAAAGAAAAATTCTATAAAATCACTATTATGCCAGCTATATTATATGGAACAGAATGTTGGGCAATATTGAAATAATATGTGAATAAATTAAGTGCAACAGAAATGCGTATGTTAAGATGGATATGTGGTAAAACTTTAAAAGATAGAATTAGAAATAAACATATAAGAAAAATGATAGGAGTAGCCCCAATTGAAAATAAAATGAGAGAAAATCGAGTACAGTGGTTTGGACATATACAACGAAGACCTTTAGATGCTTCAGTTAGAAAGAGTGATCTTTTAACAATCCATTGTAAGGATAGAGGTGACTTAAACTAGCATGAACAGAAATAATTAAAAAAGATATAACTATTTGTAATTTGAATGTCGACTTAGTCCTGAATAAGTAGAGTGGAGGAAGATTCATGTAGCCGACCCATATAGTTAGGAAAAGGCTTAGATGAGTTGAGTTGAGTATCTTTGGCATAGACAGTTAGGGCACTTATCATATAAATGTTTGAATATACTATATGTTTATATTCCTAGTTTTTCATTGCTATGTTTGTCCGCTTGCTAAGTAAGCTAGTTTGCCTTTTTCAATTAGTTTTATTAATTCCAATGGTACTTTTGAACTATATATTGTGACAAATAGGCCCTTTACGGAGCCATTTTACTAATTGTTGCGCATTAGTTTTTATCCATTTTTGTTGACTACATGCACGTATACTTTAGTTTTTGTTGTTATTTGGAGTATATTGAAGAGTGTGATGTGGATAATGAGTGAATTTATGATAATGCCCATTTTCAGTTGGAATCAAGGCCCATACATGCACCACGTCTGTGATTTTATACCTTATCAAAGGCAATGTAATTAGTTGATCGTGCAACTAGAGACAATGGAAGAGGTGAAATATATGGGTTGACAAGGGACATTCATAAAAAGGTGTAGTTTGAAGTTGTTTCCATGGGAAACTGAATCTTACCACATGGTCTGATCATAAAGGTATAAACCATCGGTTTGAGACTTGAGTAAGCATGGAAGCCATGCCTCTTTCATGGTATAATGTGGAAGATCAGCTATAAAGGACTGACAATTTACTTACTCACTTGGGAAGAAGAATCACCAACTACCCACACTGCTTGGGGAGAAGTGAAGGTTAAAAACATGTTTGTTGGCTGAATCAAAAGCTTGGAATCCTGATAAAGAATATCTGTGAAGTTTAACAGAGAAGGGTTCTTGGACAATAGAGCTATAAAATGTAAAATTTTTAAGTTGTAGGATTTAATGTGTATTGTCCCTTATATGTTGCACTCTGTGTCACATACCGACAACAAGCAAAGACAGTGATCAAGGAATCCTAGTTCCACAAATTCAAGACCTGATGAAAGTGGATCATCGCATATGATGCTTCAGAATGCGAAAATGAATATCATTACATGTTTTAAGAGCAAAGGACTTGGATTTGCACTTACCTGACACCTCCAATTTTGCAATGAGGAACATGAGCACAAGAATGAAAATGATGACTCTCTATGAGATCCTAAAGATATTAAAGAAGTAATGATCATAATGAGTATGAACAAGTTCTGCTCTTTTTAAGCAGACCTCAGTAGCTGCTATAGGAAAAGGGAGAACTGGCAATGTGCAAGCATGTTCAACACCGAGGTCAATCATGGCCACCTTTGTTAATGGGAGCTTAATGAACGAGCTTAGAGTTTGCTCAGAAGTTTGATCTAATGATGAAAAAGCATTCCATTCTGTATGAGGTCAATGACGCATCCATTGAAATTTGTACAGTTTGCATTGTTCATTATTTAGAAAATATGGTCCACAGATTGTTCGATGCCACATTATTCCTATGACCACTAACCCTTGCTATTTGATCAAACGGTGTGAATGATCACCTTGCTAGTACTTGCACTTTCACCCACCAGTTAATACAATAAGAGAAGGCCTAAGGCCAATGCAAGAAAGCCCAAAGAATGAAAAATGAATCATCTATATCTATCATGATAGAAAAGTTAACGAGGGCACCAAAAGAAACAGGATTAACCCTTTGTTGGAGAAGAGTTACTTTAAGCTTAAGGAAATAAGAGTAAATCGACATGGGCAAAAGAAGGGTCAGTCATATGACTGAATAGCACCAAAGGAATGCAAATGGGGTTCTGGAGCAACGAAAAAAATATCTCTATCTGGAAAATTGCATTCATCTAGTGTAAAGACAACCAAGATTTTCTATACAATTTTCAGTTGACCCAGTTGAGAAATTCCCAGACCAAGACTTCAGCAGAAAATCAATGTGAACACAAAATCTCCTCTATCTGAAAAGATTGTGAGAATTGAGATGGCATTGCTCAAACTTATCTTTTTTAATCCTTGTTGGCTGCTTTATGCATTTGAACTTGGGAGAAAAAAAAAATCAGAGAACCATAAATCTTGCCAAACTCCGCAGCCAGCTTTCATGTGGGAAGAGGATTGAGGAATCCTTCCTCCCAGCCAGAGTGAAGAACTGACAGCAATGGAACGCATGTAATGAAAAACTCAAAACATTTAGCTATCACATAATCAAAACATTTAGCTATCACATAATTAGAAAAATGGGCTTAAAATGACAAAGCAGGTAACATATTTTGCATCGAGAGAAGGGAAAAACCCAAGGAATTTCCCCATGATAATAGTTTCCTTGATCTTGCTATGATATAACACATAAAGTTGACAGAAATGAATGGGATGCAATTTAGACACCAAAGTCAATCTGTAATAGATAGTTCCCTCTATTATAACACTCCAATCTCTAAAGATTACTTCTAAGCGCATGGTTCTAGTTTCTGAGAAGCAAATAAAATTGCAGATCAGATCATTGAAGCAAGTAGTCCGAACAAGCTTATCAATAGAACTAAGAAACATCAACAGAATTATAACAGAAAGAGGACAAAGGACCATGAATCTGAGAATCAAATACCGACCCTCGACCAAGATACCCATGAGGAGAGCCTCCGTCCCAGTGTTGGGATACTTGAGCTTCCTCGCCTCCAGTTCCGCCATGCTGAAGGACTTTATCGCCCTCGCCGACCAGCTGCTCCATTTATTACAAAATACTCATCATAGCCCAAACACAATCACAAACAAAGAACAAGAATCGAAATAGCATACTTGGACATCTTGTCGGTCGAAGCTCTCTCCGGTTTCCTGCAAGAAAGAGATAAGATTGAGCAATCGAACACGCAATCATTAATGATTCTTAAGGAGAGGATTTGGAAGAAGGAGGGGGTGAGGGGGAATTGGTACGCGGTGGGTAGCATGGAAAAGACGGCGGTGGAGCGAGGAGGACCGGGCCTGGGGAAGAGAGGCGCGGTAGGGGCGCGGAGGGAAGAGAGAGGGGCGGGATCTCCGAGGAGAGAGGTCGCGAGGGCGTTGGGCCTGCGGCGGTTGGAGGGAAAAGAGAGAGAAGAGGGGGAGGGGAGAAGGGGTTTCTTGTTGCTGTCCTTGGGGAGGGATGGGAAGGTGGAGGTCGAGATCGGGAGGGCGGAGAGGGTTCGAGCTGCCATTTTTTTGCCCCTCTTTTCTTGGCCGGTAGTGTCGCTCGGGGAGAAGGGAATATGGAAGTAGAGACTGGAAGACAGTGGAGCGGATCAGCTGCTTGGGCGCTCGCAGGGGATCGACAAGGATGAGGGGAATGGCCGAATGGGAGTTGGGACCGGTCCGAGCGACGGGGATGTACCGCCCTTCAATTTACACAGCGGACGGCTAGGTAATGCAGTGAGGTATAAAACGGATACAAATATAAAAAGCGGGCACAAATCCGCGTCCAAATTCAATTATGACCCACGAAAAAATTAAAAAATAAACAAAGTTCGTACTCAAAGAACACATATCTGCTGCTGACTAATACCAATGAAAAGAAAGGAAATAGATAAGTTATCAACCTAGTAAAAATCTCTGAGTTTCGATCCTTTTATCTCCTTTGCTATGTTGCTATCCCCAATTCACTTAGGGCACAATCGCCAGGGCTTGGCTCAGATTTGTGAAAGATTAGATAAAGCCATGGCCACAGTTCAATGGCTTTATATGTTTCCTTCTGTCACTGTTACTCACCTCCCTCGAATCGCTTCTGATCACTACCCCATTCTGATAACTACTGAGGCAGATTTTCATCAGCGAAAGCAGTTTAGATTCGAGCAATTCTGAACTTCCTATTCCTCGGCTCGAACCATTATATTCAGGTCTGGCATTTATCTGTGAGAGGTAATGCTATTTATCGCCTCTCTAGGCGTTTGGAGTTAGCAAGACGTTGGCTCTCTAAATGGAATAGTTTGGAGGTTAGGGACTTAGTGAGAAATATTGAGCAGGTTGAAGCAGATATTGCTTTCCTCTAGTTTAGAGAGGATCGGGAAGGCAGTCTCCCTGATTCTGACCACTCTTCTCTCCAAGCTAAGCTCGCTCTTCACTACTCCCTTCTTCAGCAGCAAGAGACTTATTGAAGGCAGCGCTCTAGGGTTCAGTGGATTTGTGAGGAGGACCGCAATACTAGATTTTTCATCATGCTACACTGAAACGTCATGCTGCCAACAGGATTTGGCGTTTAGTTGATAAGGAGGAGCATCATCAGGAGGATATCTCTGCTATCCGGGATCAGTTATTCCACTTTTTCCCATCTAGATGGACTGAGCTTTCTGATGCTGGGACCCCTGTCTTCCGAGTTCCTCCTGCCCAAAAGGTCTTGCACATGAAAATAACCTCCGTATCATGCTGATCTCTCTGGATGAGATTCGCTTGGCCTTATGGGATCTAGGGCCTCATAAGGTGCCTAGGCCTGATGGTTTTCGCTATTATTTTTTTGTCACAAGTGGGATATTATTGGCCAAGAGGTTATACAAGCCATTCAATATGCCTTCCAATCCAAATCCATTTCAGCTGACTAGAATCGGACTTTCATCACTCTTGTGCCTAAGCATTCAAATGCTTCCATCCCTCAATATTTTTGACCTATCAGCCTATGTACTACCTTGTATAAGGTATGTGCGCGCCTTCTTGTCTCTCGCCTGCGTGATGTGATTCCTCAGATTATTTCTGCTGAACAGGGGGCTTTTATTAGAGGGTGGAGCATATCGGATAACGTCCTTATAGCCCAAGAGTTTATGCATGATTTCAAAGAGCCTCGGTCCGATAGTGTCTGATGGCAGTTAAGCTTGATATGGAGCGTGCCTACGATAGACTGAGCTGAGGTTTTTTGCATCGTACTCTTCATGAGTTCGGTTTTGATATCCTATTTATTGATTGGATTATGGCCTGCATCTAGAAGCCATCTTTCTCTCTGATCATTAATGGTATGCAGACCGATTTCTTTCATTCTACTATAGGGCTGAGACAGGGATGCCCTTTATCTCCTTTTCTATTCATTCTGGCTGCGGATGATCTATCTCGTGCATTTCATCAAACGCAGCAGGACTATTGCATTGTCCCTTTTATAGCGGGTCCCCTTGGCCCCTCGGTCTCTTATCTCCTTTTTGCGGATAACTGCATTCTTCTGGGCCAGGCTACTCTTTCTAATGCGTCTAGTTATGCTTCCATAATTCAGCGCTACTGTCAGGCTTCTGGTCAGAAGGTTAATTTAGATAAGTCTATGGTATGCTTAAGTCCGAAGACCACCAGGTCTACTAGGGATGTCATTCACCAATCTCTGGCATCTTCACTAAGGCTGATCGACTATCGTATTTGAGGATCCCTGTTTGGGAAGACGTCCTTGCATTAGTGATTTCACCAACATCGAGTGATGGATCCACGACCGCATTGATGGATGGCAGGTTACTGGATTATCCATGATGGCAAGGATCACCCTTATTCGCTTAGTCCTTACGTCCCTACCTTTGCATCTACTGTCTAATGCTGCTATCCCGATTACTTGCCTACAGAGGATTGAGCGATATTTTAGTGACTTTCTCTGGGCATCGATGTAGGATGGTCATGGTATTCATCTTCAAGCATGGGATTTGGTTTGTATACCACTTTATGATGGTGGTCTTCATATTCAATCACTGATTGTCAGGAAAGAGGCTCTATTGGCTAGACATGCTTCGCGATTTATTCTTTACTTGCACTGTCTTTGGAGCTCCTTTATGCGAGCTAGATATGGTGACTAGACTCCTTCTATGGACTCTCAGCCTACCCGTGGGTATTCTTTCTTCTAGAAGGAGGTTTGTCGATATGCTCTGACTATTCTGAACAACATCTCCTGAATGATCGGTGACGGCTCCTTGGTTGATGTTGTTTAGGACATTTGGATTTCTGATCTTTTATTCCGATTTCCTCTGATCACTCAGGATCCCTCCTCCTGGAATACCCCCACGGTGACCAGTTTATTTGAGGACGAGCTTTCTTGGCAGATTCTTTCTATACCACTCATCTCGGGGCACATTTCTAATATGAGGTTATGGCAGAGATCTTATCTTTCTAGGACTCCCACCAAGGACCTTATGATGATGTTTAGACCACAGCCTCAGGGTACGAGGGATGCTGCTTGGATTTGAAAGCTTCCCATTCATCCCAAGGTTTAATTATTCTTATGGAAGCTTATGTGGGAATGTCTCCCTACTTGCTCCCTACTCTCAGGAAGGGGACTGTCCATTGAAGTTACTTGCCTGTTATGTGGGCAGGAGGAGGAGACCATAGACCATGCCATTTTCTTCTGCCCCAGATAAAGCTGGATCTGGTCGAGGATGGGTTATCATTGCAGAGTGGATGACATGGGCTCTTCGCGGTCTCTGTTCCTACATGATCTCCGGAGGACCACCCGACAGCAGTATGCTCTTTGGGCAGTTACTGCCTATCAGATCTGGTTGTTGAGGAATCTGCTTACCTTCACCGATGATGCTATGTCTCCTCACAGGATTCTGAGGAAAATTCGATCTCCATCTGCGAAATTTGCACTTCATCTCATTGGTTCTGATTTTGACACTCCTTGCCACTGGGACTCCCTTGCTGCTTCGGCAGCGAATCGACATACGATTTTTATCTCTTGGGAGCCCCCCTTCAGGGTTTGTAAAAATCAACTTTGATGGAAGTGTTCACGGTAGATTAGCATGTTCTGCTTTCATCATCTGAGGGAGCAATGGAACTTTGCTGACGGTGGAAGGTTTTGGCAGCCTAGATTCTTTTGTTCCTATGGCTGAACTTTATGCAGCTTGGGCTTATATTTCCTACGCTGTATGAATTCTTCATGCTCATAGCCTTTTCATTGAGAGGGATTCTCTCACCGTCATATGATGGCTCCGAATGGGTTGCTGCATTCAAATCCCCATCAATCCTCTTCTCCTCGACACTTGAACTGTTCTTCGGGATATTCACAAAGTCCACATCCGATATATCTATCGAAAGCTAATTCTGCGACGGACTGAGTGGCGGCTTCTGATATATTTGGACTAACTCGCATTAGGATAGTATGATCACCCATCTGTACCAAAAAAAAGGAAGAAGTTCCATTCAGCTAATATTTTTATTATTTAATTGCATCAAAAAAATATTTTTATTATCTAAACAACATGAAAAAAGAAAAGAAAATTCAGTGATAGCTATTAAACATAAACATATATGACACAATTATAAAGCTATGTAGGAACTAATAAATCATAACCATGCTTGAGGAAATTAAGTACTTAAAATTTCTTTCTTATGAACATAAATAATTTTAATAATTCATAGTGGGGCATATTCCTATGACCTAACTCTAATAATTCATATTTGGCATGATCAAAAGTTTTGCATTCGGCAAGCCAGAAGATTCATAATTTCAAAATTTTAAAATAAATCTGATAAATTAAATTACTTAATAGTAAAAGTAAATATTTTAGGCATATTCATATAGAAATAAATTATGAAGAGTTAAAATATTCAAAAATTTACTTTTATTTTGTTTGTTGTCAAAAGGAATAGTTTTATTAATAAGCTTTAAGCGTAAAACAAAATCACAATAGGTTCTACAAAGCTTTAAAAGCATGATAAACATATTGTAGGGTCTAAAGCTTATATTAGACTAATTAGATACAAATTGTATCATTACTTCCTACAAAATGCACTTTGAAGAAAATCTTAAGAATTGTAAAAGTTCTTTTTAAAAGCAAAATAAAAAGTTAAACATATTGTTCATAGAAGGTGGCCATTGAATCTCCTTAAAATTGAATAAAGAAAATTTAGAATTACTCTTTTCTCTTAGGTCCTAACTTCATCTAAAGACCCAAGCATTTTTATTCTTTTTAATTTAATTTCTTCCCCTATCAATTTTTCCTTCTCCGTATCTCTTCCTCTTCCTTGCCAGCGATGTCTCCTTTGTCTTAAATTAAGATTAAAGTCCTACTTGGGATAGTTGCTAGAAAAGGGCCAACGGTAACTCTTCATTAGTAGCTGCCTAAGGAAGATGTTTCCCAACAATTAGACCTAACAATTATCCTAAACAGGTTCTTAAGTAAATGCTTGTCCTTTGATTTATTCATGAGATTTATAAACTTTAAGGCTTTTCATGACGTGGATCAACAAATAATTAGTAGATCTTGTCTTATGAATTATTCATGAGCTTGCAAATTGTCATCAAATAATGTGATTATGACCCTTAAAATCCAAAATATAATTTAGATTAGTAAATTAGAAACTTATTTCTACTTTGTATACCCATATTATCCATGGAGGAAACTTGGGTTATATTTGACATTACTATTAGTTTTTAATGTTTAAAGTCTAAAAATATTTTTTTATTTTTTCAAGACTTTAAATATATAAACATGTTTAGGATAATTGATTAATTTAAAACATAAAGTTGTATAAAATGATAATAGTAGTAATGATTAAAGTGGGGTCGATTGTGGCTACGGTGGAGGCAATAGTTACTATGCAAAATATAACATGTTTCTCTTTTTAAATAGAGTGATAGCTATTTTTGATAATTTTTATTTTTTAAAAATTAATTTTTTTAAAAAATAAAAAACTATGCTATGAAATAAGTTAACTTTTTTCATATTTTATTTTTTAAGAACCAAAAATCAAAATCTATAACGACACTAAAATAGAGCCTCAATTTATCCTCTAAGTTTTCCTCACATTATTTAAATGATGGTGAACAGACATCTCAATCTTCATTGTATATTTATACGATAGATTGTATCCATAAGGCTTAAACTGCTTTCTAAAATGCATCCTAATAATGTTATGGGATTGGTTCAAAATTGTTAGGAAGGTATTGGTTCAAAATTGTTAGGAAGGTTGAATAGATAATGATTAACATAATATAAAGCATATAAAGAGAAAATTGAAGTGAATAATGTTTTTAGAATTTATTATTTATTTACATTTTAATTTTTCTCCTTCAATCTTAAATTGTCTATTTCTAGAATTATTTTATTTTGATGTTATATATAAGATATTGACCTCATTTGGCTTTATTTTTAAGGGCTACAAAACGCTTTTGGGTGATTTTAAGGTATTTGATAAAGATTTTAAAATTACTTATGGTTGTTTTAAAATCTAAGGAAAAGTATCAACATGGAAAACTATAAGGTGGAGCTTTTGGACAAAATCCTTATTTCAGATTCATTGAAAAATCTTTTTTTTTATTTTAATAAAAATTTATGAGAATAATCTCCTTCCCTATCTACCCGAAAGTAGTGACGATCAAGGGAGTCACCCAACCAGATTGAAGCCCTTATTGTACTATTGGGGGACACACCATGGGGCTCTTCCTTACCCTTGGAAAGATGAAATTTGAAGACTCTGATCCAAGTCCTAGATGAGTGCATTGGAGTCATCATGAGATGAAATCGGGCAAGCATGGTGAAGCTAAGGAAGCATCCCTAGGTAAAAGAGAGTCCATGGCATTCTTCTTAGAGAAAAGTTTTGCTGGCCAAGAAGACCATAAGAAAGATAAGAAGAAGCTATAATGTGACTTCAAGCTTTGGAGACCAAGAGAGCCACCAAGCATGAGGGAGATTGTGTTCCTATTTGAGGTGATTTTAGTCACTTACCCAAAACTTCAGTAAGCCACTATAATGAAAGGTACATTACTTGCATAATTAAAAGATTCTTTTAAAATGAGTTGATTTGAGTATTGTTATATAATTAAAGAGTAACAATAACAAAGAGACTAAGAAAAGAAAGTATTGAAATATGTTCTCTCTTATTTTATCTTTTCTTATTTCATCAATTCTTTTCAAATACAATTCCATGCCCAGTAATACCGATAGACATAACCTCCTTTGGAATACCAATGGATACCATCTTTATAACTTGACATAACCTTCCCTTAGAATACCAATGGACATCCATTTTATTAGCAATATTATAACATTTTTCCTTGGATGCTATTTATTTGACTATGGAAAGTACATCATTCATGTCTTTTATTGAAAGGGATGTTGCCTTATCAAAAACCTTGCAAGAAAAATCAAAATTATAGCTAAGGTAAAAAGAGTACAATATTTTGCTTTTTTTTTTTAACTGCATCTCTTGATATACTTTCCTTAAAATTATATTCGAGATCCTTGAGTCATCGTAGTCCAATTTTTTGGACTAACTCTTCAAATCTCTTTGTAGATAGTGCTTTCGTAAATAAATAAGTGAGATTATCACTAGATCGAACTTGTTGAACATTAATAGCACCACTCTTCTGAAGGTCATGATTAAAAAAGAACTTTGGGATATATTTTTTTCTGTCACCTTTGATATACCCTCTTTTCAGTTGAGCTATGCAGGCTATATTATCCTCATACAAAATAGTTGGTACCTTCATTTGAGAGAATAATCCATATGTCTTCTGAATGTGTTGGATTATCGATCTAAGCTATACACATTCTCGGCTTGCTTCATGAATTGCCAAAATTTCGGCATGGTTAGATGATGTAGCCATAATTGTTTGCTTTGTAGAACGCCATGAAATAGCAGTACCATCATATGTAAAGATATAACCCATTTGTGATCGACCATTATGAGGATCAGACAAATATCCTGCATCTACAAAACCTACCAACTCGGATTTGGATAAATTTAAATAATACAAACCCATATTCATTGCACCTTTGAGATATCGGAATATGTGCTTAACACCTATCCAATGCCTTCTTGCATGTGAAGAACTATATATTCCTAACAAATTTACTGAAAAAGATATATCAGGTCGAGTATGAGTCGTAAGATATATTAATGCACCTATTGCGCTAAGATATGGTACTTCAGGATCAAGTAGTTCTTCATCATCTTTCTTAGGTCGGAAAGGATCTTTATCAATTTCAAGTAACCTTACGACCATCATAGTACTCAATAGGTGTGCTTTATCCATATAAAACATTTTAAGTATCTTTGCTGTATAAGCATATTGATGCACAAAAATCTCATTCTTAAGATGCTCGAGTTGCTGGCCAAAGCAAAATTTTGTTCTTCCAAGATCTTTCATTTCAAATTCTTATTTAAGAAATTTGCTGCCCTTTGAAGCTCTTCAGGAGTTTCAATCATATTCAAATCATCAACATATACCGCAATGATCACAAATTATGATATATATCTCTTTATAAAGATACAAGGACATATGGGATCATTGTTATAGCCTTGTTTCAATAGGTATTCAGTCAAATGATTGTACCACATACGTCCCGCTTATTTTAATCCATAGAGAGACTTCTGCAACTTTATCGAATAAAGTTCTCTCGAATTAGAGTTAGACTTTTCAGGCAATTGTATTCCTTCTAGGATTTTCATATAGATGTCATTGTCAAGTGAGCCATATAGATAGGCTGTCACTACATCCATAAGACGCAATTCAAGTTTTTCATGCACTACCAGACTAATCAAATACCAAAAAATTATTACATCCACCACAGGAGAATACGTCTCTTCATAATCAATACTGAATCTTTGTGAGAATCCTTGGGCAATTAGTTTGCTTTATACCTCATAATTTTATTATCCTTATTTCACTTTCGCACGAATACCCATTTATATCCTATAGGTTTGACACCAGCAGGTGTTTGGATAATCGGTCCAAAAACTTTATGTTTCGCTAGCGATTTTAATTCATAATCGATGTATCCTTCTATTTTGATCAATCTTGTCGATGTCTACATTCTGCCATAGACATTGGTTTATGATCCTTATTTTCATTTTTAATATTTTGCGTAATATAATATGCAAACTTATCATCGACGATCATCTTATATTGGTTTCATCTTTCTCCGATCATAACATAATTGATAGAGATCTTTTCATTTTCTTCGATTTTAGGTACCTTATTCTCAGACTCATATGAAGTCTCAATTACTTCTGTTATTATACTAGGGATCTTTACTCATGTCATAGTATCTTCAATCTGATCATCTAAATGCTTTGCACCTTTTCTTTTGTAAAGATTTTTATCTTTGAAACCAATTGGTCACCATGCTTTACTTGTCCCTTCATCTCATTAGCAGTGGTAGGTTGTTCTTCAACAACAATTCTGATTAGAGCATTTGCAGCTGGTATATGTGACTTTGTCACTCTTTTAAGGTCAGTAAATGCATCTGGTAGTTGATTTGCTAGTTTTTGCATATGAATTATCTTCTAAACTTCAAGTTTGCACTATTTTATACGAGGATCAAGATGGAACAATGATAATTTATTCCAACTAATTTCTTTTACGAGCTACTTGTTGTCTCCCTCTAATGTTGAAAAAATAGACTCATCAAAATGATAATCGATAAAATATGTCATAAATAAATCTCATGTAGATGGTTTAAGATATTTAATTATAGATGGGATACATACCCAATATATCCTTAACCTCCTTAAGATCCCATCTTAGTGCGTTGTGGTGGAGCAATTGGAATATAAACATCTAAAAATCTAAATATTTGGTTCTTGACCGTAAACCAATTGTAATGAAAAGAATTCATGATAATTCATTGGCCTAATGTGAATAAGTGCTACTACATGTAAAATAACATTCCCCATGTAGACAAAGAAAGTGTTGCTCTCATAAGTAATGGTCTTGCAATCAGTTGGATCTGTTTGATAAGCGATTCCGCAAGACCATTTTGAGTATGAACATATGCTAAAAGATGTTTAACAGTGATTCCAATAGCAGTACAATAATCATTGAATGCTTGAGAAGTAAATTCACTAGCATTGTTAAGGCGTATTGTCTTAATAGGATTATCTAAAAAATGAGCGCGTAGTCTAATTAATTGCGCTAGTAGTCTCGCAAATGCCAGGTTGCGAGTCGATAATAAGCATACATATGACCATCTAGTTGAAGCATCAATTAAAACCATGAAATATCTAAATGGTCCACTTGGTGGGTGAATAGGTCCACAAATATCACCATGTATGCATTCCAAAAATCCAAGAGATTCAGTCTTGATTTTAGCCGGTGATGGCCTAATAATTAATTTGCCTTGAGAGCAAGCAACACATGAGAATTCATTTGATCGTAATATTTTCTGATTCTTCAATGAATGTCCACATGAATTCTCTATAATTTTTCGCATCATAATTGAATCGGGATGACCCAATCGGTTATGCCAAATTATAAAATTATTGTGATTAAACTTCTGATTTACTATAGCATATGTTTCAACGTGCTTATATTTGTGTAGTATAACTCAAAGAAAAATATAGATAATTTTTTAATACATATTTTTGCTGAGATTGTACTTGTAATGCACAAATACTCAATATTGCCTTCATTAGTTGTCTCAATATGATATCCATTTCTGCAAATATTTTTAAAACTATTGGCCCCTAGATTGATTTTGTTGATTCCAAAACAATTAAGACTAAGTATGTTATTAAAATTAAGAATAATGCAGGGACGTACAAATATCGTACAGGTGAGTCATATCCAACAAATTTTATTTGTTACATGGTAACTTATTTTCTCTTGTCTTGAATATAGCTAAATGATTCAGTCTTCCAGGGCATTTGCATGACTTCATGAGCTAGCTAGCTAGCTAGCTTGTTTTTCCTTTTAGCTACCTGGACTTGCACTCCTTGCTAATATTTTTGCCTAGGGAATGCTGGCCGAATGGTTGGAGAAATAAGTTAGCTAGTTAGCTAACTCCCTCCACTCTTAGTTAACTAAAGAGCTAACCTATTTCATGCAGAATTATCTTGGCCAACAGTCTTTGGATTTAGTTAGCTGAGAAGCTAACTCCCTCCTTCATGGGCATGTGGAAGCTTGCTGCAGTTAGCTGAGAAGCTAACTATTTCATTTTATTTTCTTCCTTGGCCGAATGATGGTTGAAAAGAGTTAGCTGGAGAGCTAACTACTTTTTCCTGGCTCATGCACTTTTGAAATAGTTAACTAGAAAGCTAACTATTTTTATCTGTGGCAAATTTTTCATCTCCAAGCCGTGCACTTGTCAAAACAAGTTAGCTATAGAGCTAACTATTTTTCCTGGAAGCTAATCCTAGCCGTGTGCATGAAGGGAAGAGTTAGCTTGAAGCTAACTGCTTTTTTCCCTTCTCATGGCTGATTTCTTCCTCTTGCCATGGAGCTTTGCTAGATAGCTAGCTGGATTTGTATGCTTAGCTAGCTTGGAGCCTTTTTCTTCCTTCTCCATGAGCCGGATGTCTTCAAAGAAGCTAGCTGGAAAATTAATTCCAGCCAACCACCACTCTGCACTCTTACATGCTTTCACTCTCTCTCTCTTTAATTATATTTCCATTCTCATGATTACTGACTTTTGATCTTTTGGTGTTTGACAGAGATCTTTCTTCATCAAAGGATTAAATGCAATCAATGCTTAGGGAAATAATCTCAAACGGTTACATTTTTCTCTGTTTTAATTTTCTCTTTTTACCAATGTATCTAACGGATTTTTTTTGGTTTAAATAGCTGAGATTAGAGGAACACAATGAGGAATCTGAAAAAGAAAAAGAAGAGAAAGAAATCAAGAAAGAGAATGTTCATTGCATATTTTTCAAGTGTTGGAAAGCAAGTTCTTGTGCATTGAAGTTGACAAATCTCAATCACTGCTCAAGTCGTCCAGATCCGGTAAAGCATTCAAAGCTTCAGCTATCTCAGAGATCCACATTCATTGCTGAAGATTTGCTTCAAATTTGTAAAGTATTCTTTGAATATTTGCTCAAGTTAGGAAGCTATCTGTTATCTATTCTGAAATTTCTTGTAATAGGGTTAAGGATAACCCTAGATTGTTGATTGGCTTCCTTGTGCCGTTAAACAAAAGATCTAGCCGGGTAAGGCTAGGGTTTGGCTTCCTTGTGCCGTTAAATAAGAGAACTAGCCGGATAAGGCTAGGGGTTTGGCTGCCTTGTGCCGTGAAACAAGAGGACTAACCGGGAAGGCTAGGGGTTATAATCGTTGTGATACGATTAGTGAAATTCCCAAAGGATTTTTGGGGAGTGGATGTAGGAGCCGAGTTTGGCACCGAACCACTATAAACCTCTTGTGTTTGTGATTGCTTATTCTGTGTTTTTTTTTTCGTGCACTCCACTACACCGCTGCGAACTAATTTTTAACTAGTGATTAAGCACATATCTGCGCTAGTAATTGATTTTAAATACCCAATTCACCCCCTCTTGGGTTGCTACATCTGGGCAACAAGTGGTATCAGAGCAGTGTGCTCTTGATTCCTATAGCTTTGAGAAGCTTAGAGCCAAAGATCAGTAGTAATCCAAATGAGATCTATGTTGACCGAAGGACAATCAACTAATAGACCACCTTTGTTCAATGGAACAAATTACACATGTTGGAAAGCACGAATAAAAATCTTCATTCAAGCACTTGATTATGATTTATGGGGAATCATAATTAATGGACCACACACACCCACTGTTAAGATTGATAATATTGATATTGCAAAACCTGAATCAGAATGGGATGAGCAAGATAAGAAATTAGCTCAATTAAATGCAAAAGCTATGAATGTTCTTTATTGTTCTCTTGATGCAAATGAGTTTAACCGTATATCTACTTGCATGTCTGCTAAAAAGATTTGGGATAGACTTGAAGTCACCCATGAGGGTACTAATCAAGTCAAGGAATCCAAAATTAATATGCTTGTTCATAAGTATGAATTATTTAAGATGGATTCAGCTGAAAATATCACTGATATGTTTACTAGATTTACTGATATCATTAATGGTTTGAAAAGTTTTGGAAAAATCTTATGCTAACAGTGATCTTGTTAGAAAAATTTAAGATCTTTACCTAGATCATGGGAAGCAAAAGTGACTGCTATACAAGAAGCAAAAGACCTCAATACTTTATCACTTGAAGAATTGGTCGGTTCTTTGATGACTCATGAACTCCAGCAACGACAACACAATGATGAAGATGAATCAAAGAAGAAAAGGACTATGGCATTGAAGAGTGCTGCTCAAAATAAGGAAAGTGAGGAAGAAACCAGTGATAGTGAAAAAGATGATGAAATGACACTTATCTCTAGAAAATTCAAGAAATTTATGAGGAGAAAAAATTTGGAAAAAGAAAAATATTTACCAAAGGAGATCATAGCAAAGAAAAGGAAAGAAGTGAACCTCCTATATGCTTTGAATGTAAGAAGCCTGGACATATCAAACCGGAATGTCCACAATTGAAGAAAGGATTTAAGAAAATAAAGAAGAAAGCTATGTTGGCTACATGGAGCGACAGTGAAGCAACAAGTTCAGAAGATGAAGAAAAGACTGAAGTCGCCAATGTATGTTTCATGGCTGATGATAATGAGGTAAGTCCTAGTTTTCTAGATGACTTTACTTTCGATGAATTGCATGGTGCATTCTATGAACTTGTAGATGATTTTGCAAAATTAAGTTCAAAGAACAAAGATTTGAAAAATGAAATTAAAGAACTTATTCTTGAAAAAAAAGAATTTCAAATAAAAATGAATCATTATAAAGGAAAACCAAGATTTGAAAAATAAAGTGAGTAAATTAAGACCAATTATTGATAAATTTACTTTGAGTTCAGAAAAGTTAGAAATGATATTAAATAGTTAAAGGACTGTTTACAATAGAGCTGGTCTTGGATATAATCCTATTGAAAGACAAAAATTTCTGAAAAATATTTATGTGCATGCTGATGATTCAACTAAAATTACTTGCTTTAAATATGGTAAATTAGGACACAAAGCATATACTTGTCACACACACAAAGTTAAACAAATATGGGTTCCAAAAGGAACTATTTTAACTAACCCAAAAGGTGCATGCAGTGTGCCTGCTACCCGAGCAACTAAAAGACAATGGTACTTGGATAGTGGGTGCTCAAGACACATGACGGGTGATGAATCTCAATTCATCACTTTAGAGGCAAAAGATGGAGGT
This sequence comes from Calamus simplicifolius, assembly GCA_900491605.1. NCBI lineage: Eukaryota > Viridiplantae > Streptophyta > Magnoliopsida > Arecales > Arecaceae > Calamus > Calamus simplicifolius. Next base: position 977,646 of record UESW01004534.1, on the reverse strand, counting down.
GTTGTTACTTTTGGTGATAATGGCCAAGGAAAAATTATTGGCATTGGAAAAATAGGTATCACACCTCATGCTTTTATTGATAATGTCTTACTTGTGAAAGGATTAAAACATAATTTACTAAGCATTAGTCAATTATGTGACAAAGGATTTAAAGTTACATTTGAATCATCTTTATGCATTGTTAAAAATCCTACAAATGAAAATATGAAATTTATTGGTCATAGCATGGTAATGTATACATTGTTGATTTGAATGATTTGAATGATCGAAATGTTGATTGCCTAGTTGCTATGAATAATAAAACTGATAATAGTTGGTTATGGCATCGTAGGTTAGCTCATGCAAGCATGGATTTGTTATCTAAATTAATCAAAAAGGATTTAGTAAATGGTTTGCCAAAACTTACTTTTGAAAAAGATAAAATCTGTGATGCTTGTCAACTTGGAAAACAACCCGAGTATCTTTTAAATCGAAAAATGTGATTTCAACCACTAGACCTTTAGAACTCTTGCATATGGATTTATTCGGTCCTATAAGAACAACTAGTCTAGGAGGAAAAAGATATGGTTTTGTCATGATTGATGATTTCTCTCGTTTTACATGGTTTTATTCTTAGCTAGTAAAGATGAAACATTTCCATCATTTCAAAAATTATTTAAAAGAATTACAAATGAAAAGAATTCTTCTGTTTTATCGATACGAAGTGATCATGGAAAAGAATTTGAAAATCAATTTTTGAAAAATTTTTGTAATGAAAATGGAATTGAACATAATTTTCTGCACCCAGAACACCTCAACAAAATGGAGTAGTAGAAAGAAAGAACAGAACTTTAGAAGAAATGGCTCGTACCATGTTGTATGAGAGTAATCTCCCAAAATACTTTTGGGCTGAAGCTATCAACACTGCATGTTATGTTTTAAATCGTGCATTAATCAGACCTGTTTTGAAAAAGACTCCGTATGAACTTTGGAAAGGAAGAAAACCTAACATCGGTTATTTTCATGTTTTTGGATGCCGCTGTTTTGTTTTAAATAATGGAAAAACAAACCTTGATAAATTTGATGCTAAATCTGATGAAGGAATTTTTTTCGGTTATTCTTTACATAGTAGAGCTTGTAGAGTTTTTAACAAAAAGACTTTACTAGTTGAAGAATCAATTCATGTTATCTTTGATGAATCTAATGATCTTCCATTAAGGAAGAGAAAAGGTATAAATGATACAGATGAAATTGAAGATCAACTCAAAGATATCACCTTGAAGGACAAGAGGATTCAGATACACAAGAGGTAAATAAAGAAAGCAACGCTAATCCACCTGAAGCCTCACAAGGTAATGATGATTTAGAAAGAGGATGGAGGTATGTTCACAGTCACCCTAAAGATCAAATTATTGTGAATTATCTCAAGGAATTAGGACGAGATCGTCATTTAGAGATACTTATAATAACTTAACATTTGTTTCTAAAATTGAACCTAAATGCTATGATGAAGCTAAAAATGATGCTGATTGGATAAATGCAATGCATGAGGAACTTAATCAATTTGAAAGAAATAATGTATGGACTCTTATTGATAGACCTCATGATCATCAAATTATAGGAACTAAATGGGTTTTTAGAAATAATTGGATGAACATGGTAACATAATTAAAAATAAAGCAAGACTAGTAGCTAAGGGTTATAATCAAGAAGAAGGAATTGATTTTGATGAAACTTATGCCCCTGTTGCTAGATTAGAAGCTATCAGATTACTTCTTGTTGTTGCTTGCTTTATGAATTTTAAACTATATCAAATGGATGTTAAAAGATCTTTCCTAAATGGATACATTGCTGAACAAGTTTTTGTGGAACAGCCACCCGGCTTTGAAAACCACTTGTTTCCAAACCACGTATTTAAATTAAACAAAGCTTTGTATGGTTTGAAGCAAGCACCCGGGCTTGGTATGAGAGGTTAAGCAAATTCTTGATTAGTAATGACTTCATTCGAGGAAACATAGATACAACTCTATTTATTAAAAGATAAAATAATGATATTTTAATTATTCAAATCTATGTAGATGATATCATTTTTGGTGCCACTAATGATTCTTTATGCAAGGAGTTTGCTAAGCTTATGCAGGGAGAGTTCGAGATGAGTATGATGGGAGAATTAAATTATTTTCTCGGACTTCAGATCAAACAAAGAAAAGATGAGATCTTTATAAGCCAATCCAAGTATATCAAGGAAATGATCAAAAAGTTTGGCATGGAGACATCTAAGAGTATCGGTACCCCTATGAGCTCATCTTGTAGACTTGAATCTTATAATTTTAAAAAATCTATTGATTTAAAACTTTATAGAGGCATGATAGGATCTTTATTATACTTAACTACTAGTAGACCTGATATCCTGTTTAGTGTTTGCATGTGTGCCAGATATCAAGCTAATTCTAAAGAATCACACTTGCTTATTGTTAAAAGGATATTTAAATATTTAAATGGAACTAAAAATTTAGGACTTTGGTATGACAATCTAGCATTGACTTAATAGGATACACTGATTCAACTTTGCTGGATGTAAATTAGACAGAAAATCAACTAGTGGAACTTGCCAATTCCTAGGTGTTAACTTAATCTCATGGTTTAGCAAAAGGCAAACTTCAGTAGCATTGTCTACGGTCGAGGCCGAATACATTGCAGCTGAAAGTTGCTATGCTCAAATTTTGTGGATTAAGCAGCAGCTAGAGGATTATGGTATCAAACAGAAAGGCATACCAATAAAATGTGATAACACTAGTGCAATTAATTTAACTAAGAATCCCATTCAACATTCAAGAACTAAACATATAGAAATTAGACATCATTTCATTAGGGATCATGTTAATAATGATGGCATTGTACTAGAATTCTTATGTACTAAAAAATAACTTGCAGATATTTTTACTAAACCATTAGAAGAATCAAAATTTTATGAAATTAGAAGGGAACTTGGAATGATTGATCCATCTATTTAATTAATTATGCTTATGGTACTTGACTTTATGATTAAAAATCATGGTTAGCATGTATTGCTTGACTAATCTTAATCTAATCAATCAAATCCTTCATGAAATATCTTTTAAATTACAATCATTGCTTTCGTCTTTTAGTGTATCAATTAACTGACTAGTTAACTGGCTTTGGCCATCTCCCTACCATGAAGTTTACTTCAATTAATTCCACTCAACCAGCCACCTACCTTTTCTTGGATTTCTTTAAAGTAGTTAACTGACCAGGCAACCAACCAGCCACCTGATCAGTTAACCGCTTTAGATTTTCATATAAAAGCTTTTGTCCCTCTTCACTTCACACGTTTTCACCAAGAAAACTTGTCTCCAACCGGCTTCTTCTCTTCTTCTCCACTCCTTCTCCAAACCGTCTCCACTCCTTCCTTCATTCTTCTTCTTCAAGCTTCAATTTCCACATCTAGAAGAAAGGGAATGGCTCCAAAGAAGAAATCAACTCATTCAAGAGAGGAGTCCTCCGATCTTTCAAAGAAGCCTTCTTCTTCTTCAAGATGTATCTTTCCAACCCTTACCACTAATCAATAGCTAATGGAAGGTTAGTAGATTTTAATTTCCTAGAACAAAAGAGTTTAAGATAGGAAAACTACTCGCATCTCAAGGTTGGTCAAATCTATTATCCTTTAAAAAGCCTATCTTTTCAAATTTAATACATGAGTTTTATGAAAATATAAATTTTGGTGGTGGAACCATAGCCTCAATTGTCAAAAATATTAAAATCCAATTTGATAGTAAAATGCTAGGTTTCGCCTTAGGTATTCCGTCAAGTGGAATTCTAGAAAACTTTCCAAGTGAAAGAAACTATAAAATTGTAACGATTTTAGGCTTAGAGGATGATGATGCTAATATAGTTAATCTTGATGCAAACATGTTATCTGTTGAAAATAAATTACTACATAGCATCATTGCAAAGATTTTTGCCCCTCGTGCCAGATTGTTTAATGTTGTAACTGATAGAGATATATGTATAATGTTTGATATATTAGAAGAAACTCCTTTAAATTTTTCTGAATTAATGATGATAATAATGAAAGAAGCTGTAGGTAGATCTAAAGCTGCATTATATTTCTCACCTACGTGTTTGAATTTCACCATGTGAAACTCAAAGGAGAAACGAGTGTAGCATTGGATCATACTGATGTATTTAATGCTCATTCTCTCCACTGTATGGATTATGCTAAATGAAATGGTATATGGACCAAAGTTAGGTCTAGAACTGGTGATAAACCTGCTCTTCAACCAATAAATTTAGCACCTTTAGATCCACCTCCACCTGCTTGTTCTCCTCCAAACTTCTTTAATTTTGATTTTAATCAACCCAATCCATTCTTAGCTGCAATGACTAAACCAAATCCATTTTTAACTGAACCTTCTGATGTACCCGAATCTTTAAATCGATATGACAACTCAACTTCTACTCTTCCTACCGTGCGAATCTGTGAAGAATAGATTCAGTGGATTATCCGTGAACTTTTCATTGCTCAATCGAGTCGAAGTACCAGTGACAGCAATTCATCTGTTAATGACTTCACTATGGTACCCCATATCTCCTCAGTTTTTAAAACTTTCCAATTAATTGTGACTCAAAATCAACTTGTCCATGATATTAATGTTCTTAATGGCGGAGTGTTCCACCATAATGATTCTTTGATGGATCGTATTTTGAAAGAAGTCGACCTATTGAAATCCAAGTTTGAAAACTTTGAAACTAAAGCTGAATGGGTGACTTATCAAATGCGATCTAATGAAAGCCAAACGAATGATGCAACGAATGCTTTTGATCACCTGAACGCATCTACTGTGAAGCTTAGCAGTCTCGTAGAAACCTACATTGCTCTCTCTGCTGTCTCAGCTCCTGATGCATCGTTCTCTCATCCAAACCTATGGATGCCTCCTCCGCAACAGTCAGATGATGTCCTTGGACCATCCAGTCGACCGAACGGATCCTCTCAGCAACCAAAAGTTATCTCTTCAGATGATGATAAATGACTTCATGATGTTTGTTCTATGTTTTGTATGATGCTTGTAATATGTGTCCTATGAGTGATGAATGTTTAGGACAATGGTTTGTAATATTTATCTTATGCTTGACTTGATGTATTATGTTTGACTTAATATGAATATTGTATGCATTTTATCTTCATGAATTATGCGTTGGATTATTGCATATTCCTCAAATCGGCCACGATCGATCTCGGACCGTGGCGATCGGTCCGATCGCCGACGATCCGACGGTTGCGATCGATCCAAGCCCTGATCCCGATCGGCCACGATCGATCTCGGACCATGGCGATCGGTCCGATCACCGACGATCCAATAGTTACGATCGATCCAAGCCCTGATCCCGATCGGCCACGACCGATCTCGGACCATGGAGATCGGTCCGATCGCCGATGATCCAACGATTGTGATCGATCCAAGCCCTGATCCCGATCGGCCGCGACCGATCTCAGACCGTGGCGATCAGTCTGATCGCCGATGATCCAATGGTTGCAATTGATCCAAGCCCTGATCCCGATCGGCCGCGACCGATCTCGGACCGTGGCGATCAGTCCGATCGCTGACGATCCGATGGTTACGATCAATCCAAGCCCTGATCCCGATCGGCCATGACTGATCTCGTACCATGGCGATCGGTCCGATCGCCAATGATCCGACGGTTGCGATCGATCCAAGCCCTGATCCCGATCGGCCACGACCGATCTCGGACCGTGGCGATTGGTCCGATCGCCAACGATCCGATAGTTGCGATCGATCCAAGCCCCGATCCCGATCGGCCATGACTGATCTCAGACCGTGGCGATTGGTCCGATCACCGATGATCCGACAGTTGCGATCGATCCAAGCTGTGATCTCGATCGACCATGACCGATCTCGGACCATGGCGATCGGTCCGATCACCGACGATCAGACGGTTGCGATCGATCCAAGCCCTGATCTCAATCGGCCACGATCGATCTCGGACCGTGGCGATCGGTTCGATCGCCGATGATCCGATGGTTGCGATCGATCCAAGCTCTGATCTCGATCAGCCTCGACCGATCTCGGACCATGGCGATCGGTCCGATCGTCGACGATCCGACGGTTACGATCGATCCAAGCCCTGATCCCGATTGGCCACGACCGATCTTGAACCGTGGCGATCGATCCGATCACCGATGATCCGACGGTTGCGGTCGATCCAAGCCCTGATCCCAATCGGCCACGACCGATCTCGGACCATGGCAATCGGTCCGATCGGCGATGATCCGACGGTTACGATCGATCCAAGCCCTGATCCCGATTGGCCACGACCGATCTCGGACCGTGGCGATCGGTCCGATCGCCGACGATCCGACGGTTGCGATCGATCCAAGCCCTGATCCCGATTGGCCACGATCGATCTCGGACCGTGGCGATCAGTCCGATAACCGACGATCCGACGGTTGCGATCGATCCAAGCCGTGATCCCAATCGGCCACGATCGATCTCGGACCATGGCGATCGGTCCGATTGCTGACGATCTGACGGTTGCGATCGATCCAAGCCCTGATCCCGATCAGCCAGGACCGATCTCGGACCATGGCAATCGGACCGATCACCGATGATCCGACGGTTGTTATCGATCCAAGCCATGATCCCGATTGGCCATGACCGATCTCGGACCGTGGCGATCGGTCCGATCGCTGACGATCCGATGGTTGCGATCGATCGAAGCCCTGATCCCGATCGGCCTCGACCGATCTCGGACCATGGCGATCGATCCGATCGCCGACGATCCGACGGTTGCGATCGATCCAAGCCCTGATCCTGATCGGCCATGACCGATCTCGGACCGTGGCTATCGGTCCGATCGCCGATGATCTGACGGTTGCGATCGATCTAAGCCCTGATCCCGATCGGCCACAATCAATCTCGGACCATGGTGATCAGTCCGATCGCCGACAATCCGATGGTTGTGATCGATCCAAGCCCTGATCCCGATCGGCCACGATCGATCTCGGACCGTGACGATCGGTCCGATCGGCAATGATCCGACGGTTGCAATCGATCCACGCCATAATCGATCCTGGTCGGCGATGAACGATCTCAGACCATCGCATTCGATTCGATCGGCGATGATCCGACGGTTGCGATCGATCGAAGCCATGATCGATCCCGGTCGGCGATGACCGATCCGACGTATGTACCAAAATTAATTTTTTTAAAACAATTGCGATGCATTTCATTGCATCACAATGTTTTATTTTTATTTTTATCTTTTATTTATATTTTATAAAATTTAATTTTTAAAAATATTGCGACGCAATACTTGCGTCGCTAAATTAAAAATTATTTTTATTAATTTACTATTTTATTGCGTCGCTATTGCGTCGCCATTTAACATAATTTATTTTTAAAAAACTTTGCGACGCACTCAGTTGCGTCGTAATATTTTTATTTCATAATTTTTTTAATATTTTATAAAATTAAATTTTTATAAAACATTGCGATGCAATACTTGCGTTGCTAAATAAAAAATTATTTTTATTAATTTACTATTTTATTGCATCGCTATTTAATATAATTAATTTTTTTAAAAACATTGCGACGCAATGAGTTGCGTCGCAATATTTTTATTTTATAATTATATTTTATAAATATTAATTTTATTTAAAATTATTGCAATGCAATTAGTGCATCGCTAAATTAAAAATAATTTTTTAATTTTCTGGTTTATTGCGTCGCTAATGCGTCACTATTTAACATAATTAATTTTTTTTAAAAATATTGCGACGCACTGAGTTGCATCGTAATATTTTATATTTCATAATTCTATTATAAAAACTAAATTTAAAAATATTACGATGCATTACTCGCGTCGCTAAATTAAAAAATTAATTTTTTTTGATTTTCTGGTTTATTGAGTCTCTAATGCGTCGCTAATTGCATTGCAATGTTTTGTTATCGTGGAGGCATCGCAATGTGGTCGCAATTTAGCGACGTAATGATGCGTCGCTAAATTTGCTTCGCTATTTTAGTATTTCTTGTAGTGAAATTAGTACACAATCTTTTATTAGAATGAAAATTATTTCAAATTTATTAAGAAGACAATCGTGTGTGTATATATATATATATATATATATATATATATATATGATATTTACCTCAAAAAAAGTTTCTTCAACAATGTAAAATGATGAGGTAGAGACTCGTGTTATATAATTAAAGAGTAACAATAGAACAAAGAGACTAATAAAAGAAAGTATTAAAATATGTCTCTCTTATTTTATCTTTCTTAATTCATATCCTATTTCATCAATCCTTTTCAAATACAATTTCATACCATCTATTTATAGGCATTTGGTAAAAGATGTTATAGGTAATGCCAATAGACATAACCTCCCTTGGAATACCAATGGACACCATCTTTATAACTTAACATAACCTCCCCTTAGAATTCGAATGGGCATCCATTTTATTAGCAATCAACTTAAAAGCTTATATATTTGAACTATTACAAAATAGGCAAATAAAACCTATAATCTAAGGTGCTTTTCTTTAAAGAAACATTATAGGTTGACTTAGGTAGTAATCCAAAACTTTTTATATTTGCACTCTAGCAAAAAAAGATAAATAGGAACTTTAGATGCATTGTTTTTGAGGAAACTATAAAATGTTTGATTCGAGTATAATTTAAAAGTTTCTATATTTGAACTATGATAAATCGGACAAGTAAAACTTATGGTCTAAATATCGAATGCATCGTCTTTGAAAAAATTACAAAATTAGTTAACACAAACACCATATCAAAAAACTATATATTTGGATTATGATAAAAATGACAATTAGGGCCTATAGTTTGGACATCGAGTTTAATTCAATACCCTAATTCAGCCATTTGGCTTATATGGCTATATATTTAGTCAAGATTTGTAGATAAGCTTGACTAGTTGGTCTTATCTATGATACTTTCATTGCTAATTAAGATCCATTTGATATAAATTGGATCAAATTCACTTGTTGGGTCCAGTTGAAAACCAAATACAATATTTTAAATTAATGACCTAATCTAATTATCAGCATCCAACTACTAATTGGGTCAAAATCTTAGGATATCTCTAATACTCAGACTTGATTAGTATGCCTAGTTGATACCAATTTAGTTAATTTGAAGACTTGAACTCGATCGGTGCACCTGATTTTTTTCAATAATTAGGTCAAATTTAAGGTTTGAACTCAGCTCGCAAATCTACTTACTAATGGCTAGTCAAATAAAACATTTAGCTCAATTCCTAATCCTTTTGTAGATCCAATTGTAGCTATTGCTGAATAAGTCAAATTCAATCCGAATAGGTTTGAGCCATATCTAGGTTGAGATCTTGAATATTCAATTTAAGTCATGGTAAAAGAAAATAATAGACGGCCATAACAACAATTTGAGATGGTTAAGTTTGTCTTAAGACACTAGATTAAGGCTTTGGTCCAAAAGAATGTGGGTTTAAATGCTACTCTCTTACGGGGAGACCATCCTTGTCCCATGGAATTCTTCCATATCTAAGCCTCTTCAAATGTTGTTTCCCCCCTTTAAGACCCTAGTCTGCATAGGATGATCACAAACATCCCTAGTTGGCATTTCAATGTAGTGTGTTCCCCCTCATTAATCCATTTTTACGTGCCTACAAATCACTCTCTGATGATGCCTTGATTAAGAAATTCATGCTAATTCAAATTCATGTTGTGAATGAAAATTGATTTAAATTGGCATTAGATAGAGATGAAAAATCAAGCCTTTAGCCAACAGGGAATAATAATACATCCTTATCTGAACCCCAAATTCATGCTGATTGAAATTGGCATTCCTTGAATGAAAATTGATTCAATTGGGTGCTGGATAAAGATGGGAAATGATATCATGAATGGAAATTTCCATTGGCCAACAAGGAAATCTCTAATGCCTCATGAAACAGCCTCGCTATCTGCGTTTATCATCCGTGGTCCTCAGGGTGATATGCTGACTGCGGGTGGTTTTGGCACCCTTGATTCCTCTGTCCCTATGATAGAACTTTATGCAGCATGGGCAGATATTTCTTATGCCTCTCAGCACTTCCATGCTCATCGTCTCGTTATCGAGGGTGATTCGATGACGGTTATCCATGGCTGAGAAAGGAGAATATTTTCAACGGCCCCAGTATTCCTATTCTCAGGGACACATGGTCTATTTTACAGAGAGTTGGTTCTGTCCGGATTCGACATATCTACCATGAAGCCAACTCGTTGGATAGCAGCTTCTGTGGCTCAGCATGCTGCTGGTTGGATTTGACGGCTGGATGACCCCTGCCCCTCTGTCTTACTGACATATCTGGAATAATTCGTACTAGACTAGTATGATTATCCGCTTGTACCAAAAAAAAAAAAAAAAAAAAAAAAAAAAAACAGCCTCGCTATCAACATTATGCCCTCTTTGGCAAAAGGCCCTAAAGCTCTAGAAAAAGGCACTTACATCTTCTCCACAGGACATTTGTCTTCCCCAGCTCGACTTCGCTCTCAACCCTTGCTCTTCTTTTTCTCCCTTCCATTGGCTGTCATAAAAAAAATAGAAAAGGGATGAGAGAGAGGGGAGGAGGCTCTTAGTAATCATGGAAAAAAGATCTAGGTGTCTTACTTAACCCTCCATTCTTAGTAGTCAAGGAAAAAATTAAGGCCCATGTAACCTATTTAACCTGTATAACTTGTACAACCTATGTTACTCATATAAACTCATTTGTTATGAATGTATGACCCATATGACACATGTAACTCTTACAACCGATATATCTTGTTTAAACCAATTCATTCATAAAGTAATTATATATTTAGAATTATAATTAAAGCAATATATTTATCCAATGTAATTTTAACTGTTCCCTATTTATTTCCATTCAACCATTGGATCCAATAACGGTAAAATAATAATCAAGTAAAAGATGATATTAACTTGGCTAAATAGGTTTGTTGGGTCATGTCTGGGTTGATGAGTCAAGTTATCTGAATTGACCTGTTTAATAATTGAGTTAACTATGATTTAATTTTGGATTAGCAGGTAATCTAAGACTCCACTTATTTATTAATTGAGTCTAACATGTTAGCTTAATTTTAATCCAAACTTATTTATGCTCAACCCAAATCCATTAACTTTCTATTTGATTCAAACTGTATTCATAGATCATGTCTAAAATTGCTATTTATAGTTTGTGCATGGGGCAAAAAATATAGGTCCGTAAGAAGATTGGCACCATTTAACCCAACTTGACCTAAAATTGGGTACTTGCATCTCTTAAGCCAACTTAAACGTGATGTCTTCTCATGCTTTAAGTGAGAAAGGTTGCTCATTGTTTCATCTTCTACTCACACTTAATGTAGGGTTTAGTTAAGCATGGATACCGAATCTATGCACTGAAATGAGTGGGAGAAACAATAGGGATTGTGTGCTTTTAATGATAGCACTCATGTTTTCTGACTTGCTTGTGGAGCTCAGTTTGCAATGTCATTGAAGAAATCAAAAGAGGTTCCATTTGGAAGCTAGATATTGATGTCCACATAAACCATAGTTTCAATCATCTTGTAGCTTCAAATTAAACTATGGCTCAACATTCTAAACCTTAAAGTCCAAACTCATCTCAGCCATTTGGTGGATTAGTAAATAACTTTTCTTCTAACAACATAGTATCTCAAATTTTTAAGTTTTCTATTTAGATCTATTGATGCATCTACTGAAAAAAAGAATGACAAAAAATATGCATTCCTATGGTATTTTTTCTTTATTTGCTAATGATATATCTTTTATGGCTTAACTTTTAGTTCTATTTTTATAAGTTCATATTGCAACTCCAAGTCAGTCTAGATCACCACTCTGCTCTTTATGCAAAAGTTCAATCCGCTTTCATTTAAATCATCTAGATAAAATGGTTGATATGTTTCCAATGCTCTAGCTTTTTTGCTAATCATTACATGTGATTTTCGAGCTCACCAAGGATCAATAATCTTAACGTTACCAAAATTTGATTTGTTCTCCCAAAAAACTTTCCAACCACATTTTGATTCATGATATATTGACAACTAATGCTACATGCAGAAAACAAATCTTGCTCATTTATTTGCACAAGAAATTATTTTGAATAGCTAATTCTAATGTAGAATTCAATCTTAAGATGTCATATTGGGTTTATGGTTCAACATCATTTGTTACTAAAACAATAGAAAATGTGGGTCAAGAGAAATCCAAATTAATTTAAATTAGAACCAATTAAAAATATTATGTGCATTTTGCTAAGGCAAAAAAAGAAAAGAAAAAGAAGAAGAAGATAAAATATTTTACTCGACTTGCTTTCAAATAAAGAGAATTCAATTGTTTTTTAGCCGAAGACCTACCATCAAAATACATAAGTTAAGCAATCTCCATCGAACCCAAATATCGAATCCTAAACTCTCATTGTTGCACACTATACTTACCATAAATAACACCAAGAATCGTGCAGATAAAGGATTAAGAAAGAGAAGGTGGAGAGTGATATGATGGGTCGAAGGTGAAGGCAGGAAATAGGGAACATATCTCTTTTTCCAATGATGGAAGTGAGGGGAGGATCGTCAACGGTGATGGAAGCTACTAGAGTATCTAAATTGCTCACCCCTAACTTGTGGTGCTAAAGAGGGAGTCATTGGGAAGAGTTTGTCGGAGAGGAGTCTCTCTTTCTATTTTCTTTTTCTTCTTTTCCACTAAAACCTAGCTCCCTTTGTTTTTTTTTTTTTCTTTCTTTTACAAAGGATTCATTGCCTCACTGCCTTATAAAGAGGCAGTGGTTATGATGGATGCATGACTTGGCATCTAGTACTAAGTCAGCTAAGAATCTCCCACTTGTTCATATAGAAATGATACTCACAACCTCATTTCACCTCTCCTCCATGCATTGCAGTGGGATGTATAATCTAATGAAACTTACATACAATATAACACTGTTGGCCTAGATGGCAACCCAAGAGGGGGGGTGAATTGGGTTCTAAAAAAATTTAACACTTTAAAAACCAATTGCTTTGATATGAAGATGCTTGAGTGCAATGTATATATAAATGCTAAGCACAAATAAATAAGATAGAGAGAAAGAGAGACAAAGCACGACAAACACAAAGTTTTTATAGTGGTTCGGTGTATCCAACACCTACGTCCACTCCCTAGCAGTACTTGGGTCCACACTATAATCCACTAGATTACAGTCGAGTTATTTTACAAGCTCACAACTCAAAAACTTATTGTTTTCCCGGGGTCACAACAAACCAGCTAGTTTTCACAGGCTCACCAGCACAAAACCTAACCACAAGCTATCCTTAGCTTGTCCGAGGTATACTACCTCCACTAATTCAATCCTTGATTGAATTAGATAAACTACAAATCAATTAAGAATTTATAACAATAACAACTCCTAAATTGAGCAAATGAACAATATAAGTAAATGAAAATAGAAAAGCCTGATTTCTGAAGCAATGTAGGGCTTGAGCTTTTCTTCTTTTCTTTTCTCCTTCTCCTCTTTTGAATTAAATGGAAGTAGAGCACTTGAAGAGATGAAGAACCGGCTGAAGATTTTAGGGCTTTTCTCCCTCTTTTTCAAAGCTGAGGAAATCCTTTGAAATATCTCTTTTTGACGTCTTTGGATTCCTCTTCTAACTCTCAATAGTGAATAGGCTTTGGCTCAAAAGATTTCTTGAAGTGGGATTTTTGATTTCTCTTTCTTTCTTTTCGTTTCTCTATTTTTCCGTTCCTCTTTTTTTTTTTTGAATGGCTTCAATCCCTTTTTATATACATTCCAATCCACGAGTAGGTGAGAAATAGCCGTTGGAGTTGTCCTTGGATGATCCTTACAAAAAGAAAATAGATCCGTTAGAGGTTAGGTAAGAAAAATATATCCGTTGGAAAACTTGAAATTCTGTTTTTGACGTGGAGGGGTCGACTCCAGGTCTTCAGGTGTCGGCTCCAATCAGGTGTACAAAAATAGAAAAAGACGATCCGTCAAGGTGTCGGCTCCGAGATTTTGAAGTGTCGACTCGGTGAGATCTGGGGTCGACTCTAATTTTCTGAAGGTGTCGGCTCCGCCAGTGCCCGAAAAAACACTCTCTGTAACTGGCCTGGGGTCGGCTCCACACTCTGCAGGTGTCGACTCTAATTTCTCATGTGTCGGCTCAGGAATCTAGGGGTCGGCTCCGAACCGTGCCGAAAATCAACACTGTTCGATACTCTTAGGTGTCGACTCCAAGGACTTAGGGTGTCGGCTCCAAGTTCTGAACTTTCATTGATTCCTTTTAACTTCAACTTGAAACAGATTTTCTAAGTAACATATTGATGAATAACCAATCTTAATTCCTGAAACACTTGTCAAACTTATCAGAAACATAAGCAATGTACTCAATGCTTTTGTTAATCATCAAAATCAATAATTGGGTCAACAATCTCCCCTTTTTGATGATGACAAAAACATTGAGTATATGCCTGATTAATCAATGAAAATTTCAACACATAGAAAATTGTCATAGTTAAGCTCCCCTGAATGAGGTAGCTCCCCCTATGATAATCAAAATAACATCTTTTCTTCTTATCATTAAATCTCATGCAATTAAGTTCATTCAATGCTTGGTGCCAATTAACTAATGAGATTCATTCAATGTATATATGTAATTATCGTTTCTTCTTAACATTAACATTGAATCTCCCCTTTTATATTCAATTATAACTTTTATGCATATACAAATATCATTTACTTCTCCCCTTTTTTGTAATCAACAAAAAGGTTAGGAAGATGTAAATAATATAGATTAAAATCATTAAACATTAAGTGAATCAACATTCAATTCAAGTTACTCAATATCAAGATTCAACTTTAGTAAATATGATTTCATTAAAGTATCAAAACATTACATCATGAGTGCTTTCATACATCATTGAACAAAACATTACTTTAATTACATCAAAACCTCAAAACATATTAAACTTAAACATTACATCAAAAGATTTAAACTAAACTTTAGTACATCAAAACTAAAATTCTAAAATCTAAGAAGTCTTGCAATTCTTCTAAAATCTTTCCCATTCCTTCCTTTTGAACATTCATGAAACCGTTTAGCTTGTCATCAATAAAAGCAGATGCAGTAACAATTTTATCTTGAAGCTCTGCATTGCACTTAGAGTAAATATCTGAGTCTCCTCCTATATCTTTGATCTTTTCAAAAATAAGCTTTATGTCCGATTTCAAAGCCTCTGAAGAAGTTTCAAAAGATGAACCAAATATGGTAACCTTGTCTTCTATAGAGTAGAGGATCTCCTTAATATTCAAAAATTTAACTTCAAGCTCAGCTTTTATTCTATCTTCATGATTAGCCAAAAATTTTTGAGCTGCTCTAACTGTATATCAGAAAAACCAGAAGAACTGTAAGAAGGGGGTACAGAATCAGGTATAACTGTAGGTGCAGGTGCTGAAGTCGCCGGGGTGCCTCCGGAGGTTCTGAACAACTCGGTGGAGGCGAGTGATGCCTAGCTGAGGGTCCTACCTCGGAAGGTCCATGGTCCACAGAGTCAGCTCCAGTGGCTCTCAATTCATCCTGACCTTTCCTTAACCAAATACCATTCACCTTCTTAAAACCCATCCGGTGCAAAGTAGCAGAATTGTAGTAATCAGTGTGCCGAAGTCTCTTTAAGGGCTCATTTTTCAGAATGCTAACTCCTTGGCTTCGAAATACTCTCATCAAAACCATGCCATAAGGAAGTGTAGCTCTCTTCCTGCTGCCTGCCTCTGCCATATATCCAATAATCATTCCTGGTAGGTTAAGAGGCTATCCCGTAATCACACTGTCCATAACTACAACATCTCGCTCCGAGACATAATCAAACCTGCCGGTCTTGGGAAACAAGATCCGACTACAAATATTATGAAGCAATCTAAGCTCTAGGGTAGTTGATTAGCACAAACTTCCTCAAAGTCAGTCATCTCTCTGCCAAGTAGTCTAGAAAGTGCTATACCCCTCTCACTATGTGCACTTGCTATCAAACCAATAGCAGGGATTTCCAATAAATTCCCTAAAATTTTGGCTGTCAAATGAATTCTAGTACCTCTGACTGAGCTAACAAGCCCGCCATCTCCTCTAGACAAATTGTTGTAAAATTCCTTTACTAGACTTGGGTAAGTTGGAACATCCATTGAGCAAAAACTTTCCCAACCCATTTCCTTTAACTGTCTCCCTAAAGAAAAACCCTCTGATTCAAAAAAGTTGAAATCTACTTTCCTACCAGTTGTAATGATCTTTCAGCTAATAAATCAACTTGAGGGGAGGAAGTAGGAGGATTCACACTTTGAGTTGAAGAAGAGGAGGTTGAGGACGAACTGGGCATTGGTTGGCGAGCTGGACGCCTCGCCGTCCTTCTCCCGGTGGTAATGGGCGCTCCGAACGATGATCCACCGCTTTGGTGCCATTGGAAGCAAGGGGATGGTGAATTTGAAGGATTCAAAGGCTTGAGTGAAATGGGGAAGAGTTTGGGGATGAAACGAAGAGATTAGAAAATGAAATGTGTCGACTCTGCCCTAATATAATCGAATTGGGTCCACCAGGTGTCGACTCCCGCAAAGCGAGGGGTCGACTCCAACTCGTTGGAACAGTCAGCGCTCGAAATGGAGTCGGCTCCGCAAAGCCAGGTGTCGACTCCAGAAACACAGACAGAGCAATATGTAGAGGTGTCGACTCCACCAACTATGGTGTCGACTCCAAGAAAGTTTCAGTGAAAAATTGACAGTTTCAAATGATCCAAAACTTGTCCAAAAGGTTATCAAATTTGAATAAATCAAGGAATTCATCTTTCTAGATAAGTTTTCCTTAGAATCATGAGAATAATCTTCAAGAAGAATGATTGAAATCTAGATAATTGATCCTAGGAGGTTTAGATTATTCTAAAGGATCACAAATTCCTAATTCACCTCTAAGATAGCAGAATCTTTCTTCACTTAGGGGTTTCGTAAATATGTCAGCTAATTGTTCATCAGTACAAACATAATCAAGACAAATGTCACCATTAGCTACATGTTCTCTAATAAAGTGATATCTAATTTCAATATGTTTAGTTCTTGAATGTTGTATAGGATTTTTAGTTAAATTGATTGCACTTGTGTTATCACATCTAATAGGAGTTTTATCAAGTGTAATGCCATAATCTTCAAGTTGTCGCTTAATCCAAAGGATTTGAGCACAGCAACTTCCAGCTGCAACATATTCTGCTTCAGCAGTAGATAATGCAACCGAATTTTGCTTTTTGCTAAACAAGAGATTAAGTTGCTTCCTAAAAATTGACATGCACCACTTGTACTTTTTCTATCTAGTTTACATCCAGCATAATCAGAATCAGAATAAGCAATCAAATTTAATGTTGAGTCTCTAGAGTACCATAATCCTACATTTTTAGTTCCATTTAGGTATCTTAGTATTCTTTTTACAGCAATTAAATGAGATTCTTTAGGTTCAGATTGAAATCTAGCACATAAACAAACAAACATGATATCAGGTCTACTTGCAGTTAAGTAAAGTAGAGATCCAATCATACCTCTGTAGTGCTTTTGATCAACTTTCTTACCATCCTCATCTTTGTCTAGTTTGCATGAAGGACTCATAGGTGTTCAAGAGGTTTGATTGATTCCATTCCAAACTTCTTAAGAATTTCCTTGGCGTACTTTGTTTGGTTGATGAAAATCCCCTCTTTGCTTTGTTTGATTTGAAGTCCTAGGAAGAAGTTGAGTTCTCCCATCATGCTCATCTCGAATTCACCCTGCATTAACTTAGCAAATTCTTGACACAAAAGATTGTTAGTAGCACCAAATACAATATCATCTACATATATTTGTACTACTAATAAGTCTTTATCTTTTCTTTTCAAAAATAAGGTTTTATCTACATTTCCTCTAGAAAAATCATTTTCAATTAGAAATTTGCTTAATCTATCATACCAAGCTCTAGGTGCTTGTTTTAAACCATATAATGCTTTGTGTAATTTGAAAACATGATTTGGAAATTCATGATCTTCAAAACCAGGTGGTTGTTCTACAAAAACTTCTCATTTATAAAACCATTTAAAAATGTACTTTTAACATCCATTTGAAATAAATTGATATTCATATGACATGCAAATGCAAGTAATAATCTAATTGCTTCTAATCTAGCCACAGGTGCAAAAGTTTCATCAAAATCAATTCCTTCTTCTTGATTATATCCTTTTGCAACTAATCTAGCTTTATTTCTGATTACTATGCCATTTTCATCTTTATTCCTAAATACCCATTTAGATCCTATAACTGAATGACCTTTAGGTCTATCAACTAAGGACCATACATTATTCCTAGTAAATTGGTTTAATTCTTCTTGCATAGCTATCATCCAATTACTATCTTTTTCAGCTTCTTCAATAGTTTTAGGTTCAATTTGAGATACAAATGCAAGATGATTATTGATGTTTCTCATTGATGATCTAGTTCTTACACCTTGAGATGGATCACCTATAATCAATTCCTTTGGATGACCATAGGCATATCTCCAATCTCTAGGAAGATCTACCTCATTATGATTAGTATCAATAACATCAACCCTAGGTGAATCATTATCTTTAGCTTCTTGTTCATGATCTGAAGATACATATATTTAATTTTTTAATATCTCTTTCTAGTATATTTGTATCTTTCATCATCAATCTTTTCTGAACTTGATGCTAAAGACTCATCAAAAACTACATGAATAGATTCTTCTACAATTAAGGATTTCTTGTTAAATACTCTATAGGCTTTGCTAGTTGTTGAATATCCTAAGAATATGCCTTCATCAGATTTTGCATCAAATTTTTCAAGATTATCTTTTCCATTATTATGAATAAAACATTTACAACCAAATACATGAAAATAACCTATTTTTGGTTTTCTATCATGCCATAATTCATAAGGTGTTTTCTTAAGGATTGGCCTAATTAGGGCTCTATTAAGGATGTAACATGCCGTGTTTATAGCTTCCGCCCAGAAGTACTTTGGGAGTTGGCTTTCACATAGCATGGTACGGGCCATGTCTTCTAAAGTCCTATTTTTTCTTTCTACAACTCCATTTTGTTGTGGTGTCCTAGGTGCTGAAAAATTATGATGAATGCCATGTTCAGTGCAGAAATTTTCAAATAAGTGATTTTCAAACTCTGTGCCATGATCACTTCTAAGAGACACTATGGTGTTGTTTTTCTCATTAGTGACTTTCTTGAAGAATTTCAGAAATATTGAGAAAGTCTCATCTTTGTGAGCCAAAAATAATACCAAGTGAATCTAGAATAATCATCTACTATCACAAGGCCATATTTCTTTCCTCCTAGACTTGTTGTTCTAGTAGGTCCAAAAAGGTCCATGTGAAGTAGCTCAAGTGGCCTAGAAGTAGAAACAACATTTTTTGATTTGAAAGAGTTTCTAGTTTGTTTTCCAAATTGACATGCATCACAAATTCTGTTATTTTCAAAATCTAACTTTGGAAGTCCTTTAACTAAGTCCATTCTAATTAATTTTGAAATTAGGTGTGTGCTTGCATGACCTAATCTACGATGCCATAACCATCCAATCTCATTTACATTAGCATTATTAGCTACTAAGCAATGATTACCAGTAGACAAATTGTCTAAATCAATTAAGTATACATTGCCATTTCTATTACCAATAAATACAATGCTATTGTCAATTGGATTAGAAACAGTGCAGATAGAAGCTTCAAATGAAACTTTGAAACCTTTATCACACAATTGGCTAATACTAATTAAATTATGCTTTAAACCATCTACATATAAGACATTTTTATAAAAGTAGAGGGAGTTATCTGAATTTTACCAAATCCCATAATTTGGCCTTTACCATTATCTCCAAATGTAACAACTCCTCCTCTTTTATCTTCAAGGGTGATGAATTGATCCTTGTCACCCGTCATGTGCCTTGAACAGCCGCTATCAAGATACCACTTTTGTTTTGATCTTTTGGCCGCAAGACACTCCTGCAAGATGATCAAACTCTCTGTTTAGGTACCCAAGCTTTCTTGGGTCCTTCATGGTTAGTAGAGATAAAAATTGTTCCTTTTGGAACCCATATTTTCTTTCCTTTAATACTTAAATTAGTTTTTCTAAAATTGCATTCAAAGGCTTTATGTCCTTTCTTGTTACAATGACATGAAACTTATTTTTATCTTGTTCTCTTCCAAAGAAATTTTTAACATACTTTTGTTTCTTGTTAGGCTTATAACCTAATCCAGCTTTGTCAAATACAGCTCTTTGATTACTCAATAGCAGATTAAGTTTTTCAGAACTATATGTAAATTTATCAACTATATTTTTATATTTATCAACTTCCTTCTTTAAACTAACATTTTCATTGGAAATTGATTCTCTCTCTTTTATCAAAATTTATTTTCAGATTTCAGTTTTTCAACTTCATGAGTTAGGTTATCTTTTTCTTTAATAAGAATTGAATTATCATTTTTCAAAGATTTGCTTTTCTTTTTCAAAATTTTGAAATCACTTACTAGTTCATTAAATGCGTCAAATAATTCATCAAATGTGAAATCATCACAAGGGTTTTCAGAACTTACCTCGTTGTCGTCGTTTGCCATAAAGCAAATGTTTGCAACTTCCTTTTGTTCCTCTTCGGTAGAAGATTCATCACTTTCACTCCATGTTGCAACATATGCCTTTTTCTTTTTCTTATATCCCTTTTCAATTGAGGACAATCATATCTAAAGTGCCCCGGTTTCTTACATTCATAACATATGAGGGGGTCTTCTCTTTTTCTTTGTCCTTGTCCTTCTCTTTTTTTTTTCTCCTTTCATTTTTGTTCCATATCTTTTCTTATGGAAGGGTCTCCTTCTTTGCATAAATTTTTAAATTTCTAGCAAGGAGAGCTGTCTCATCATCTTCTCTTTTCTCACTGCTGCTTGTTTCCTTTTCTGCAGCTTTAAGGGCAATCGTTCTCTTCTTTTTAACTTCTTCCTCCTGATGTTGCTTCATGGTCAGTTCATGGGTCATCAATGATCCAAGTAGCTCCTCAAAGGTAATGTGTTTAGATCTTTGGCTTCTTGGATGGCAGTTACTTTCGCTTCCCATGATCTTGGAAGAGACCTAAGGATTTTGCGCACCAATTCAGAGTTTATTGTCTTACCAAGACTTTTTAGACCATTACAATATCAGTAAATCTAGTGTACATGCAAGTGATAGTTTCATTTTGTTCCATGCTAAACAATTCATATTTGTGCACTAAATATTAATTTTTGATTCTTTAACTTGATTAGTACCCTCATGGGTAACTTCTATCCCAAATTTCTTTTGCAAAATACATGTAGAAATTCTATTGAACTCATTAGCATCTAAAGCACAATATAAAATATTCATGGCTTTTGCATTAAGCTGAGCCATCTTCCTATCATTCTCATTCAATCCCTTTCGGATTTAGGAACTATTGAACCATCTACTAAGTGTGTGGGTGTACTAGGTCCATTAGTGATTACACTCCATAGTTCATAATCTAAAGCTTGAATAAAAATTCTTCATTCTAGCTTTTCAATAAGAATAATTTGAACCATTAAATAAAGGAGGTCTATTAGTAGAATGACCTTCAGCAAATGAAGATCCAGCTTGAGCTGCCATTTGGATCTTTAACTCTTGATCGTTGGATCAAATAAATAATGAGTACTTGCTCTGATACCAATTGTTGGCCCAGATGGCAACCCAAGAGGGGGGGGGTGAATTGGGTTCTAAAAAAAATTTAACACTTTAAAAACTAATTGCTTTGATATGAAGATGCTTGAGTGCAATGTATATATAAATGCTAAGCACAAATAAATAAGATAGAGAGAAAGAGAGACAAAGCACGACAAACACAGTTTTTATAGTGGTTCGGTGTATCCAACACCTACGTCCACTCCCGAGCAGCACTTGGGTCCACACTATAATCCACTAGATTACAGTCGAGTTGTTTTACAAGCTCACAACTCAAAAACTTGTTGTTTTCTCGGGGTCACAACGAACCCAGCTGGTTTTCACAGGCTCACCAGCACAAAACCTAACCACAAGCTATCCTTAGCTTGTCCCGAGGTATACTACCTCCACTAATTCAATCCTCTGATTGAATTAGATAAACTATAAATCAATTAAGAATTTATAACAATAACAGCTCCTAAATTGAGCAAATGAACAATATAAGTAAATGAAAATAGAAAAGCCTGATTTCTGAAGCAATGTAGGGCTTGAGCTTTTCTTCTTTTCTTTTCTCCTTCTCCTCTTTTGAATTAAATGGAAGTAGAGCACTTGAAGAGATAAAGAACTGGCTGAAGATTTTAGGGCTTTTCTCCATCTTTTTCAAAGCTGAGGAAATCCTTTGAAATATCTCTTTTTGACGTCTTTGGATTCCTCTTCTAACTCTCAATAGTGAATAGGCTTTGGCTCAAAAGATTTCTTGAAGTGAGATTTTTGATTTCTCTTTCTTTCTTTTGTTTCTCTGTTTTTCCATTCCTCTCTTTTTTTTTGAATGGCTTCAATCCCTTTTTATATACATTCCAATCCACGAGTAGGTGAGAAATACCTGTTGGAGTTGTCCTTGGATGATCCTTACAAAAAGAAAATAGATCCGTTAGAGGTTAGGTAAGAAAAATATATCCGTTGGAAAACTTGAAATTCTGTTTCTGACATGGAGGGGTCGACTCTAGGTCTTCAGGTGTCGGCTCCAG
The DNA here is from genome assembly GCA_900491605.1 of Calamus simplicifolius. NCBI lineage: Eukaryota > Viridiplantae > Streptophyta > Magnoliopsida > Arecales > Arecaceae > Calamus > Calamus simplicifolius. Next base: position 954,859 of record UESW01004534.1, on the reverse strand, counting down.
ATCGGGTGTACAAAAATAGAAAAAGATGATCCGTCAAGGTATCGGCTCCGAGATTTTTGAAGTGTCGACTCAGTGAGATCTGGGGTCGACTCTAATTTTTTGAAGGTGTCGGCTCCGCTAGTGCCCAAAAAAACCACTCTCTGTAATTGGCCTAGGGTCGGCTCCACACTCTGCAGGTGTCGACTCTAATTTCTTATGTGTCGGCTCCAGGAATCTAGGGGTCGGCTCCGAACCATACCAAAATCAATACTGTTCTGATACTCTTAGGTGTCGACTCCAAGGACTTAGGGTGTCGGCTCCAAGTTCTGAAATTTCATTGATTCCTTTTAACTTCAACTTGAAACAGATTTTCTAAGTAACATATTGATGAATGACCAATCTTAATTTCTGAAACACTTGTCAAACTTATCAAAACATAAGCAATGTACTCAATGCTTTTGTTAATCATCAAAATCAATAATTGGGTCAACAAACACGTAGTAGAAGTGCTGCATTAAGCTAACACATAACTAACGCAGTACACAATCAATCCAATCTTATTTGTGTTATGAAGAATCCGATCACATAATCAAGCACTCTCAACCCCTCAAGAGACTTGACTCTGAGCATTACTTGAAATTACCAAGTCAACCCCTAAATCTTATCTCAATCCTAACTGAGGCAACTTTCTTTGTAATTTATACAGTTTAATAGTATGATATCATTTTATAACCCTTGCCTCTTGCAACTCATGCAGTCTACAACTCATGCAATATTTCATGCAACTTTTACATTTTACATGCTTTATGCAACATATGCATTTTTTCTATAATATTGCTACTCAAGCATTTATTATGGTTATTTTAGTCTTATTCTACTCACAAAAAAAGTATCAGGGTGATCATCCATATGATTGGGATGATCTAACCCTATGACATTTATATGAACATGTGCCTTACAATATTATATTTATGAAACACATACTCAACTCAACTCATCTAAGCCTTTTCTCAACTACATGGGTATATGAATCTGCTACATGAATCTATTTCTTTCACTCTACTCTATTTAGGACCAAGTCAACAATCAAATTACAAATAGTTATATCTTTTTTAATTATTTCTATCCATGTTAGTTTAGGTATGTCTCTATCTCTATCCTTACCATGCATTATTACAAGATCACTCTTTCTAACTGAAGCATCTAAAGGTCTATGTTGTATATGTTCAAACCATCGCAATCGATTTTTTCTCATTTTATCTTCAATTGGGGCTACTCCTATTATTTCTCTTATATGATCTAAGCTAGCATATCCTGGTCTGTCAAAATCTATGAGACCTAGACTCCTCATATGAGCCTAGAACACCTCTCTAATAATGGGCTTGGTTAATTGATCAGCCAACATTCTACTAATAGAGATATGCATAAGAGTAACTTTTTCTTGCTTGACCATATCCTGAATGAAGTGATATTTAGTATCAATGTGCTTTGTTCTATAATGATATTTAGGATCCTTGGTATATTGTAATATTGTCATGCTATCAGAACATATCTGAATAGCCTTATGACCACTAGCTAATATCTCGAGTTGTCTTAAGATCCTCCTCAACCTCATGACCTCCTAAATAGCAGCTGAATAAGTAATATATTCGACTTCCATAGTGGACATGGTGATGCAGTTATGTTTCTTATTGCATCAAAAGATAACTCCATCTTCAAAGACAAACACATATCCTGATATGGATTTATGCTCGTCTTTATCATCAACCCAATTAGAATCACAAAAATCCTTTAATCTTAAGTCCTCTCCTTGATAATATAAGACAATATTAGCAATACCACAAAGATAATGGAAAATTCTCTTTACTACTTTCCAATAAGTAAGTCCTAGATTGCTTTAGTGTTGGCTAGCTAAGTCGACTGCAAAGGTAATATCAGGGCGAGTACACAATATAGCATACATCATGCTTTTCACTGCACTCGCATAGAAAATTTGCTCATCCTTTCTCTCTCCTCATCTATTTTAGGACAGTAGTTGATGCTTAAGGTGCAATCCTTTTCTATTGGAGTATCAATGGGTCTTAAATAATGCATCTAAAATCATTCCAAGATTTTCTCAATGTAAGTTTCTTTGAGATGCGCTGAGAAGTTTCTTAGAATAATTCCTTAGGATCCTTACTCTTAGCATATAATTCGCCTCAACCATATCTTTTATCTCTAAGACAGAGGATGATCAATCTTTAGTGGCATTGATCAACCCTATATTATTTTTAGCTATTAAGATAGCATCCATGCACCATACTAAAATTAGAATCTCATTTTCTGATTTCAAATATGCATATAGTAATTCTCCTCAATCATCTTCAGGTCAATCGATGTGATGGCTTTATAAAATTTAAGGTACCATGACCTAAACGACTGCTTAAGACCATATATGGATCTTTTAAGGTGGTACACTTTACCCTTCTATCCTTTAACCTTTCCATTAAGAAATATTGTCTTAAATCTATCTGATGCAGCTCCCAATCTAAATAGGCTACAATAGCTAGGATTTGACGAATGAAGGTAAATCTCATTATAAGAAAAAATATCTTCTTATAATTTACACCCTTCATTTGGGTATAGCCCTTTGCCACAACTTGGGCCTTATACTTATTAACTGAGCTGTCTGCCTTATGCTTTATCTTTAGGATCCATTTATTTTCTACTGATTTGTGCTCAGGCAGAAGGTCCACCAAGTCTCACATGTGGTTCTTCACCATTAACTCTATCTCATCCTTTATAGTAGCTAACCACTAATAATGAGCAGATGAAGCAATCGCTTTAGCAATAGAAGTTGGCTCATCTAGATCCAATGAAGTATGAAAAAACTTCAACCTCAAAATGTTGACATGGAGCAATTCCACATTTGCTTCTCCATAACTATCGATATAGACCTTGAGGATTACTATGTTGTGGAGCACTAACTCCTATAAGCGAGCTCCCACTTGGTTTACCTTTTGCGCTCCTATTGGCTAGTGCACCACTCCACTATCTAGGCATAGCACTCTCATCATCTGTGGTGATATGTAAGACATATCATAATGCCTTCCCTCACTAGAGATAATAGGAGAGTCCTCTAGTAACTCATACAAGGTCAGGTTCTTTATATGTCACCAATGCTTGGAAATTTATTCTCTAATAATTCTATATCTTTGGAGTCTACCTCCATCATTCTTCTATTAGGATGTTCATCATATGTCACATAATTCTTAAAATTCTTAGGGTACCTGATGAATACCTTTTTACTAGCTTTAGGACTCAGCTTTTCTAACCTATAGAAGGTGTTGTGAATATATCCTATCGAGCTCTATAAGTGCAAATAATCCATGGTAGGTTTCACGCGATACGAGAGCTCATATGGAGTATAAGGCATTAATTTATTGGGTATACGGTTAAAGATGTAGATAGCAGTCAATAGCATATTTTCTCATAAATTGATTTGCAGATTTGCTTACACCATCATCAATTTGACCATATCTAGTAAAGTCCTCTTTTTACACTTTGCAACTTCATTTTGTTGCAGCATTGTAATGCCCCAAGCTCACCTATGGGTCCAATTAACTCCGTTAGTGGATCAAAACCACATGGCTCAAAAATTTAAGTAAAAATTAATTGATAGTAAGTAGACTTGGTTTATAGTACATAACACTTTCTTTTCCATCCAATGTGAGACTAAATTTAGGGTATCATAACCCTTGTAATAAATATTCACAAAAAGATCAAATGCGATCCATATATATAGACATCTAATCCCCAAAAAATAAAAAGTGCAGCCAAAAGCCAATGGGGGCAAGAACAGAATACAGATTACATTGAGTGGTTAAAATATACAAAATATCAGATAGGAGCAACATATGTCCACCCTAATGCAATAAGCTCCTACTCCTAATACTTGCTCGTGTGGACCGTTCTCAAGAACAATATATTGGATACCTGCTGAAATTTGATGAAATATATATTCGGCTCGATCTTGCACTATGTATTTGTTTGCTCCTGAATCTAAAATCTAATCCAGGAGTATATCAGCAATTAATGCATATGAACAAACTTGAGAGAGCTCATAGTGAAGTATACTTTCTTTGGCTTAATGTAATTACGAGCAAAATGACCTTTTACCCTACAGTTGTAGCATTTGATCTTCGGCATATCTCTCTTGCTACCTCATTGGCCTCCCCTTGGTTTGGCTACTTTCTTCTCTTTAGGTCCCTATGCACTCCTATCACCCACCTTGCCCCTCTTCCTACTCTTAAGTGACGAAAGCTCGGCCTAGGCTATGTAGGCCGATGGGCGAGAAGCCTCAATATGCTTTGCCTTAAACTCAAGATGATGAGATATGCTTTCAAAAGTCTTGATATTCTTGCTATGAGTCTGCAAGAACTTCATTTGGCTCCACTAAGGATCTGACAATGAATAAATTACTGTTGTTGCTTATCGATAAGGTTAACTCTAGCATTCCTTAGATCTTAATCATATTCCCTATCATATGATGGTGGTCAGACATCGAATGATTTCAATCCTTGGTATACTACATAAATCTCAGGTTGAAGGCACGTAGCCTCATCGCTAAGGTTTGTCCATATCTAATCTTGAGTTGATTCCATATAGCCCAGGTTATCAAAAAACTCTCAAAATCTCTAATCAAATCATTTTGCATGTTGCTCAGCATGGTAAATTGTGCACAATAATCCTTTTTCATCTAATTTTCATAGACCTCTTGGTTATGGTGGTGTTGTGCTGAGGTGTTAGGCTCTGATAATATCATATTGAATGTTAGGATCTATATGACTTCTAATTCGTTTAGCATATACTGAATCTTTTTATGCCACATATCATAATTCTGTCCATTTAGCTTCTCACCTCTATTGCGGTTAGCTACTATAGATCTGAAGGGTATCATTGCATTCAATCAAGCAAATTCTGGACATCAAGCACATAAATCGGTATATATTAATATTAAGGAAAAATAATTAGATTTTAAATATTCTTACTTATAAATAAAGTCAAAAATTTTGTTAAGCCCATAATTGTCACTTATTTAATAAGATGAAACATAAAATCCAATAATTTTTCAAAGAAATACATTCCTTTCAACCTCAAAATACCAACATGGAACAATTCCATATTTGCTTTTTCGTAACTATGGATAAGGACCTGAGCACTACTCTTTAGTGGAGCACTAACCCCTATAGGTGAGTTCCCATTTGGTTCACCTTTTGCGCTTCCATTGGCTCGTGCATCACTCCCACTGAGCACAACACTCGCACTATCTGTGGCGATCTTTGGGATAGATCATAATGCCCACCTCACTAGAGATAGTAGGAAAGTCCTTCAATAACTTATATAGGGTCGGATCCTTTCTTATTTCATCAATGCTTGAGAATATATTCTCTATTAATTCCACATCTTTGGACTCCACCACAATTATTCCTTCACTAAGATGTTCACCATATATCACATAACCCTTGAAACTCTCAGCGTACCTGATGAACACCTTTTTACTAGCCTTAAGATAAGCTTTTCTAATCCATGGAAGGTGGTGTAAACATATCGTGCTGAGCCCTATAGACATAAATAATCCACGGTAGGTTTTGCATCATACTAGAGCTCATATGGAGTATAAGGTACCAATTTACTAGGTATATAGTTAAAAATGTAGGCAATAGTCAATAATACATCTCCTAAGAAATTGTTTGTGAGATTTGCATGTGCCATCATTAGTTTGATCATATTTAGTAAAGTTTTATTTTTACGCCCTAATACCAATTTGAAGGCAGGAAATGAAAGACATACCTTCTTTTTCAATGGCGAAAGCAATAAGAGGATCATCGATGACGATGGAGGCTACTAGAGTCTCCAAGTTTCTTACACCCCTAAGTTACTCCAAGTTTCTTACACCCCTAAGTTAGGGTGTCAAAGGGGGAGGAGATTGTCAAAGAGAGTAGAGAGTATCAAACAGAAGAGTCTCTCTTTCTCTCTTTCTATTTTTTTCTTTTCTTGTCCATAGAACTCCCTTTGGTTTATTTTTATTTTTATCCTTTTGTTTTACAAAGGACTCACTGCCTTACTACCTCACGGAGAGGCGGTGGCCACGATGAGTGCATGATTTGGCACCCAGTGATAGGTCAACCAATGAGAGCATGTTAGGGATGGGGAGATTAAAGTTGCAACATATCGAGAGTTTGAAACGGTCAAGGTTCTTTGAGCCTAGGCTACGGATGAACGCATAGGGGTTTTGTTAAGGCCCACTGTAGAGCTCTGAAACTTAAAGTGCATGGAAAGGCTGGCGAAAAATCTAGGAAATGATTTCCCTTGGTGTGAGATGATATACAGTGAAGGACTTGATGGTGCCCAATCACTTTGAGCTGACGTCCTTGAGAGCTGACCAGTACTTTGAAGAAGTTTCAATGTCCTTCCTTCGTCTTCAATGCTTGCAAGAACTCCCAAGGCCAGGTATTCCGACAGGAACCCTCCGATGCTCAAGTTAGTTATCAGGATCACAACAGTAATTTTTAGGGAGATGGATTGTTAGAACTGAATGAGTCCTTGGGTTCTCCTTACCCTTACCTATTTTTATTAACCTCTTCAGTTTGTCTGGCTTGCTTGCTGAGATTGGGATCTCATGATGTGTTAGTGTCTTTACGGACAGAATGTCAGAGCTGGTCGGATTGGATCCGCATCTTTTGATTTTGGATGATTGGCGCTTTACAGTAGATAATCACCTTTTGAGGCTTATTTAGTCATGGTCATTAAATTCTGCTAATGACTTTTTGGGCCTTAGTGGCTTTTCTGACATGAGGTGATTGGCACTTTACAACAGATAATCACCTTTTAAGACTGATTTAGCGAGGGTCATTAAATTTTGCTAATGACTTTTTGGGTCTTAGTGGCTTTCTTGACCCGAGATGATTGGTACTTTACAGCAAATAATCATCTTTTGAGTCTGATTTAGCCAGGGTCATTAAATTCTGCTAATAACTTTTTGGGCCTTAGTGGCTTTTCTGATCCGAGGTGATTGGTACTTTATAGCAGATAATCACCTTTTGAGGCTGATTTAGCTAGGGTCATTGATGTCGCCTAATGAGTCGTGACCTTTTGGAAATTATGTTGAAACTAACAATTCCTATCTTATTAAACCTACAGAGATTAAGGATAGCGGTCCTATCCATGCGAAGGCCTACCTGGGAAGTTGGGATGAGCCATGAGGATAAGACAAAAAGGGGCATCAACACCTCTTTTGGTAGGCAAGGCCACCTAGGAACCACCTTGGGGTTGCTTAGGGACCGCTTCCGAGGTCGGGGCCGCCCAAGAACTATCTTGGGGCCAGCTAGGGACCACTTCCGAGGCCAGGGCCGCCCAAGAACCACCTTGGGGCCGACTAGGGGCTGCTTTCGTGGCCGGAGCCACCTAGGAACCGCCTTGGGGCCGCCTAGGGACCGCTTCCGAGGCTGCCTAGGAACCGCCTTGGGATCGGCTAGGGGCCGCTTCCATGGTCGGAGCCGCCTTGGGGCCGTCTAGGGACCACTTTCAAGGCCGGGGCTGCCCAGGAACCGCCTTGGGGCTAGCTAGGGACCGCTTCCGAGGCCGGGGCTGCCCAGGAACTGCCTTGGGGCCGGCTAGGGGCCGCTTTCGTGGCTGGAGCTGCCTAGGAACCGCCTTGGGGCCGCCTAGAGACCACTCTTGAGGATTAATTACCACATGGCTTTTACTAGCCACATCACATGCCCCCCACTTTTGAGTCTTGGTCCTCACGCGTGCGGCGCTTGCCAAGAGAAAGGAGTGTAAAAATTTTCTCTATAGTTGAATCTTGTGCATCGTACCCTACTAAAAATGGGCATGTGTTCTTGAAAAAGTAAAGTCTTCTCAAAGTCCTTTCGTTATTTAAGGGATGATATTGTGTATGGTGCAGCCCGTGGGTGAATCGAGAGAGAAACGCCTCGTGATCGATGAGAAAGGTGAGGCATTATAATTGGATTATTCTGGCGGCATCCTATCATTGGGCATGGATTGTACCTCCCCTGTAACCTGGTGACACCTGGGCAATGGCCCAACCTTTCTAGTTCTGCTTTTTAGATGGGCGGAGCCTTTAAAATTTGGGGATTAATATTGCCTCGCCCGTTCTTTCTATCGCCTAGTACCTCTATCATCTTTTCCACCTCTTCTTCACCTTCCGGGCATTGAGCTTTCTTTTGCTTCCATTCCTTCATCCCGAGGTCAGTTTCTTTCACCTTCTTGTCTGCTCCTTTCTTTCTGATAGGTCCTCAAACTGATAGGAAAGGTAAGAAACCTCTAGTCGAACCCTCTAGAGAGGAGATTCTTCAAGCCCACCGCTGGGCCCCTGGTAGTGTCACCATCCATGGTCACCCAGCAACTGCTGTTCCGACCTTGGCTAGGGTTCTTCCTCCGACACCTAGGGCTCCTTCTCCACCCTCTAGGGCATCACCTTCACCATCTCATTCGGCATCCCCTCTGATTTCTGAATCCAGACCCGCGGGTCCAAGGGAATACGTTCCACCCTAAAGGCAAGACATAGAAAGAATTAGGGCCAAGTATGGTATACCCGACAATATATGCTTGTTCGCACCCTGGCATGGCGACAAAGTAACCGGTGGCCGATCCGGCAGGATCGCTCTTTATAAGGAATTTTTCAGGAGTGAGCTCCACCACCCTTTTCACCTATTCTTTTTGAATCTTTTAGATAGGTATGATCTCATCCTGACATAGTTGATCCCAAACTCCATTCGAATCATATATGCATTCATAGTTCTCTGTCACTTTCATGGTGCCCCCGCCCGAGTCTCTCTCTTTTGGGCCTTGTATAAGCTCAGGAACCCTAAGAAGAATGGGTGGTGGAGCCTCCCGGCCTAAGAGAGCCCTCTGTTGACCCTAGATTGATTTTGATGATTACAAAATAAATTAAGCAATTCTAAGATTGATACAGAAAAGTTCGGTCGCCTTGCAAGTAAGTGTCTTCATGCAAAATCGACTGGTAAGAAAGTACTTCATTTGATTTGCTTTGAATATGATTATTAGCCTTGGAGTTAACTGGTTAGCTAGCTTGTTATTCCACTTAGCTAACTGGCACGACTTTCAGCTAGCTGGGAAAGTTTCACAGTGTATGGGCCGAACCATCTTGCATTTTAGCTAGCTATCTAGCTAGCTTGTTAGCTAGCTGAAGTTTCTTCAGCTAACTAAAACACTTATCTCAGTAAGATGGCCGAACGTCCCTTTATTTCAGCTAACTGATGAGTTAGTTTGTTAGCTAGCTGGATCCCTTTCAGCTAACTAAAATTCCTGTCACAGTTGCCTGGCCGAATGTCCTCTTTCTTCAGCTAACTGGTGAGTTAGTTTGTTAGCTAGCTGAAGCTCTTTTAGCTAACTAAGGAACTTGTCTCAGGTGCCTGGCCGAACGTCCCTTTATTTTAGTTAACTGGTGAGCTAGCTGGTTAGCTAGCTGGAAATTCCTTTCAGCTAACTAAAATTCCTGTCACAGTGGTTTGGCCGAACACCCTTCCATTTTAGCTAGCTGGCTGGATGTCTTGTTAGTTAACTGTAACTCCTTCTAGCTAGCTGACATTTCTTTTAGTTAACTGCTTAGCTAACTATTTATCCTGGAGCTAACTGGTTAGCTAACTATTTTTCACAGGGAATGTTGCAGCCGAATGATTTAAATTTTAGTTAACTGGAGAGCTAGCTGCCGGTTGGCTAGTTAGCTGGAGAGTTAGCTACTTTATTCAGTCGACTGGCTGCCTTTTTGCTCAGTTAGCTGGAGAGCTAACTAAGCTGGACGGATAGCATAGTATTTTTGCTTCTAGTTAGCTCGTGAGCTAACTGGCCATTCTTTAGTTAGCTATTCAGCTAACTAGCTATCCTATCTCTCTCCTGCAGCCGTTTGAAATTCAAATGGAGTTAGCTGGCGAGTTAGCTGAGCTAACTAACGTGCTGCCTCAGAATGTTTCTTTTGTTATGACCTCTTTGGTTAGCTAACTGATTAGCTAGCTGGGGGTTATTGCTTTACTCTTGAACGATGGCATTCATTTCTTAGCTACCTGGAGCTTCTTTCTTTTCAGTCCACACCGCCTAAAGAGTTTTCTTTCTTTCTTTCTCTCTCTATTGCTATTTTAAGCCATAGTTAACTTTTGATTTTTGAATTTTTACAGTGCTCATCCTTCCTCAAATGGAGATCTGCATTCAATGCTTAAGGAAACATGTTTAACGGTTATATTTTCTTCCGTTATTATTTCTATTTATTTCTTATGTATCTAATAGATATTTTCTTGTTAGATGGTTTTAAATAGCTGGGATTAGAAGCACACCCGACGACGATTTTTGAAAAGAAATTTCAAAGAGAGAAAAATCCAAGAAAAGAGCATTCATTGAATATTTGTTAGTGGTTGCTGTGCATTCAAGCTCATTCCTTGCTCCGAAAGGTCGTCCGAATCATTGAAGCTTTCCAAGCATTCAAGACTTCAACTGCTTCAACCTAGTTCATTTATTGTGAGTTTATTGCTTCAAAAAGTTGTAAAGTATATTCTGAATATTTGCTCTTTGTAGGAGCTTCTTCTTTACATACTCTGATTATCTTGTAAAAGGGTTAGTGAACCCTGGTTTGTTGGCTTCCTTGCCGTGAAACAAGAGGACTAGCCTAGGTTTGGCTAGGGGTTCTTGGCTTCCTTGTGTCGTAAAACAAGAGGACTAGCCTAGGTTTGGCTAGGGGTTTTTGGCTGCCTTGTGCCGTATAAACAAGAGGGCTAGCCTGGTTCGGCTAGAGGTTGTAATCGTTTGATACGATTAGTGGAATTCCCAAAGGTTTTGGGGAGTGGATGTAGGTGCTGAGTTTGGCACCGAACCACTATAAATTTCTGTGTGTTTGTAATTGCTTGTTTTTGTGTTGATATTATTCTGTGCACCCCACTTCACCGCTGCAAATAAAATTAGGGTTGAAAGCACATTCATCTGCATAGCTATTAAATTTTTTAAATAACCCAATTCACCCCCCTCTTGGGTTACTACATCTGGGAACACCCTCAAATTGGACTTGCCCTCTAAGATCAAAGAATAAAAGTCCCGTTTCTTCTATGTTCATGTCGAAGGGGTGAAGACATCTGGAGATTTCCCGATATCAGTCCTAACAAAAACTCGGTCATAGAAGAAAGAGACCGAGAGTTTTTTGAAGCCCTTATGTCCTCTGTCATCCCTCCTTGCATAGATTTGCTATCGAAGGACAATCTTCGTGAAGCCCTCGCAACACCGGAGTAGTGCTCACCGGCACCCGGTGAGCGCTACCCTCCTCGACTGCCAGCCATAGTTTCTTGTCTTTTCTTTTTCTTCCCTTTTTTTAAATCTCTATTCCTTTGTACAGAGATGAGGTTCTCTGCTGACTTCCTCGCGAAACTCTTAAGAAGAGAAAGAAGGCCGCCGGTGATCCAGTGAGAGTGGCACCCAAGAAGCCTCGGTGGGCAGAGCAAGGCGAGTCATCCCGAACCCATGTGGCTTCACCTACTACTCCCAAGGTCACACTAGTGGGGGAACCGAGAAGCGAGGATCCCCCCGTTGAAACATTCACAACAGGGGTTCCACTAATCAAGACTCAGGAGGAGCCGCTGAGAGAAAGATCCTCGGTCCTCCGGACCCGAGGGTTAGGTCGCGCCAGAAGTAAGAGCAACGACACCCCGGTGAGAAAAGCTAGGGATGACCACCTTTCAGGCGCTCACCCACTGTTGGAGGAGGCGGGAGCATCGTCCGACAATGTCCCCTGAGCCGACCGTCCAGGACCACCGCAACATGTCGAGGCCACCTGGCAGAGCGCCTTCTAAGTCGCTCGACTTTTCCTACCCTTCAGACTGAGATTCGGCGTCAGCCGCTGAAAAAGTCTCTTGACACTTTCTTCACTGCTATCCTTCAGGTAAATGTGCTAATCCCTTCCTCTTCAATTAAATATAGTTATATTCTAATCTTTTGGTGTGCACAGGTATCCAACAGTGCTTTTGTTCTTTGGGATGCTTGCATCAAGGGTTCTAGCAGTCGGAAGTATGCCCAACCCGAGCTGGATGCTCTCAAGCTCAAGTTGACAAGCTGACCCAGGAATTGTCTGAGGTCAAGGCTCAAGAAGCAGCAGTGTCCGGCGCGTTACGAGCCATCGAGGAGGAGGGCCGATCTTTCAAGGTTCAGCTGAGGAGGCAGAGAGGAAGGCCAGAGTCGCTGATGCCAAGTTGGCCAAAGCCATGTCGAGGCTGAGGCCGATGGAAGAAAAATTAGAAAGTGCCCTCCTTAGAGTGGGTCAGGCCGAAGACAGAGTGGACGCGGTGGAAGATACGGCAGATGCGGCCGAGTCTGAGACCCATGCCACCATGGAGAAGTTGGCTTCTGCCGAGGAGGAGGTTCGGGAAACCCTGGCCAAGTTGACCGTTGTCAAAGCTCAGGCTAGGGAGAAGGTGGCAGCCGCCCAGGTTGAAGCCTTAGTCTGGGACAGTGCTGCCGATTAACGAGCTCGAAGTGCCGTAGAACTTTACAAAGGTTCCACCAAGTTTGCCGCCGAGTACAGCGAGACGACCATTGACACCTACGCTCAAGGCTTTGAGAAATGTAAGGAGAAAATCCTCTAAGTTTACAAGTTGAGCGGCCTTGAGGATATTCAACCCATAGATAAGGATGTTGAGGACGGGCCATGACCCGCCGAGCCTTAGCTTTAGTTCCTTTCTTGTTTTTTTTTTATATCTTGTAATGTGACCGAAGCTTGTCTTTTGTATGACAATGAGATTAATGGAAAAGTATTTTTGATAATTTCATTCGTTGTTCGAATATCACAACTTCTTCATTAGCGGTATGTTGACTTTCTAGGCGATTATGCTTCGACATTTGGCTTTTGATAAAATACTTAAGAAGCAGTCGGCTTAACCCATAGTCCTGCAGGGTTTTTTTGGGGTTCTTCGTGCCGGCCAGGGAGCTTGACTCGGGGTCACCGAGAACCTTAGGACTTGAACCACCGGAGGTATCTCGCACCAGCCCGGGATGTCCGTGTTCTCGAGACTGCCGAGATTCTTTTAAAAACTTCCACGGGGTTTCTCGCGCCAGCCCAGAAGTTTGACTCTGGGCTGCCGAGAACCTAGGACTTGAACCACCGAAGGTTTCTCACACTGGTCGAGGTGTCCGTGTTCTCGGACGCCGAGGTCCTTTTAAAAACTTCTACGGGGTTTCTTGTGCTGGCCTGGGAGTTTGACTCGGGGCCACCGAGAACCTAGGACTTGAATCACCGAAGGTTTTCGTGCCGATCCGGGGTGTCCGTGTTCTTGGGACCACGAGGTCCTTTTAAAAACTTCCACGGGGTTCTCATGCTGGCCTGGGAGTTTGACTCGGGGCCACCGAGAACCTAGGACTTGAATCACCGAAGGTTTCTCGCGCCGGTCGGGGTATCTGTGTTCTTGGGACCACCGAGGTTCTTTTAAAAACTTCCACGGGGGTTTCTCGCGACGGCCCGAGAGTTTGACTTGGGGCCGCCGAGAACCTAGGACTTGAACCATCGGAGGTTTCTCGCGCCGGTCCGGGGTGTCTGTATTCTTAGGACTGTTGAGGTCCTTTTAAAAACTTCCACGGGTTTCTCGTGCCGGCCTGGAGTTTGACTCGGGGCCGTGAGAACCTAGAACTTGAACCACAGAGGTTTCTTGCGTCGGTCTGGGTATCCATGTTCTAGGGACCGCCGAGGTCCTTTTAAAAACTTCCACGAGGGTTTCTTATGCTGGCCTGGGAGTTTGACTCGAGGCTGCCAAGAACCTAGGACTTGAACCATCGAAGGTTTCTTGCGCCGGTCCAGGGTGTCCATGTTCTTGGGATCGCGAGGTCCTTTTAAAAGCTTCCACGGGGTTTCTTTGCTGGTCTAGGAGTTTGACTCGGGGCCAATGAGAACCTAGGACTTGAACCATCGGAGGTTTTTGCGCTAGTCCAGAGTGTCCGTGTTCTCGGAACTGCTGAGGTCCTTTTAAAAACTTCCATAGGGGTTTCTCGTACCGGCCTGGAAGTTTGACTCGAGCCACCAAGAACCTAGGACTTGAACCACGAGAGGTTTCTCGCGCCGATCGGAGTGTCCGTGTTTCGGGACCACCGAGATCCTTTTAAAAACTTCCATGGGGGTTTCTCGCGCGGCTCAGGAGTTTGACTCGAGGCCACCGAGAACCTAGGACTTGAACCATCGAAGGTTTCTCGTGTCAGTCTGAAATGTCCGTGTTCTTGGGACCATCGAGATCCTTTTAAAAACTTCCACTCTAAATAGGGAAATAAGATCGAAAACTTTCTTTTCATAATCATTCACTAAGTACATTCACTACTGGTAATATCGGCGAAGATTGCTGGCATTCCAAGTATGCAGGATCGACTGCCCATCCATTCCCTCAAGTTTGTAAGCTCCTCGAAGAAGTGCCTTTGTAACTCGATAAGGTCCTTCCCAATTTGGGGATAGCTTGCCTCCTTCAGCGGCTTGGATACTTTGGCTCTTCTTAGGATCAGATCTCTAGGCGGAATGTCTTGGAACGGACCCGAGCATTATAGTATCTTTCGGCCCATTGGCGGAACGTGGCCATCCTAAGCCATGCAAGATCCCGGGTTTCGTCGATGAAGTCCAAATTAGCCCTTAATTGATCAGGGTTGTTGTCATCTTGTATAGCTCCACTCAAGACTAGGAAACCGATCTCTATTGGAATGACCGCTTCAGATCCAAAGAAGAGGCTGAAGGGAGTCTCTCCCGTGGGGACCCCGAGAGTCGTATGATACACCCATAATACACTTGGAAGCTCCTCCACCCATCTGCCCTTAAGCTCATCCAGTCGAGTTCTAAGTCCTCGAAGGATGGTTCAATTCATAACTTCTGCTTCTCGTTAGCCTGTGGATGTCCAACAGAAGTGAATCGGTGGCATATGCCTAGCTCGGTACAAAAGGCCTTGAATGCTGAATTATCGAACTGGTGACCGTTATCGGTGATCACGGTATGGGGTAGACCAAACCAGTAGATGATGGATTTCCAAAAGAATATCCTTGCCTTATTTTCAGTGATCTTGGCTAACGCCTGGACCTTGACCCACTTAGTGAAATAATCAATGGAAACCAATAAAAACCTTTGTTGCCCTGAAGCTGGGGGAAAAGGCCCGAGTATATCCATCCCCATTTAGCGAAGGGCTAGGGGGCAGAGAGTGGATTTAACTGAGAAGCTGGTTGCTGTTGGATATTAGAGTGCCGCTGGCAACGGTCGCATTTTTGAACCAGCTCGGTGGCATCTTGCCGCATAGTGAGCAGTAATATTCCTGGCAGAGAGCTTTATGTGCCAGAGACCGCCCCCCATATGATTCCGCATATGCCTTCATGAATTTCTCTGAGAACATAATTGGCATCTGTCGGGCCAATGTACTTGAGAAGGGGATGAGAAAAAGACTTCTTGTATAGGCGCCCATTCAGCAACATGAACTTGGTTGACCTCCATTTGAGCAATCTAGCTTTGACAAGGTCGGCGAGGAGAGTGTCTTCGGTAAGATAGTGAATGTATGCATCCATCCACGTTGGCTCTTGCATGATTGGTACAACTTCCTCCGTTGAGTTGATACTTGGGCTTTTCAGGTGTTCGACGGATGTTCTTCCTAAACAATCATCCGCCGAAGGCCTAGCCATAATAATGCATCGGCTCTGGCATTCTCACCTCTGGGGATGTAGCTGATGGTAAAATAGTCCAGTGAGAAGGTTAGTGACTTGACTTTATTTAGGTATCGAGATATGGTAGGGTCACGAGCCTCAAACTCTCCAGTGACGTGTCCGGAGACAAGCTGAGAATCGGTGAAGGCCCTGAGGCATTTTACTCCAAGTTCTTGAGCAAGCTTGATTCTGGCCAACAAGGCTTCGTATTTGGCTTGATTGTTGGTGGCCTGAAAAGAAACCGAAGGGTGTACTCCAGGACTATGCCTTCCGGATTTGCTAGGATGAGGCTTGCTCCACTTTCTTGAGAGTTAGAGGCGCCATCAACATGGAGAATCCAGCCCTGTCAACTCCTCCTCAGCAACTGGGCACTTTATGGGGATGTCGTCAATCTACGCGTCCATCAGGTGCATTCTACTAGGAAGTCCGCCAGCACTTGGGACTTAAGGGCAAACCAGGATTGGAACAAAAGATGAACTCCCCTAGCTTAACACCCACTTTACCAAGCGACCCAAGGTGTTAGGACGAGCAAAAATAGTTCTGAGAGGCTAGTCCGTGAGCACAACGATCAGATGGGCTTGAAAGTACGATCGGAGGCGCTGAGCGAAGATGATCAAAGCAAAGATAATCTTTGTCGTTCTTGAGTACCAGACCTCTATATCATGAAGCACCTTGCTAGTGTAATAAATAGGCTTCTGCACCCCGTCGGGTCGAGCCAGACCAAGACGGAACTAACTGCCTCCGAAGTGGTGGCGAGATAGATAAAAAGCTTTTTTCTTTCCTTAGGCTTCGATAGTAGTGGCGGTGTGGACAAGAATTCCTTCAGTTCCTAAAAGGCTCTTTGGCACCATCTGTCCACTCAAAGCCATCAACTTTGCATAGAGCTTTAAAAAAGGGTAAGCACCTCTCAGCCAATCTAGACAGGAATCGGCTCGGGGCGGCTATTCTTTCGGTGAGCCGCTGCACTTCCTTCTTGTTGGCTAGCCACCGCATGTTAAGAATAGCCTAGATCTTTTCTGGGTTTTCTTCAATCCCCCGTTGGGTCACTAAGAAACCCAAGAATTTTTCGGCATGACACCGAAGGCACATTTGCGGGGTTGAGCTTAATCTGATGGCTCCGGAGATTATCAAATGTCTCTTCCAAGTCAGCAACATGGTTGGCGATGTGGGTGCTCTTAGTCAACATATCATCCACATACACCTCCATGTTGCGCCCAATCTAGTCTTTGAAGACCTTATTCATCAACCTCTGGTAAGTGGCTCTAGTATTCTTTAGCCTGAAAGGCATTACTTTATAACAATAGATGCCCTTCTCCATAATGAAGGAGGTGTTTTCTTCATTAAATGGGTCCATCTTTATTTGATTATATTGAAGAAGGCATCCATAAAATTGAGGAGCTCATGTCCAGATGTGGAGTCCACCAGTTGGTCGATCCGCGGCAAGGGGAAACTGTCTTTGGGACATGCCTTATTAAGATCAGTGAAATCGATGCATATCCGCCAGCTTCCGCTTGCCTTTCGGACCATAACTACATTGGCTAACCAATTTGGATATTGAGCCTCTGAATGTGGCCGGCGGCGAGCAGTTTGTTGACTTCTTCGTCTATGGCTCTCTATCGCTCAGGGGCAAAACTCCTCTTCTTCTGGCAAATGGGTCGACACTTTGGATCAACATTGAATTTATGAGTTATCACCTTCGGAGGAATACCGGGCATGTCTGATGCGGACCATGCAAAAATATCTGAGTTGGCCGCAAGAAGGTGAGGAGTTTATCTTTCATTTCCAAAGGAAGAAGTTCGTCTATTTGCACAGTTTTTACATGATCATCCCCCAGTGGATAAGATAGTAGGTGCTTCAGTTGATTCTCCTCTTCTTTCAGACTTCCTGGGGTCGAACACACCGGAGTCGAGGGAGCCGTCACTTCCTGAGGGCTAGGAGCCATATGATACCATAGCTGTGCACGATTTTGCTCCCCGCGCATCTCGTTGACCCCTGATCGGTAGGGAACCTCACGAGCAGGCGCCTGTGGATATGATTGCATCTAAGAGGTTCAACTTGGGCTGACCGAGTATGGCGTTATACGCCAACGTACCGTGCCACCAAGAATGTCATTAGGATCGTACTTTGATATGGTGGCGATCCTGCCGTGATCGACAAGGTGATCTCGTCCTCAACTTTGACTGAGTCTCCCGTGAAGCCGACTAGGGGCATGATCACAGGTTATAGAGAATCAAAGGACAAACCCATCCGAACAAAAGCATCATAGGTAAGTATGTCCGCTGAACTTTCATTGTCCACAAGTATTCTTTTTACAGGATGCTTAGCGATCGTCATAGAGACGACTACGCTATCATCATTCAAATTGCCCCTCCCCTCTAATTCCCTTTCAAGAAAGGGATTTACATCTTCTATCCCCTCACTGCCCTTGGCCTTTTAGAGGATGAAGTCGCTCCCCAGGAAAGCATGCCCACCGTCCGCTCCGTCGGAGTGTTGTTAATGTTGGTCTGAACAGGTGGGGGCCCCATCAAGGCTGGGATGACCGGCGGTCCTCCCTTCTGGATGAACTTTCCGAGATAGCCTCTTTGAATAAGTTCTTCAATGGCGCGCTTCAAGTTGCGGCACTCTTAAGTGTCGTGGCTGTAATCCCTATGGAAACAACAGTAGCGGCTCTTGTCGCAAGCAGCATTTGTTCTCAGTGGAGGAGGGCGCTGAGATATGGCTCACTTTCAATTTCCATAAGGATGTGAGACCTCGGGGCGAGGAGAGGTGTGTAGGTTTCTTCCTTGGTAGACAAGTTCTGGCATCAATTATCCGGCCGACGCGGGGCTTGGGCTTCTTGGAAGGGAGTCTGTGTGGCTCTTCACGGACCAGTTTCTTGCCGGTTCCCCTATCAGCGTTCCTTCGGGTAAAGTCAACTTCATCGGCACGGATATACTTATGCGCACGGTCCAAGAGCTCGCGTAGGAACTAGGGGGCTTCTTGTCTAGAGAATAGGTGAAGCAAGAAGGACGGAGTCCCCGCTTTAAGGCCAAGGTGGCCACACATCATCCAAATGATACACCTCGAGGGCTGCCACCTTGAATCGAGCTATGAAGTCTTTTAATAGTTCCCCTTCTTTCTGTTGAACGAGAATAGGCTATCAGCCACTCGAGGGATCTTTCGATAGGCATCAAACTGTGCTAGAAAGGCCTTCTCCAACTGCTGGAAGGAATCAACTACGTGGGAGTAGCCGAGAATACCAGGCATGCGTGGCCTTCCGGAGGGTAGCAGAGAAGGCGATGCATATAAGGGCATCAGTTGCTCCTTGAACTTGCATGAGGAATTTGTAGCTTTCCAAGTGATCCAGAGGGTCCATGGTACCGTTATAAGGATCCTAGCTGGGGGAGATGAAACGGTGAGGTATGCGTTCCTCCATAATCCGACAGGTAAGGGGGGGCGTGTATTATACTCCACCCTCGAGTGGTTGTTAATCCTTTGACTGAGTTCCTCCAAGCATCGGTCCTGCTCCTCTAGACATCTTTTCATCCGGTCATTAGGGTCCTCGCCCGCCAATTAGATGATGAAGAGGAAGAGTAATGAGGCTGATGATGATATGAACCTGAGGTTCCTTTCCCCGTCGTGGCCTGTAGCTGCCGAAGTGAAGAGTGGAGACCAGGACCTCTTGGAGGTTTTCTGATGATAGTGCCTGATGGAACTTGGTGATGAGGACATTCCCTTTGGGAGGATCTTCCGTATGTGGACTGTTGACTAACTGGTACAACAGTCATGGGCGGCACAGGAGGTCCGGCCCGCTGTGAGTGGCCGCAGGCCGTTGTTCTTTTAGCTCACGGACCACCCCAATAAGGGCTTGGACCTACTGAGTGAGATTGGTCAGGTACTCTTGTGGGGTGGCCGATATCAATGGTGATGAAGAGATAGGAAAGTTGGCCTCTGATGGGCAGTTTGAAGGGGATGCCCCCCAGCGGAGCTAGAAGAAGCTTTTGAACATATGTTGGCTTCATTAAGACTTGAAGAAAGGCAAAACCCATCCCCCTACCTGGCGCGCTAATTTGATGGTGCCCAATCACTTTGAGCTGACGTCCTTGAGAGCTGACGGTACTCCAAAGAAGTTTTAAGGTCCTTCCTTCGTCTTTAATTCCTGCAAGAAGTCCCAAGACCGAGTATTCCAGCAGGGACCCTCCGACGCTCAAGTTAGTGATCAGGACCATAATAGTAATTTTTAGGGAGGTGGATTGTTAGAACTGAATGAGTCCTTGGGTTCTCCTTACCCTTACCTGTTTTTATTAACCTCTTCAGTTTGTCTGGCTTGCTCGCTGAGATCAGGATCTCATGATGTGTTAGTGCTTTTACGGACAGAATGTCAAAGCTGGTCGATTGGATCCACATCTTTTGATTCTGGATGATTGGCGCTTTACATTAAATAATCACCTTTTGAGGCTTATTTAGGCAGGGCATTAAATTTGCTAATGACTTTTTGGGCCTTAGTGGCTTTTCTGACTTGAGATGATTGGCACTTTACAGCAAATCACCTTTTGAGGCTGATTTAGCCTGGATCATTAAATTCTGCTAATGACTTTTTGGACCTTAGTGGCTTTTCTGACCCGAGGTGATTGGCAGTGTACAGAAGATAATCACCTTTTAAGGCTGATTTAGCCAGAGTCATTAAATTCTGCTAATGACTTTTTGGGTCTTATGGATTTTCTGACCCGAGGTGATTGGCACTTTACAGCAGATAATCACCTTTTGAGGCTGATTTAGCCAAGGTCATTGATATCGCCTAATGGGTTGTGACCTTCGGGGATTATGCTGAAACTAACAATTCCTGTCTTATTAAACCTACAGGGATCAAGGATGGCAACCCTGTCAGTGCGAAGGCCTACTGGGAAGTTGGGATGAGCCATGAGGATGAGACAAAAAGGGGCGTCAACACCTCTTTTGGTAGGCGAGGCCGCCTAGGAACCATGCGCTTTCAAGGCCGGGGCCGTTTAGGAACCGCCTTGGGGCCGACTAGGGGCCGCTTCCATAGTCGAGGCCGTCTAGGAACCGTCTTGAGGCTGTCCAGGGACTGCTCTTGGCGCCAAATCGCCTAGGAACACCTTGGGACTATCTTGGGATCACTTTGAAGGATTAATTATCATTTGACTTTTACTAGCCGCATCAGGACTATTATGGAATATTAACAATTTAGTTAAGCTTGACATGTTACCAAAGTTGCTGCCACCATCATTAGGTTTATAATTATGCTTTGTGCTATTCAACGTTTCTCTTCCTGAGAATATGACGCCCAGGGTTAAAAAAAAAAATACATGCGTTAAACGGATCTATTGCTAGCGTGCCTAATATTATCCGAGAGAGAGAGAGAGAGGGCAAAGACATCTGTGGCCGCACACCAACTCAGATGCCCTCCGGACACACGGCGTGAGCTAGCCGGCCTTCTGCTAGGGCGGACCATCGGGTTCTCCTCTCGTTTGCTCCATTGCAGCCGTTGCTAGTAGATAGAAACTCAGACCAGCCGCTTTGAGGCGCACGCAGAAGTGGTGCCCTGTATTAAGCCCCAAATGGAAGAAGAAGAGAGAGAGAGACCGAGCGAACAAATCAAGAGGATGGAGTGGTGTGAAGGGCCAATGCTGAAATCATCGTCACCATCTCGCACTACTATCACCCCCATGAACCCCCTCTTCAAAACCCACCCCCAAACCCTAACCCTAACCCCGCCCCCAACCCTGACCCCAACCCCCCCCCGCAAGAGTTCGACGGCGGCGACGATATCCTCCACCTCCAATCGTACCCCCAATCCCTTCTTATGGACGAGGAAGACGACCCCGAGCCCAACCCCCACCGCGACCTCCCCCTCAATCGCCCTCAATCCTCCAACCCTAACTCTATTGCGGACGAACCCCCCTTCTCCTCCCTACTCTTCCGCGATCCCGATGACGAGGAGGAGGAGGAGGAGGAGGAGGAGGCCGCCGACGGGGAAGACGACGAGATCGATGGCAACGAAGATCAGAAGCCTGCCCTCGACTCCCTCCCCGGCACCGCCTCCGCCCCAGCCCCCGCCGCCTCCGCCACCGCGGACCCCCCCGCCCCCTCGGCCCCCCACATCGACCCGTCCCCCACATCTCCTCCCAGTTCTACACCTTCAACCGTGACTCCCACGACCTGATGGTGCGCTGCTTCCTGGAGGGACGCCTCGCGACTCCAGACGAGATCCGCGGCGCCACCCCCGCCCCCGTTCTCAAGTCGTGGCGCTCCGTGTGGAAGGATCGCAACGAGGACACCGCGTACCTGACGGCTTGGAAGCGTATCCAGGACAAGCTTGTGGCCCCCCTCGACCCTGCCTCCGGCTCCATTCCTGCCCTCTTCTTCAAGAACAACCCCGTCCAGCGCGTCTCCCATGTGGACCAGTGGCAGGACATCGTCGCGGCTGCGCACGCCGACCCTGACCTCCTCCGCCACCTAGGCCTCAAGGAGACTATCGACCGCATCAAGCAGTCCTGGACTGTGGGCGCCAAGTTCTATGGTATTCCCGAGTCATTCATCCGTATCTGCATCGCCTCCTGCCCTGTCTGCACCTCCGCCTCTGCCGTATCCCAGGGTGGCGCCTCTGCTGCTGCCCGTTCCAAGCGCCGGCGGTTCGAGTACACTGAGTCCTTTGACGTGCCTGCCAAGGATGTGCCCCGCCGGCTTCAGCAGCTCGCGGCTAAGCACAAGGTGGTTCTTTGCATCCGCCAGAAGTACATTCGTTACAAGCCCTTCATGGCTGAGGTGAAAGACTATGCCTGCCACCGAGCTGGGGAGCCGTCCTCGGCCTCTGGTTCCTCCAAGAAGGCCAGGGTCTTGAAGAGGGAGCCCTACCAATCCAAACGGTGTGGGTGTGGGTTCAGAATCCGGGCCATTGTTCCTATCGCCAACTACAATGAGAAAGACAAGACCTTTGTGTACCAGGAGGAGGGCACTGCGGTGTTCAAGCTGTACGCTGTGCACTCTGGGCATGAGCCTGGACCGCTTGACGGGAATGCCAGGATCATTCACCGGGTGGTCGGGCACAAGGGAAGTTTCGACCTTGACCCAGCAGACTATGGGGTCAGGGATGATGAGCCTGACTCGTTTGTTAACCTTTTAGGGAAGGATGACAGTGGGGATCCCCACAACTTGGTGCTGCAGCAGCTCCAGGAGCTCAAGGTGGAGGCTGGGTTGCTGGAGGGGAAGGTTGCTAAAATGACACCGGAGATGCTGGGTCTCTGTCACGTGAGCTGTTGGATATTCTTAACAAGCTGAGGAGTGTTGCCGGAACTCAGCAATCAGAGGAGGCTTTAATAGCAGGTGATGAGGAGGTCGGGCAGTGGGGTCATGATGGCAACCACCACCTTGGCAAGCATGATAGGATATTTGGTAAGGATGCAGATATGATTGATGAGGAGGAGAATGATTTTGATTCAGCTCTTGGGGCCATTGTTCCATGGGAAAGGATGTCGGCAGAGTGCCAGGACAGGAAGCTGCTTATCAGGGAGAGCTTGAAGCCTGACAAATGGATGATGAAGGAGGATTGTGCTGACTTCGATGAGAAGAGCATTCTGAATTGTGGTGAGGATGCAGACTCCAAGCTGATAAAGCCCTTAAGGGATGATGGAACAATTGGGTCAGATGCGAATCTGGTAGGAATGCAGGTGGATGGATTCTATCCTGATGCCACCAAGTGGTATGATTCGCCGAGTAGCTTGGATCCTGGTGCGGATTCTGGGGATGGTGGGTTTAGGCATGGAGGAATTATGTGAGTAGTGTTTAGGAATTGCTTAATAAGGGTTTTGTAAATTCTGTACAGTAAGGAAAGTTAGGACCCACTCTTCACATTATTAGGTGGAGCTTCCCTTAGTATCCCCTCTTTGTTGTTTTATACAGAGGTTGCCTTTATCAATTAAACCATGTTTTATGAAGTTTGTTTATGATGGTGCTTGCGGTCATGAGCTCTCAGTTATTTGTCTCCATTTTTCCCTACCCTTTTACCTTTCCTGGCACAGTATTTGGTTAACCATAGTCATGACTGCAAATACTTGTGTGATTGTACATTATTTCTTGCAACTGCATAAGCATGGAATGCTTGTATCTGTGAATTAATATGGCAGGTCATTGATTTGTATTCTGAATTATTGAGGTCATTCATTGGCTGGCACACTATAGCAGCACTTTTAGTAGTCTTTTTGAATGAATATTAGCATGAATGGAAGGACTCTTTTGACTGTATGGTAATCCATAATACTCTTGGAGCTGTGCAAATGTTTTCACATAGTTTAAATGTATGAATCAGTTTGGCTCCTTCTTTACTTTGTTTTATGAATTGTCATGTATTCTGTGCCATATTTCAGCATTATCAGAAGTAGTGGTAGCAGTTGTAAATGGTTTTATTAGTTTTGGTCCTCGGATAAGTGATCTGCTTATGGTTAGTCGCCACTAAGAAACTTTCTGCTTCCTGTACTAATCAAGAAAGTGGTTGAAATTTTGTACATATGATTATCTGTTTGCTGTTTTGTCGCATACTCTTTTATATGATCATTATATACCATTCAATGTTGAAAATGCTTATTCTTCTTATCAGGCTATTATATTATTAAGAGTCAGCTTATGTGGCATTTTTTTGGCTTATTTTGTCATGGAATGTGTACATTTGATTTATGAAATAGTGGATTTATGATATATAACTATTTTTGTGATTTTATCAGTTAAGCTGTGTTTAATTTTGATCACGTGGTTGCGATCAATATTCTTACCAAACTTAGCTCGATCCCTTCTGTCATGTTGGTCGAGTGTTTTAATGTCTGTATTCTCTTTTGTTTACTTTGTCACCTTAAATCTTAAACACATTCCATTTAGCAGTCATTGTTACAATGCACTATATTGTTGAGGATTTCTTAGTGCTAATGACGGCTATGTATATAGTCATTTTTGATATACATGCCGGTTCAATTGTCACTTTCTTGTTGACATATTTTTCAAATTTTCCAAGTTTTTTGAAATAAAGAGGTGTTCCAAATCATGTCTAGTTTTATCCATCTAATTAATGCTGATCATGTCTTCACTGTTTTAACCTATCAAACAATGTACCTGATAGCCATATTTGGTGAGAGTGTGAACCTTCCGTTTCTGCAAATTCATTCAGCATGAAACAACCTCCACTTGCTTTATCTTATGAGTTCTAATCTTATTCTAGTCACTTATTTCAGACCCAGTTCCTCCAAAGTCTACTGTGCATAAACATTAACATTCTTGCCTTTACAACTTTAATATTATTCCAAAGTCTCCTTACTGCCCAACATTTTCATCTGTATAGACTCTTCAACTTCTGATGTAGTTGTTGAAGAAGAGGGGACTGACTTGGTTCAGATTCTTGCAGCATTGTGTTATGGAAAGGGGTGGTTGTAGAGTGCTTACAAATAAAGATTATGTGTGTGAAGGAGGATGCAATTTGACAATCATACTGTGACTAGTAATTTGGATGAGAAGAGCATTCCTACCAGTGTGATGGACTCCTAGCCTTAAAGAATGGCAGTTACACCAGCAGAACTGAATTTGGTCCAAAGTGAGTGTGTTTCTTAGTGCTTGATTGTTATTTTCCCTTAGATGTTTAAATGGTTTTAACACTTGCATTCTTATAATCTATGTCCACAAAATCAGTACCAGAAACTGTATTAGTACATTACAGGTCCATTGTGGTGTAGTTGATATCTGTATTGAGACAAGATATCAATGCTTTTCTCACTTTCTGCCCAAAACTAGATGGTACAGATTGGTATCAAGCAATACAGAATAGTTTCACTTGATTTGGATCGGTTTGGTTCATACCAAATCAAACTTAGGTATTGTACTGGTACCTTTCTAGTATAGTATGGTATAGTATGCCCAATACGGGTCAGGATGACAAACTTTGCTCATAATTTTGTAGCACTAACTAAGTTTCATTCTTGTAGCTACATGGATATACAATAAATTTGTGGGTGCTGGTACCTATATGCTAGGTATTTTATAAGAGAGTAGTATTTACGTGATGAAAGATGAATGATAACTTTACTTCGTTCTTTGCTGCTGTTTTACTGGTTTTACTTAGGATCTGAACGCCACAATTTAGTGGCTTATTTGGGGAAAACAACTGACTTGATCTCTTAGGCTAGTATTGAATTTGGTATAAACTGTGAATCATGGAAACAATCATACTGGTTTATGTAGTGCTTAGTACTTTCTTTAATTAGCTTTTAGATTTATGTAAAAATATGATTTAATTATGAAAACAATCTGGCTGGTTTATGTAGTGTTTAATGTTTTCTTTAATCTGAATGATTTAATGCCTTTTTGAAATAGCTTTTAGATTTATATAATGCTTTCTTCAATTTGTTTATGAAAAATAATCTGATTGCTTTATGCAGTGCGTGATGCTTTTTTAAATTAGCTTAACTTTCAGGGCTTTTTCTGATCCATGAACTTGTAGTTGTGAGGAAGCACACCAAAAAGGAAAAGGAAAAAAAGTTTCTTCTTTATAAAGGAGAAGTCTGATTTTTCATATCTAAACATCTTTCTGTTCTTCTATTTTGTCCTGCCCCACCCCGCGCCCTGGGTGAAGCCACCCAAATCCAACACCCCCTGATAAAAGTGTCTAGATTTATGCATGGTTGTGATTTTTGAGTATTTAGCACTTTTCCTAAACAAAGGGCTTTTGTCTTTTTTGTGTTATTGCCTTTTCTGAACTAAACTGCTAGTTTGCTTTTGATACATCTTTGCTAGCTTGGTTTTATTTTTCTTATACATTAAATTTTCCTATCTCAAAATTCTTGGAACAAAGACAGCGAATATGGAATGCAATTTTAGTGAAAATGGAGATGAAAATGAGGTTCCAATTATGATTAATGGGCAAAAGATACAACAAGGTAGTAGGTTTTGTTATTTGGAATCTACTTTGCGAGATAATTGAGAGTTAAATGTGTGTGTGTGTGCGCATTAGGATTAGAGCTGATTGGCAAAAATGGCAAGGTGTTCTTGGGGTATTATGTGATCAATGCATATTTTGGTGACTTGAATGTAAATTTTGTAGAAGAATAAGGCCTGCAACATTATATGGCTCCAAATATTAGGCAATAAAGAAGGTTTTGAAATAAATATAGCATAAATGAGGATGTTAAGATAGATATATGATAAAACCAGGAAAAATTTAATAAAATGTTATATTAATGGAGTTATTGGAGCCGCACAAATTAAGGACAAAGTGTTAGAGAATTGATTAAGATGGTATAGGCATAAAAACAAATATCTGAGGGGCTCCAATAAGGAATACTTTAATTTCCATTAAAGGGTGAGGTAAAGATCCAATGTAATGTGGATGGAGGTTGTTGAAAAAGAGACAAGAAAACCTGAAATTATATTAGAGATGGTTTTAAATAGGAATGCTTTGCAAATGAGGACCTATTAAGCTGCGCATGAGGTATCATATGTGGATGCAGTCCCTTGACTGCACCATATTGTCCGTATGCAATTACTCTGTGGTCCTACTGCATGTGTTGAATATCTGTTGAATTAGCATTCTATGGCCATATATCCAGCCTGCTTAGCATTGTGCGGCTGCATTTATGGCTTGCTTAGCATTATGGAGCCATATACGTGGCCTACTTTTATATGGAGCTCTGCAGATGGGGCAGATGCAAGCTCATGTTCAGGTTGGATGTGTTTTTGATGGGGTGATAATGTTAATATCTTAAGTATGCCATAACTATGGTAGGGTAGTAGGTGGTAGGTAATAAGTACTTAGGTGATTTTTTTAGTTCTTATTGTTATGAATTTTGCTATTATTGGGGTTTATCCACAAAAATATCACCAACATTTTTATTGTTTTTATCATACTTAATGTATTATTTGTATATTTAAATAGTTAAAAAAATTACTAACTGCATAACTCCTTGCATATGTGGCTTGCATACCGCTATGCCTTGTGTGGTCACTTGAGTGCCTGCATAATGCATATGCTTTATATGCCCCCTTGATGCATATATGCCCCATGTAGTCCTTTGAAGGCCCACATTCTGCATACGTCTATAAGTCCCCTTGATCACTTGCATATTGTGGGTGCTTTTTAAAGCTCATTTGCGAAGCTTCTAGGTTCAAATGTTTTTGTCTCTCCTACCTCTGTTACGATGAATCCTTGATTTCTGGCATCGATCAAGGATGACGGTGGGCAACTGGTGAGTAGGTATGGATCGTCTCCTTTCTCTCCCCTTCCTGATTTCATCTTTCCTTCTCTCTTCTCTGGTTCTTCTGATTGCATTGCTCTTCTAAGAGTTTCGAGCTAAGGTTCCAACTCCTATTGTGCTGAAGCTAGAGTTTTTGGTGTTGATCAAGGACATTGGTCTACGAGCAGGTATGTGGCTCCCTCTCTCTCAATCTCACCTTTCCTCCTCTCTTTTTTTTCTATTTGATTCTTCGATTGCTTGTTTTGGCCATTGTTCTGCTCTGCTCTTTTGGCTATTCCCTTCATTGTTCTGCTCCTTTGGCTACTCTCCCCTTCTCTCTCCTCCTTTATAGGCTAGTTTTCTCTTTGTCTTTCTTTCCTCTCTTTGTTTTACGGCATCAATTTGCTGTAGTTTGGTGCGGTACAGTTTGGTATCATATCGAATTGGTCACTGGTTGGTACATGATGTCGTTTCTGTTTGGTAACCTTGATACCAATTTATAAGAATAAAAAAGATATTTAAAGCTGCACTAACTATCATGATATCCAGCTCATGACTTATACTATAAAACTTTAAAAGGATAATGGAACATAAGTTGAGATGCATTACAAAAATATCAAAGTCTCAATCTAGTTTTATGTCAGAAAGGTTAACTATATAAGTTATTTGCTTTCTTATGAGGTTAATGGAGAAGTATAGATAAAAGAGACAAGATCTTCACAGGGTTTTTATATATATATATATATATATATATATATATATAATAGAGTTCATAGAAAAATCTTATGTTAGTGTTAGAAAGGAAAAGGTATCCATTAAATATATTAATATATAATCGATATATGATGGAGCAGCTACTGGTATAAGGACTACTAACGGTATTAGTAATAAATTTTCTATTACGCTAGGTTTATATTTAAGATCTGCTCTTTAGTTATTAATAAGTTTACTAGATACATTCATGATAATATTTCACATACATGTTATTTGCAAATGATATACTATTAGTATATGAAATTAAGGCTGTGGTTAATCATAAGTTAGAATTATGAAGAAATGCATTGAATTTATTGGTTTTAGGTTGAGTAGGACAAAGATAGAATACATGGAATGTAATTTTAATGTAATTAGAAATAGTGATGAATATTGAGTAAAAATTGAGGACCATAAAGTCTCTAAAGTGTTCATTTTTTATATTTAAATCGATTATTCATAAGGAAAAAGATACTAAGGGTGATGTTGTATATAGGATTAAAGTAGGTTGGATGAAATAGAGAAATGTAACTGGAACATTATGTGATCGTAGAGTACATATCAAGTTGAAAGAAAAATTATTGGATAGCCATAAAACTAATTTTATGCTTTATTGTGTGAAATGTTTGATAGTTAGAAAATTATATGTACACAAGATTAACGTGACTAAAATGAGAACGATGAGATGAATTTATGGTAATATAAGAAAAAAAAAATAAAATAAAATAAAATAAAATAAAATAAATGAAGTCATTTATAAAAATATAGAGGTAGCATTAATTGAGGACTTATTGAGGGGAGGACAACTTAAATGGTTTGAATATGGGTAATAGAGACTTAGAGATGCACTTGTGTGAAGAAGTGATTTGTTGCATGTATAAGAAAAAAAGGTATAGGTAGATTGAAAATTATGTGGGAGGAATGATAAAGGAAGATTTAAAAATTTTGCATCTTAAAAAAATGAAAAGAAAAGATTCAAAATCGAGCAGAATGGAGAAAAAGATTCATATGGCTGACTCCATCTAGTTTGATAAAGGCTTTGTTGTTGTTATATGGTTGTAAGTGAGTTGAAATCAGGTCTATGTCTGGATCAGGTCTATGTTTTGCTTGATAAATATCTAATTTAAACTGGCTATGAGCCTTGGTTTTAGACCTAAATTTGACATTATTGCTTGATGGGTTTGGATTGTGGTTTCTCTCCTGTCATGTCCAATCTAAGCTAAGCCACAAGGCCCACAACTAAATTTTTCTCAATCAAGGCTCAAAACCTTTTAGTCCTTATTAGTTGCATAGAATATCAAGACCTTCGTTACTTGAAGTGAGATAAGTGGTTCCCTGTTTTTTTCTAAGGAGAAGTGAAAAAAACAGTTTGGAAGCACGTGTAGAGAAGAGTTTCTAAGGAGATTCGAAAGCAGGTCCACTGCCCTAAAAAAATTCCTGTACCAAGTCTTTAGGGTCAAAATATGGGCCCTTGTCTAGCACATGGGTCTTGCCCTTGAAGTTGGGTATAACTAATTTACATATCATATCTGGATTTTTTTTTAAAAGTCCTTTTTCTATATCTTTATCTTTTAATTTGCATTTCTTAAATAAACTATATTAATCTGTTTATTCCAAACTTTCATGATTATCATATTAATAAAATTTAACACATGCAATGCATGTGCTTTTTTTAGAAGTTATTCTTGTTTTGGATGCAAGGAATGATGTTAAGAGAAGTTAATAGTCATTCTTTTGGTAACTTGTTTGGTTGCTATTTTCATGTGGAAATGCATTCAGAACAGTGTCAAAAAGGTTTTGCGATCCAGTACACTGGGAAGGCCCCAATGTCCAGCTGGCATTTTTGACTCTGGGACCTTCCCATTATATACAGAAATATCCATTGACCATTCCTATTTTCCTATATGTAGACTAATGGTACTATACCTTTTTGTAAAGAAATATGATATAATTTCTTTTTAAAGTCCTCATTTGGTTTTGAAATTTTATTTCTTATTTACTAGGATGGTTAGTGCTTTTACTGCTATTACACAACTTCTTCTTACTTTAAATGGATAGGATTTCTTTTTCTATATGTGACTAGCTAAATTTTTGTTTCTATTTTTATTTTATTCAATATATTTTTTCTATGTTTATTACTATTTTTATTCTCCCCACATTGCAAGGTTGTTTTACTTATAATTTCAAACAACAATCAATGTCAATGATGGTGATTTGAAACAGGAAAAAAAAATATAAAAGCCGATTTTCGACGTAGTCTACTGTTCTCACGTAGGAATTACCATGGTTACTAAAGTGCTGCCATGGTTAAACCTTAGTTGCCATAATTAGAAGTGGGAGCAGGTGCAGGAAAGCGGATAGTTTAAAAGAACTTGAAGTGAGGAAGCATTTCAGCAACAGGTATGATTTCAGCATACGAGGAGTTCCCTAGCAGGTGTCTGGCTTTATGCAGAAGATTCTTGCTACTAAGGGTTAAATTTAGGCAAATTTGGTCATGTATGGAGATCGTAGCCGTACACAGTTACTAATAGTCAATGATGTTTAACTTGGCCTCCATGGCCAACTAAAATATGTTTTTCTAAAAAGTTGGTAGATGAGTAGCTCGGGACAACCTTGGCACTGGGCAGGCCCCTAGAGGTCAAGGCAGCCCAACATCTAATAGATGCAAGAAGAAACCTAAAAAGTAATTAGCATTATTCTGGCCAGGTCTAAGCGTAGGACCAATAGCTTAGAGCTAGGCTTGAGTCCAACCTGGCTGGCCTCAAGCTAAGGTATCTAGTTGGAACCTGGCTCAATGCTTAAAATCTAAGCTTCAGACTCAGCTGGCTTTGCCTAAGCAGATTAGGGCATAATCAATCCCTTTGATGCTTGTTCTTGAGGGAGGGGTGGGGGGTGAAGTGGGATGCCATGGTTGGTGCTGGGGCTGGGGTTGGGGGGTGGTTAGAGATGGAGGCAGGAGGGGATGGATCTGTGGTGATGATGGTAGTGAGGGAAAGAGGGTGCGGGGGAGGGGGGGCGAGCAGCAAGAGAGGGGTTGCTCCTAGCCATGGGCCTGGGGGGGGGGGGGGGGGGGGGGGGGGGGGGGGTTACACATGAGCAAGAGAGGATGGAGGTGGCTAGAAAAGGGGAACAAGATATTGAAATTTCGGTCTCTTACTTTTTTTTTTTTTAAATTTGAAAATATATAGAATACTCAACTCAACTCATCTAAGCCTTTTTCCAACCACATGGGGTCGGCTATGAATCTGCTTCCTTCACTCTGCTCTATTCACCTTTGTATAGTTTGATTTAATAGATTCATGTTTGAGGGGCTTGGGACTGGCCTTGGTGGAGTTATGAAAATATATAGAATATGCCATTTTTACTATATACTATTATATAAATTATATATTTCAGGCTGTGCTGGGCTGGGTTGGGCCAACATTTATCAAACCTGACCCTGGCACTGATTTTCACTCTGTTTAGGAAAAAAATTGTCTTGGCTCATTGGGCTGAACATCTCTGTCCAAGCTTGCCCAAAACTGGGTCAAGCTGGGCCAGACTGGGACAGGCATGTTAGGCCAATTTTGCTCCGGCCTATTTAATCCAAGAAATGAAATATAACATATCAAATAAGATGTAGTGAGTTAATGGTAAGTGTTGACTTTAAACATTCAATGCCAAGTTAGTAATCGATTTCATCCTTTATGCTCAAACATGATGTAAAATGTTAAGGTGGGTGCCTTTCAAAATACTGCTAAAACGTTAATTCATGTTTCCTGTGAAACTAACCTTATCTTCCTACTTCATGATGATGACTTGGTATGTGTATCTAACAAAATGGAGTTCCTTCAATTTGCAGTGTACACTTCTGAAGCCCGTGTAGATGCAGCCAGACTGTTATATTTGTGGGGATGCATCCATAGATAAGCAATCATACATCTCAAAACCATGACAAGCTTCATGTCCATGCAACCTAGAAGTCCTTTGCTATTTCACATGAGGTTGACTGCATGCCCATATTACTTACCATGAGAGGAGATACTTTTTCCAGTATCACTGCAAGGTTACAATGTTTTGTGCTTTAGATTGGACTTTGATTACTTCCTATTGCTTATGGTTGTGCAAATTTTATGTTTTCTTGTTTTATTCTCCCAGTTTCTTGTATTACATAACCTGGAGCCATGCAACACCAAATTATTATGTTACAGATAAGTTCTATCGTAATATATCTCCTTCCTATAACATGGAAAAAAATAAATGATCCTCAGTTACAAAGCATACACCATCTGATTTTTATGGTTTGCTTTCTTGTCCTATGGACTTTGTGTGTGCGTGTGCGCGTGTGTGGGCCACATGCAAATGGGTAGGTTTGCATGTGGATGTGAGCATCTTTTTGTGTGCTTGTGTATGTTGGTATCATCCAGATGAGTTGTGCTAAATCTTATATTTCTTGTATGCATATCTATCATACCATTCTTTTTTTAAATTATTCCCATGACCTTGAAATTATGCTCAGACAAAGTCTGGTGATTATATTTTAAGCAAAATATATTAAAGAAAAATATTATAGAAATGAGAAGCACAATTTAAATTGATCTTCCATCATTCTAGTTCACATCATATGATCTCCTGTCATCTCCTCATGGTAACTGGATTTACCCTTGACTGTATTTTGCAATGAAATAGTGATTTACAGCAAGATGCTTATCTAAATCCATTCAATTGATCATATTGAAGAGCTTTGGAGATGGCTTTCTGGGCTGGGGTCATGAATATAGACAGAAATATGGTTTTTCTGTCCATTGACACGATTCTCTTTGTAAATTGTTTAGTTTTTCTAATGAAACTGTGGAGTGCTGTATTGTTGAGAATGATAAGAATGTCAAAATAAGGGTGATATAACCAAGGCTATTCACTTGCTTCCTTTCTGCTTGCTATATGCTGGTGGGTGAGTGAGATGTGTGTGTCAAAGCAGTGCAGCTTATTTGTTGTTTATTGCACCAAAAGGAAAAAAGCAATCTGGCTCTACTTATTCAGCTGAAGATAAAGAAAATTGATCACATTAGCTTGAATTTGAAAGAGTCAGCAAAGATGAATGGCAGATTGTTGGATGCATTATATGATTAGTTGTGGTTGCACAACAGCCTTGTAGTCATAATTCATTTAGATATTCAATGACATCACTTAAAATTTTAGGATGTGTTAGTAAGATGTTTTTTCTAACTCCTCTGTGTTGATTCTGAAATTATCAGTTCTGAATATGACAACCGGATATCTTCAGGTGTCAGTGGTCCTGTTTGGCTTTAGGAGTTGACACTGAACCTGGTTTATTTAAACTTGCCTGATTTCAGTAGTTTCAGCAGTTTTGGAAGTTTGGTTCTATGTTTCAGAGATCTGATAAAAGAAATAATAAAAAAGTAAATATACTTTAAAAAGTAGAAAAAAATAGAAATTGAGAAAAAAAGGTCACACAATTTTAGAGTACTTTTGTTGTAAAAGTTCTTTATTTGTGTAGTTGACAATTTTAGGCTCAAGTTAAACTTGCTTATGAGTGATTTTCATTGATTATACTGGTAGTTGTACTACTTGCTTGCATACATACTTCTTAAACTTCAATTGTCCAAAGATCCATTGAACTTAACATTACATTTTGTCCAAAAAACTAGATCAGATTTTAGTTGCCAATTTTCAGTATTTTCTTTTATTCCTGGTTGTTGTTAGTTTTAGTTGTTCTCTTGGAATGGAGGGCTGTGATTAATAGATATTTGATATTATTTAATATCTTGATGGACCCTATGACTGTATTCAAATTACTGTTCACTGCAGGTACTGTGAATGGTACCAGCGCAGTATGACATTTTGGGGAGATTGAAAGTATGGTTAGGGTTTTTTTTTTTTTCTTTTTCTTTCACCTTTTATAGATGAGTTTGTAATTAACTTTATGTAGAATATGAAAGAAAAAAGAACGAGGCTTTGTTTTCTTTGAATTGTTGTGGTGCAAAGGTGTGAAGCCTTCAGATCCTTGGTGTAATTCCTATTTCCCAAAGTGAGTCTTGTTTTGTCTTGTATCTTTCCTTTTGTTCTTCTCATTATATTCTGTGTTTTAGTTATATTTATTTCTTCTAGTTCTATGATCAGATGCCTTTTATTGTTTTCATTATAATCTGTGTTCTAGTTTATATTTATTTCTTTGACTTCTGTTTCTTTTTTCCCATATTTTCTTGCTCATATTGATCCGAAATCGTTTCTATCAATATCTAAATACCCAATCTTCCATTTATAAACCTCACTGCTCAGATCATTCAATAGCCCTTTAAATCCTCTTATTTGCTTATCTTAGTTTTCTATCCGCTAGTTTTTATGATCTCTAGATTCATCATCGCTATATCCATCATTGACTGTGTTGAAATTCCAACTTTCATAGTTCAGATTTATTTAAAACTCAGGTTTAAGCTTGAAATCCAACAACCTATAAGTTACAGCTTTGCTTCCTTAGACATCTAGATCACTACAGCAGGCTTTCGTACATCACATTTTTAGACAATAGAGCATCTGAATATTTTCTTCGTTTTTGGTAGAGTTAGAGAGAGATAGGGAGGGAAGTTAACTGGTGATTTATTAAATGCAATCTTTTACTTCTGATTTCTTTTTTCCCCATGTCAATCCCAAATCATTGGTCAATATCTAAGCATCCTACTTCTAGTTATTAACCTCACTGCTCAGATCAATCACCGACAGCCCTTTTAAATCCCTTTATTTGCTTATTTTAGATTTCCGTGCACTAATTTAAACTGTATTTCTATGATCTCTAGGGTTCATCGTCATATCCACGTTGAAATTCCTTCTTTCATGGTTCAGATTTATTAAAAACTCATGTTTAAGCTTGAAATCCAGCAACCTATAGGTTTCAGTCTTCTTTGGACGCCCAGACTTCTACCAAATTGTAGTAGGCATATATATTAAATCTTGGCATTTCTCTCAAACTTTGAGGTTAAGTGCTCTTTATTTAACTGAATGCAGCTATAGAATTATATTTATTTTATATAAAAAGCATTTACCTTTGAATTGTCTTGTAATTTGTTGTTCTTTAGTCTTTGTGTAGTACTATTATTACTGATAAGGCTTTTTCAAATGTATTAGGTTGTTAAGGATTATGTTTATTTATCTTTTTCAAGGTTCGCTGAATTGAGAACCGATATCATTTCGATATTGGATCGATATGGTTTGGCCATTTTGAATTGACGGTGTACTAATCACTCTGTATCAAACCGATGATGTACTACTAATTAGGTGAATTGGAAGGTTCTGATATATGAACTATTCTGTACCAAGCTGAACTGGATAGTTCAGCATTGTATGGGACGGTTCGGTATATTACGAGATCAATATAAAGTCAGTACAAGATTTTGAGCTATATAGGATGGTTCTGAGCAATACCGGTCTTGTGCTATTTCCGGTCTTGTGCTATTTCGAAATGATGAACCGTATTGGTATGATTTGTTATGCCTTGAATCAGGCGTTCAGTATAATTTGCCATACCTTGGTCTTGTCCTTTTTCTGCTCAAGTAAAAGGTAGAAAAATTGTTTGAAAATGATAGCCTAGACCAAGGTTAATATCACTCAGGAATTTTTTAATGGAGAAATAAGATTTGAAATCCTTACTCTTTTCTTTATCTTGAACTGGACACATTTTCATCATTTTGATATCAATTTCTACCCTTTACGTGGCAACAAAATGGCAATCTAATCACGAAGGCTCTTTCTTCTATGTGGCCTCAAAATCTCATCACTCATGTATCTTTCTTTTACCTCTGGGAATCTCAAAATTTAGATTGACCCCCATTAACAATTCTTCATGAGCCAAGGATGAGAACCATAGGATTTGAGAACCTTAGGATGAGATAAAACATCTGTATTTTAATCTTTTACCACCGTTTCAAAATTTTGTTTTGTTATCTAGACTTTTTTTTTTTTTTAAAAAAAAAAAATTTGAGTGCTTTTGTTTTTAAAGGAATAATCTTTTGATGTCATGCGGATTGTTGATCAAATGATTATTTAGGAGGGTTATAAAAGGGTCATGTTGGGTTGGGGTTCATCTGAACTGGACATTCTAATTTGCTGACCCAACATGATCTGAGAAGTTGATGAACCTGCCTAAGACTTGTCCAAAACTTGAGCCAGCCTATTTTCAATACCTTACTTCACTAGAATCTCAAGGTCCTATAGCGAGTAATGCATCTTTAGCCAAAAAAAAAAAAAAAAAGGATAAATGCCATAGCAAAATTATGGCCAACAGCGAAGTCAAGTAGAACTAATATTATGGACAGAGAAGATAACAAAAGCATTAGAATTCTTGCATTTTATGATCTGGGGAACCAGAGAACAAGAAAAAAAAAAAAAAGGTTCTAGTACAATAATGAAACATGCAAAATAAAACTAGTTATGTAGATTATCATGAAATGACCATGAACATTCATAAGAATCAATGAACCTCTAAGAAGCCACTAGAGGATCTCTCTTGCAAGAGGTGTTACTAACCTTGGGCAAACTGATGGATGGATGCTCTGCGATGTTGGTTGATGGTTTGCCTTCACATTATGTGAAGACCTTCTTGCTTATTAGACCAGATCGTCACTCTAGAGGCCACGGTTCCCCAAGAACATTTCAGAAGCAGCACTACAAGAGGGCTAATAAAGAGCCAACTTTTTTTTGGGGAAGACAGCCTCACCACTTTCTTCAGTGGACCCTTTGTAGAAAACGGGATGTAATCAGGGTCATCCACTCAAATAAGAGGTGGACTGACTGTAAGTCCTCATTGGGTGGCCTTGGTAGGTGGGAGGTCAAGCAGCTGGCTAGCTGCCTTTTAGTGCCCCTGATAGGGACACTTTGAAGGAGACCCCTTGTCTCTTGAGGGTCAAGAGAGCTCCATGTTATTACCTTGAAGAAGAAGCGCATTGGATTTAGTCTAACCTCACGTGGTGACCTGCCAAAAAGGCTCAAGGATATACCATCCTTGCCTTCCATTTTGTTGTTTGGAGATCCTCTTGTTATTTTTCTGTCCCCTCTAT
Source organism: Calamus simplicifolius (assembly GCA_900491605.1). NCBI lineage: Eukaryota > Viridiplantae > Streptophyta > Magnoliopsida > Arecales > Arecaceae > Calamus > Calamus simplicifolius. The sequence continues at coordinate 917,160 of UESW01004534.1, read as the reverse complement.
CTAAGGGGTAGTGTTCTTTAACCCCCTTGGATAAAGGTTGTCTAACATTGTAGGGCAGTAGAAAAACCAATTTCTGTACCTGATGATATATCACATGAGGCCTTATACATCTAATGTTATCTCATTCTCATGGAAACTTGCCCACAAGGTTTATGTAATAATTCCTCTGGTTCTCTGAAAAATCAGCGTCCTATAGTCGCTCATATATGCTTATTAGACACTCGAAAGTTATGTCTTATTTTATCTTGGTACTGCTTCAAGGATTCCTGGAGGTGACTGCGCCCTGACTAATGGTAGGTACCATTCAAAGTTACACTTGGATATTCCGAGTCTTGGGTGTGATCATCATAACTAAAGAAAGCTATGGCTAAATAAGGGGGAATCAAGCTTTCCATTTCTTTCATAGCTTCCAATAGCCTCCCTTGGATATAGTCTAATCTGGCTCTAAGATTCTTAGCGTAACAATTGATCTGGAGTGATTAGATCGAGCACCTCACACCTTTCCTATTAAAGATCCTGTAATTGCATTTATGAGTTTATCAGTGAAAACGGAGAAGAAATTATTGATTAAGCTGTTTTTTTAATACTGCTATATTTATCATGGGTGGTAAACTTTCCAACTTAGGACAAAGAAAGAATGATCCTAGTTTGCAAAATTATCAAGCTCTTTTTATAAATAAATTAATACAGTGATTAAGAGATGCCTGATGACGGGTTGTGTAGGCGTAGTGGAAGGCGTGCGTGCCTATCATCAAAGAAGACCTTCATGTGGCCGTCCGCCACTTCTTTGAGACCTGCTTCATCGCCCATTCTTAGAACATTATATTTATAGGCTTTTGATACCCAAGGCTCAATTGACCTGACCTTTTCAGCCTATAAGCCTTTGGATGGCATCAATGAAATTATGACAATACCACGCGCAAGTCATCTTCAACCCCTCTTTCCAAATTATCTTCCCTCATGCATCACGCCTTCATTGGTCACAGCATTCATGAATGCATACCCCTTCGGCCCTTTCCTCATGATATGCGGCAAGATTTAACTCCTAAAAAATATATAACAGACTCGTTGTGGTTAAGATTAAAAAAAAAAAAAAACTATGCATTTCTGTTATTATTTTTTCTTATAAAATTTTTTTTTTTGGTTACAGGCGGGCGATCACACCACTCTGGCGCGAGTCAAACCCAAAATATCGGAGTACAAAATTTGATGCAAAATAACAGGATAAGGAACACCAACATGCCAATCCCACTGATCGGGATGGCTAGCAATAAAAGATGCAACCCAATCGACCGCAGTATTAGCTTTCCTATAGATATGTCGAATTACTAAGGCGTAGTAGCCTGGAGGGAGACGCTAATATCTCTAACCAGAGGATTGAGAACAGAAGAAGAAATCTCGTCCTGCCTTATCCACCTGATAATCGTAAGAGAGTCTCCCTCAATGATCAACCTGCGATATCCCAACTGTCGTACAGCATGAGTGATACCCTTCCAGGCAGCTTGGAGCTCCGCCATAGGCACCGAAATATCAATAGAACTATGACCACCAGCCGTAAGTAACTGTCCCTTCGGTCCACGAATGACAAATCCAGAACCAGCAGTACGATTAGAAACATAACCATCAAAGTTCACTTTGACATAACCCGGGGATGGGGCTCCCAACAGACAAAGACCGTAGAACGGAGCACTGCCGAAGCAGCAAGGGAGTCCCAGTGACCAGGCCCATCAATGTGAATACCATGATGATAGTGAGTGTACTCGCGGGCATGAAAGAGAGCACGGTGGATGACCACCTGCGGTGAGGCCGTCTCCTCAGCAAAAACAATATGGTTCCGAGACAGCCAAATATGATAAGCCACATAGGCAGATAAAACACCCCAAAGCAGGGACCACGCTGAGAATCCTGTCGGATAGCATGCAAAAAAGAAAGCTGGGTAGGACCATCTTCTAGCAACCAAGGGGTAAACTGGGTTAACTGCCAAATCTGAGCCGCACAAGAACACTTGAAGATGACATGATCAACCGATTCATTGTGCATCCCACATATCGGACAGAGCGGCAATATAGAAAGACCCCGACTGGCCAGTAGCAGGTAGGTAGGTGATCCCATCTAAGCTTCCACAAAAAGAGCTGGACCCTAGGATGAACAGGCAAACGCTAAATCCAAGCAACATCGCAAAGGCCCAAGGTCGGAGGTCGGAGATGAGTAATCAGATCCCTAGTGGGAGCGCAAGGAAGATAGGAACGATGCCATAGTCTAATATCCGGGCCTGCAGAAATGGGAAGAGGCATGGCAAGGATCCTTTGTGCCAGCTCAGTCCCACACAGCTGATGAACCATAGAGGCATTCCAACCAGCATTCCCCTGGCTGATCAAAGCAGAAACATGCAGAGGGGGATCAACTTCAGAACTGAAGAAAGTCGGCCATCGAGATAGAGGGAGATCAGCTATCCATGTATCCTGAAAGACATCAACTGAAGTCCCATCCCCAATCATACAGTGGATATCATCCGTAACAGTAGGAGCAGCCCGACAAATCATACGCCAGAAGAAGGAGCAGCCCTGGGGAAAGCTGAGAGTCGAACTAGAAGACCATCCGCCGTATCTGCCATGCATGACGGAACTCCAGAAACAATGAGGGTCCAACAGAAATCTGGAAGCATGCCTCGCTAGAATAGCCATGCGACGGAGCACCAAGGACTGAATCCCAAGACCCCCCTCAGAAATAGGCAAACAAACAGTGTCCCAGGCTAAAAGATGGAGACCATGGCCTCCCTGC
>UESW01004534.1:848499-898727 GCA_900491605.1 Calamus simplicifolius | reverse complement strand
TTGTTCGGTCCTGTGTGGCCGAACAAATATCCTCTGTTCGGTCACACTGGGCCGAACAGAGCCTATTTGTTCGGCCACACAGGGCCGAACAGTTTGACTCTGTTCAGCTCTGTCAGACCGAACAGAGGATATATTCGGCACGAGGCACGGGGCTTTGCGGTTGTGTGGAATGGGTCGGAGGAGATGGGGCCCGGGCCGTCGGGTGTGCAGACAAGAGGGTACTCAAATTATATTTTCAACAATTTTTAAAATGAGTGATTATTGAGTTATTTCAAAATCATTAATAAAATTTGGCACGCCACCGGCACGGGCCGGCACGAGGCTTTGTGGTTGAGTGGAATGTCGAGGAGGATATGGCCCGGGCCATCTGGTGCGCAGATCGGCACGGCAGCAATTGATGGCCCGGCGTATTGGCCCGCAAGCGTTTTCATGCACGGCACGCCTTTGATTGGCCTTTGATATTTTTCAATAACAATGTCATTATATTTAGATAATCAATGTGATTTGCGCGATAATTGTGCGGTTATTAATACAAGCGACCGGCACGTACCGGCACGGGATGGCACGATGAAACGAATGGCAAGGGATGAAATGTTTGTAAATAAGATAAAAATTTGGAATTGAAACTTTCATTTCATTTCCTTTGCTTTGAATGTACATATAACAAAATATTGACTTTGTACAAGCAAAAGTAATACAAATCCCATCCCAATCAATCCCCAGCCCGTCGTCGTCGACGCCTATACTGCTTGTGTGGTGCCCGACTAGATCCAGGAACATCAGGTCGTGCATGACTGGGTCCAGGCACATCAGGTCGCATGACTAGGTCCAGGCACATCAGGCTCAACAGTCGAGATGTGCTGACCCTGAAACATCAACCATATGCGACATAACATCGTACATGTAGTCGGTCCAAAGATGCAATCTCCACCCGACCCATATGTAGAGTGTCGGTAGCAATGCTGATGGCATCCTCACAGCGCCGCCGGTAAACGTCAAGATCAACATCGACATATTCAGTTCGTGCACGATCATATATGCTGGATCGGCTCTCTGGGGGGTGGACAACCAAGTGCGTGATACGAGAATACCAATCCAATATCCTGGAACACAGTCCGATGGTCGGACAACCGGATGGCTCCTACGACGTTGGCTCAGTACGTGATCCTCCCACTCCTCCCATAACTGATCCAAGAAGACATATGCAATACGGTACGATCCTGCTGTCGGTCCTCTACTGGCTCGCGCAGGGGCTAGTGGCGCGCGAGGGATCGTCTGTATCCGACCAAACTGTCGTAGAACCCTTTCAGGATGATAGGGTTCTACGACAATCCATACACTTTAGGCATCCACTGAAGAATGCAATGTCTAGGAACGGACGATCAGCTCGCTGATGACGATGGGGATCCCAAATGACCTGCAACATATAAACAATACCCAGCTAGGTCATATAGCAAATTAAAAAAACTTAAATATACAAGCGACACATCATGGTACATACCTGATCGGCCCTCAAAACGTCCAATGACTCACGAAGAACAACTAAATGGTCCATCGAGGTACGTGATGGAGTGACAGGATGCCAACGCTGCACGCGGGGCCTCGCATCAGTATAATCAAGGGATGGATGAGGAGTGAGATCTGGAAAATGCTCATAAATCCAAGCCTGGAGCAGCGTCATGTATCTACTGATCTGTCTAACTGATGCCCTAGACGCAATCCCCAGCTGACGGTACAAGAAAGTCAAAGCAGCGGCACCCCAGGAATATGATCTCACTCTATCCAAATCCCTAAATAGAGCAAGATAAGCTATAGGCAACCCTCGTTCCACTTTTATCAACAAAGAGTGTGCACCCTATCAAAAATAGCAAATACCCCCGCGCTGCACACTCTATCCTGTGATGACTATCTCTATCAGATACAGTGTGAAAATGACTCTTCAGCCACTCTAACCTAACAGACTGACCACGTACAGATAGAACCTCCTGACGCGCATCTGTATCTGACACACCCAAGCTCAACAAGGATGTCCTCAGCTTCCCGATCGCTCATCCTCTCACATGACAATGAGGAACCCGTGACAGTAATCCCTAAGATGGCGGCTACATCGTCCAATGTAATAGTCATCTCGCCTAGGGTAGATGGAAGGTGTTCGTCTCGGGCTGCCATCTCTCTACAAAGCCGGAGACAAGAATCTTACGGTGAACCGATAAGAGGAGTGCACTAGATCTATAAGGCCCGACTGCTCTATGATTGCCCTGAACTTCCTATTTGATTGCCTTGATTCCCACCACTGCCATTCAGCTACCTGGCAGCATGGTTCATGCACTTCAGTGGAGCCCGTTCCTGTAATATAAATGCCATTAATAATTTTAATCACAGCATCGTAATGATACATTAAAGAAAGTAAAATGCAATAGCAATTAAATAATACCTGTTGCCTCCAGATCGAGGCTGCTATATGTGTCCTGAAACTACTCAGGACAGACTCATCCTCTGGACCTCCTGGACATGGCCCGACAGCTTTACCCTCAACGTCCATAGCGGGCATGTCCTCGTCTACGGCCTCAGCAGGGGGCGATGGTGCAGCAGGAACCTCGGCCTCAGCATGACCGGCACGACGTCTTCTGGCTGACGCCGTGGGTCTAAATCGCGAGGAACCAGCATCCATATCTGAAACTGAGTATCAGCATATACGTCAATCAAAATGCAAATCAAGTAGACAAGTTATATGATGAAACTGAACAAAAAATTCAGATTTACATTTATGAATTATAAGACTAAATTGATCAAGAATGACAAGCCAATAAGTGCAATTGCCAAGCCAATAAGTGCAATTGCCAAAATTCAGTAGTGTTATGTGCAAGTGGGTTAATAAGTTTACTGTTAACGATCTGGGAGCTCCCATGCCTCCCATGCCGGACAACCCGCCGGAGAGGGAGCACCGGGCGGGAATGCCGCCGGCATTCACCAAAAAAAAATAAAAATAAAACCTTAACGGGGAAGGGAGCCGGCGGGGAGCCGGATCCCTTCCTCGTTCTAATGCCGGACAGCCGGCATGGGAGCTCCCATGCTTCCCATGCCGGACAACCCGCCGGAGAGGGAGCTCCGGGCGGGAATGCCGCCGGCACTCACAAAAAAAAAAAAAAAATTAATTGCTTAACGGGGAAGGGAGACGGCGGGCCTCCGGCTCCCTTCCTCGTTCTCATGCCGGGCCGCCGCCGGCATGGGAGCTCCCATGCCGGACAACCCGCCGGAGAGGGAGCTCCCGGCGGAATGCCGCCGGCACTCACAAAAAAAAAAAAAAAAATTGCTTAACGGGAAGGGAGCCGGCGGCCCAAAAACAAAAAAAAAAAAAAATTGCTTAACGGAGCTCCCATGCCGGACAACCCGCTCCGCCGGCATGGGAGGTAAGTAAAAAAAAAAAAAAAAAAGGGACTCACCTCGCCGGAGATCCGCCGGGAGGAAGAGGTGCTCCGCCGGGAGGGTGGGGAGGAGGAGCTCCGCCGGGAGAGGAGGAGAACAACGGTGGAGGGCGGGAGGGGGAGGGGGGCGGCGCGGACGAATGTGGTGGGGTGTGCTGAGTATTTGAGGGGTGAAAGGGTGTGAGGGTAATTTAGGGATTAATAAAATATGGGTGGGTGTAGTGAGTTACCATGTGGGTGTACTTAGTAAATTTTTTTTTTTTAAATGCGGGTGCTGAGAGGTTTTTTGTGGGCGCGAATAGAATTTCCCCATTCCATACCCTTACGCTTGCTATAAAATTACTTAATTATCCTTACTTATTAACTATATTGATGTTATTGTTCGTAATTAAAATTTAATTATATTATGTTAATATTAAAAGTATATAATTTTTATATTTTTAAACTCTAAATTTTGTTGAGACTAATAGTTAGGAATTAGTCAAACCTATTTAATTCAAAAAAAATATTTTTTTTTAAAAATAGATGACCGGTACAGAGTGAGAATAAAATTTTATTTTATAATGGATTTAAGATGGGTATAAATAATTTTTTTAGTAAATATACGTATAAAGGTACCTTTCTTGGCCTCTCTGCTGCATTGACTTCCTTCTTTTGAGCATATTGTGTCCTCCAAAATCAAAGGAGAAAACCTTAGTTGCACCGACATGAAAAGAAAGATAGCAGTTATAATATAAATCTTTGAGGTAGACTGACGCGTTAGCTTACCAGTCTGGGAAGAGACCACAAACTTTTGGGGATTGGATTTAGAAAAGAAGGATGCAACAGCTCAAAGCGGACTTCTTTTAAGGTAATGTTTGATAAAAAAAAATATTATTTAAAATAAGTGTATGATAGAGTTTGTTCCATGGCTATCCCTAGAAATATTTCTTTACTATCTCATTGATCATATCAAATGCAAAAAGATAAATCCATAGGATAACTTTTTTTTACTTTTATTTGAAGGGATAACCAGCTATTCCTGCATTCTCTAGGGAATAAATTAAAGGGATATCCCATGGTTAACCATGATTAACCATGGATTATCTCTTTGGTTAACTTTATTCCCAGTTATCCCTTATAGTTATGATTTTTAGGAATAAGAGGGGATCCCTGGATATTCCTATCCCTATTTCAAAACACTACCTAAAGGACGTTGGAAGGTTTGGTAGCTTGTTAAGCTCACTGTGCTGTGAGAGTGTTGGTTTAAGGTTATATAACAGCACTGGGGGAAATCAGACATTGGTCATGTGTAGCAAGTATATTTGGGGTGGCACCTAACCTCTATTAACTGCATTGAATCAAATTGGATTTAATTTGAGCATGGTTATGGTCTTGATTCCAACTGCTGCTCTTATTTTCAATCTATCTTTTGATTTCTCATCCTCAAATTGAGGGATATAACAGTCACAAAGTTCAACATTATGAAAATTGAGATTTGAAATCAAAAATTTGGGAAGAATTTGATTATTAAAGAATTAGAAGAAAAAAATAAAAAAAGAGCTTCTAAAGTATTTTTTAAATTTATTTACTTAAAATTAAATGATAGCCAAAAACATCATTGCCGCTGCTATGTAAGGTATCATTAATTTGCAACACAACACTTTCATGAGTCAGTTATAAATTATTTGTAAATAAATTAAAAATTCAAGAATAATTAGATAGTTTTGGATCATTTCATTTTTGAAGAATAATTTGGAGAATCAACCAGTGAAGAGAAAATGAGGAATTGATCAATAAATTTTCAGTAACTCCGAGAATATTATAACTATGAAATATGTTGCAGTGATAAAGGTGTGTTGTGCCCAATCTCTTTAATGCTTCCACTGGTTAAGGTCTTCTTGGACCACTCTTGGCACCTCATATGCTCAACTCAACTCAACTCAACTCATCTAAGCCTTTTTTCCAACTATATGGGGTTGGCTACATGAATCTGCTTCCTCTACTCTGCTCTATTCAGGACAAAGTCGATACTCAAATTATAAATAACTATACAACTCAACTCAACTCAGCTCAGTTAAGCCTTTTCCTAACTACATGGGATCGGCTATATGAATCTGTTTCCTCCACTCTACTCTATTTAACACTAAGTCAACACTCAAATTATAAATAGTTATATCTTTTTTAATTATTTTTATTCATGTCAGTTTAGGTCTACCTCTATCTCTATCATTACCATAGATTGTTAAAAGATTACTCTTTCTAACTGGAGCATCTAAAAGTCTTTGTTGTATATGTCCAAACCATCTTAATCAATTTTTTCTTATTTTATCTTCAATTAGAGCTACTCCAATCATTTCTTGTATATTTTTATTTCTAATTCTATTTTTTAAAGTTTTACCACATATCCATCTAATTATTTCGTTCATGTTAGTTTAAATTTATCTATACCTTTACCATTACCATGAACTGTTAAAAGATCACTCTTTCTAACTCGAGCATCTAAAGGTCTTCCTTGTATATGTCCAAACCATCATAATCGGTTTTCTCTCATTTTATCTTCAATTGAGGCTACTCTTATCATTTATCTTATATGTTTATTTTTAATTCTATCTTTTAAAGTTTTACCACATATCCATCGTGATATGTGCATTTATGTTACACTTAATTTATTCACTTGTTGTTTCTGTATTGCCCAATACTCTATTCCATATAGCATAGCTGGCCTAATATAGCAGTTTTATAAATTTTTTTCTTTCAATTTTAATGGGATGTGTCGATCATACAATACTCCCAAAGTACTCCTTCACACTTCCAACATACTCCTTCACTTAATTCATCTTGCTTTAATTCTATAATTCACATCTTCATCTATTTCACCTTTCTGCTGGATAATTAATCTCAAATACCTAAATTTTTACTTCTTGATATATCTTGACTTGCAATCTTTACTATCTCTTCATTTGTATTTCTACTTTCACTAAAATTACATTTTATGTATTCAGTTTTAGTTCTACTAATCTTGAAACCTTTAGATTCTAAAGCCTCTCTCCAAATCTCTAGCTTAGCATTACTCTAGATTAGTTTAATCAATCAACACTATATCATCTGCAAATAACATATACCATAGGATATCATCTTGAATATGTTTGGTTAATTCATCCATAACTTGTGCAAAAAGATATGGACCTAAGGCGGATCTTTGATGTAAATCTACAATAATTAAAACTCACTAGTTTCTTCTATTATTATTTTGACAATAGTTATTACTCTATCATACATATCTTTTATCAATTCTATATATTTTTTGGTAACTTCTATTTTTTTCTAAAATTTACTATATATTTCTCTAGGTCCTCTATCGTATGCTTTTCCTAAATTAATAAAGACCATATGAAGGTCTTTTTTTTCTTTTTCCTATACATCTCCATAAATCTTCCTAATAGATAAATAGTTTATGGTCGATTTTCCAGGCATAATTCAAATTGATTATTTGACACTAAGTTTCAGCTCTTATTTGATTTTCTATTATTTTCTTTCATAATTTCATTGTATGACTCATCTTTGAATATCCTTTATTTTTGTATAAGTATTAATATACTTTTTCTTCAATCATTTGGCATTCTTTTAATTGCTACAATTCTGTTAAATAAATTAGTTAACCATATAACCCCAATTTCTCCTAAGCCTTTTCAAACCTCAATAGGAATTGCATCTGGCTCTAATGCCTTTGTATTTTTCATTTTACTCAAAGTAATTTTAACCTCAAGCATGCTAAATTTATGAAAAAATTTATTTTCATTTATTACTCCTAGGTTATCACGTTCTTCTACCTTTAAATTTATTAAATTATTTTTATTTAATAAATTTTTAAAATAATTTTTTATCATTCTTTTATCTCTTCTTCTTTTACCAAGACTCTTTCATCTTCATCTTTAACACATTTAATTAGTCAAGATCTTTTTTTTTTCTCCTAGTTTTGTTAGTTTATATAGTCTTTTCACCTTCTTTCGTGTCTAATCTATTATATAAATCATCATAAGCTTTAAGTTGGAATTACTTATCATTTTTTTAATTTTTTTTTCTTTGCATTCCTATACTTTTTAAGACTTTCTTCATCAGCCTTTTGCCAAATTTTAGTGTATCATTTTAAGCTTGATGATAGCTTGAACTTCGTCATTCTATCATCAAGTTTTTCTTTCCTAATAGTCCTATCCCTTTTGATTCTCCTAAAACCTCTTTTGCTATATTTTTTATGTATTTAGTTACTTTTTTCATATTAAATTGGGATCATTATCTTTATTCATATCATTTTTCTTACTAACTTTTCTTTAAATAATTCTAATTTTTTTTCCTTTTAAATTCTACCATTTAATTTTTAGATTTATAATTTTACGTTTTACTCTAAATTTTATTTTTATCCATATGTCTGCTACTATTATCCTATATATGTTATGAACTTAAACTTTCTTCTATAATAATTTTATAATTTTTGCATGATATTTTATTCATCTTCGTAGTTTTTATTTTACTCAAAGCAATTTTAACCTCAAGCATGCTAAATTTATGAAAAAATTTATTTTCATTTATTACTCTTAGGTTATCACGTTCTTCTACCTTTAAATTTATTAAATTATTTTTATTTAATAATTTTTTAAAATAATTTTTTTATTAATTTTTTTATCTCTTCTTCTTTTACCAAGACTCTTCATCTTCATCTTTAACACATTTAATTTAGTCAAGATCTTTTTTTTTTCTCTTAGTTTTGTAGTTTATATATAGTCTTTTCACCTTCTTTTATGTCTAGTCTATTATATAAATCATCATAAGCTTTAAGTTTAGAATTACTTATCACTTTTTTAATTTTTTTCTTTGCATCCTATACTTTTTAAGACTTTCTTCATCAGCCTCTTGCCAAATTTTGTAGTTTATCCTTTTAAGCTTGATGACAGCTTGAACTTCGTCATCTACCATCAAGTTTTTTTTTCCCTAATAGTCCTATCCCTTTTGATTCTCCTAAAACCTCTTCTGCTATATTTTTTATGCATTTAGTTACTTTTTTTCATATTAAATTGGGATCATTATATATATTTGTAATCATTTCTCTACTAACTTTTCTTTAAATAATTCTAATTTTTTTCCTTTTAAATTCTACCATTTAATTTTTGGATTTATAATTTTACGTTTAACCAATTTTATTTTTATCCATACGTCGCTACTATTATCCTATATGTTATGAACTTAAACTTTCTTCTATAATAATTTATAGTTTTTGCATGATATTTTATCCACCTTTCTAGTTAAGAAAAAGTCTATTTGACTTTTATTAGATTCACTTTTAAATGTATTAAATGTTCATATATCTTTTTAAAATAAGTGTTTGCTATTATGAGATCATACGCCACTACAAAATCTAATATGCTCACGCCGACTTCATTCATATACCGTTTCATATCCATCCTTCTATTTATCTATGTCTATTAAAATCTCCTTCCATATATATCATTTCTTCTTATGATATTTTTGTATTACTTCATCTATGTCTTTCCAAAATTGTGTCTTAGTTCGTTGGTTTAATCCTACTTATTGTGCATATATACTAATTATATTAATTATATTATTCTCAATTATAAGTTTTATTCTTTTCTAGTCATCTTAACAACATATTTCTTAAAATTTTTATTTACAATTATTCTTACTCTATTTATATTTTAATATTTTTTCAGTATAATATAATTTATATCATATTTTTCTATTCTCTAGATCTTTTACTTACCCATTTAGTTTCTTGTAAGCATATTATATTTACTTTTCTCCTAATCATAGTGTCCACTATCTCCATTGCTTTACCTATTAGTATTCTTATGTTTTTAAGTTGCTACTCTAAGCTGACTATCATGAATTAATTTTTTTACCCACACTCATTCTTAGCACAAGAACCTTGCTCATTTATCACCTTATTCAGGTGCCGGTGCAGCGCTCCTTTTCCTTTTTGAAATACCCATAGGCAGATGCAATGCGTCATCCTAATCCTTCGTATAGTTTGATTTAATAGATTTATGTTTTAGAAAATCTAATGAAATTTTATGCTGGCTATCAGCAACCTAATGTAACCCATCTTTTTTTTATCCAAGCTTGGGACCTTGGCAAAATTCTTAGTACCTCACATGCTGAATTATAGAAATTACATCAGATCAAAAGCAAACACCCTGAAACAGTTCTACTCAATCAGAGTGCTGAATTATAGAAATTACATTGGATCAAAAGCAAACACCTTGAAACAGTTCTACTCAATCAGAGTGGCAATGGGATATATTATTGAAGGAGAATCCTTACAATTATTGGTTAGATTTATGATTCCTTTCATTGTCATCATCCTCTTTTTCAGTCTATCAAGAAGATGCTTGCTCATCGGATTCTGGCCATGCCTCTTCCTCTTTCTGCTGGGCCAGATCTTAGATTGTGGTGCCGATCATGTCTTCCTTGTGCTCCTGCTAGGGATTTGGTGGCCCGTTTCCATTCTCCAACTTCAGGTCTTAGAGATGTTGCTTGGATATGGAGGTTGCCTGTTCACCCTAGGATTCAGCTCTTCTTGTGGAAGATTAAGTGGGATCGCTTACCTATCTGTTCTCTTCTGGCTGGTCGTGGTCTCTCGATATTGCCTCTCTGTCCGATATGTGGGATGCAGGATGAATCTGTTGATCATGTTCTATTCTTATGTTCTCGTGCATCTCAGATATGGAAGCTGATCCATTTTACCCCATGGTTGTTGGAGGATGGACCAATCCGGCTCTCCTTTCTGTATGCTATTCGATCGCTCTCTCAGTATGGTTCCTGTTCTCAGGGTGTTTTATCTGCCTATGTGGCTTATCATATTTGGCTAACAAGGAATAAGATTGTTTTTGCTGGGAGACGGCCTTACCCCAAGCGATTATCCGTTGTGCTCTCTCTCATGCCAAGGAGTACACTCGCTGTTATTTTAGTGTTCATACTGACGAGCCTGGTCACTGGGACTCCCCTGCTGCTTGGCATCGAACCGGTCTACGGTTTTCATCTCTTGGGCATCCCCACCTCCGGGTTGTCAAAGTGAACTTTGACGGCTCTGTCTCTGATCATACTGCTGGTTCGGGGTTTGTCATCTGTGGGTTGAAGGGTCAGTTGCTTGCAGCTGGCGGTCTTAGCTTTATTGACATTTCGGTACCTATGGCTAAGCTACAGGCTGCATGGGCTGGTATCACACATGCTGTTCGACATTTGGGCTATCGTCGGCTGATTATAGAGGGTGACTCTCTTACGATTATCAGATGGATGAGGCGGGATGTGGATTCTTATTCTTGCCTAAATCCTCTGATTAGAGACATTTTAGTCACTCTGCAGTCTACTAGTGCCTTTGAGATTCAGCAAATATATCGGGAAGCCAATGCTGCGGCTGATTATGTTGCTTCTACTATTGCCCGCAATCCTGGCCGATGGATTTGGCATTCCGGTGTCCCTTGTTCTGTTATTTTGTAGCAAATTTTATACTTTGATCTTTCGGGCTTGACTCGCACCAGAGTGGTGTGATCGCCCGTCTATAACAAAAAAAAGATAATGTAGTCATCAGATGTATCATTCGGAGAAATCAAGAAAGCTGCTGACTGCCTTGCTGGTAAAACAAATATCCTCTTAAGAGTTTTTATTGGAGTGATCATCCTTCCAATGAGCTGCCCACATATTGGATGCTGATGCTGGCACTTCTAGTCTATCTCCACTACCAAGAAAAATAAAAAAAAGCAAACACCACGGATGCCATGCCCCTCATCCGATTTGGAGCATAACCTCATATGGGTGGTGTTAGGAAATATGTCCTACAGCCAATCGTCTAGCTTATAGACGGTTGTGATTCATTATACATGATTTATTTGATTAATAAAAGTTATTTTGGCAGTACAACATATTTTTTCATCTTCCAATAGAACTCTTATATGTTGTAGTCCTTACAATTACATTTATTCGAGAAAGGAGGAATTATTGAGTAATTCTTAAATGGGTTCGCGACCAAATGATACGTTATTACCTAGGACAATAACATAGTCAAGTATAGGTCGTTGTGTGCCATATATGTTGGTTTATCCTTTTAAACCAAGGAGTGTATGACACTAGTATGGCATAAAGGTGAGTGTAGGAGTACATTCACTGAACAGTGGCTCACCTATGTTGAGTACTCTACTGTCAAGGGTATCTCACAGAAGGGCAATGGGTATAAGTGTCCCTTTGACCTGAGACTATCATGGTGACTTAGTAAGCAACTCATTGTACTTAGGCGCTAGACTACCTGGATTTATAATCCAGTGACGGAAGGATGCTGGGTACAGTCAAGTACTTATTAAATCAGTGATGAGTCAAGATGGAATTGTCCACTCTAAGTATTAGAGTTAATACTCGGTTTGTGTTTTAATTTTGCAAAACCTTGGCCAAGGTAATCCATGTGAGGAGTCACAGGATTGTACATGTTGAAACACACTTAGATGTTTTTGGAAGTTGGCAGTTAACTCTAAATTCATCTTGAGTATTTGGACAAGGGGATGAATTATACGGTAACCATAGCCTAGGTTCCTGAATATTGCTTTGCATATATTTGGTCTATTCGGATGTGGGTACCATTGCTAGATGGTCACATCGATTGGTATAGAAGTTTTGCTACCGACTTAGATTCGAACCTATGGAGTCACGCACATAGTCAGGTGACCTGGAGACAAGCTTAATCCATGATCTAAGTGGGACTTGGTCATATGGGTAATACCGATTTTGTACTAGTAATGTCTAGCTAGCACTGGGCATTAGCGGTAGTCTTATTCTGGGGATGAACTTGAGTTAGTTGGTAACTCAAGTAAATTTTTGGAATTTATTCAGACCCATTGTGGGATAGGACTTGAACCATAGACCAATGGTTGGTTTGACGATAGAGTGGTTTTGATCTGGTTTCAATGTGGTTTGAATTGGATATCCAATATAGCCTCTGATGGTTTATTTATGAATTTTAAAATCATAAATTACTTTAAATTGAAAATTAAATAAGTCCAATGCAAAGTATGGTTCAAGATCTTGCATAGGTTCTTCTGGTTTTTAATTTGGACTTCAAACGGATTTAATCTGATTATTTTGTATTTATAATATTATAAATATTTTTATTATCGTTGCGGGAAGCAACGAGACTTTAAAACTTCAAAAAATTTACGATTCTACCATTTTATGTAAATTATGATTTTATCATTTCATTTAAATTATGGTTCTGCCATTGAGATGGCGTGAATTTAAAACTTCGTATTAAATTACGATCTTACCATTGAGATGATATGAATCAGTAAATTTGTTTTATAAATTTTTTTTATGCATTGACAACGCGTGAACGCCCGTAACTGATCCGCTTTCGAAGATCGGATATTATCGTATCGTAAAACAAATTCAAAAGGTTGTTTTGGGTTGTTTTACGATGGGTTTATTTTTAAGAAACTTTTCTCAACTTTGAGAGATAAGAAAGAAAAAAAAAGAGTAGAGAAGAAGAAGAGTCCAAAAATTAGAGAAGTCCAAACAGAGAGGGACTCCTCTCTTGGAGAAGAGTTCTCTATCCCTTCTGGTTCCATATCCCCTGTCTTAAGGTTTCCTGGCGTACGTACGAAATAGAGGAGTGGCACGTGCGACTCTCGCAAGGCATCAAGAGGAAACTATTCACAGGAGATTAGATCTACATCCAGTTGCTGCATCATGTACGCAAACTGACAGGTATAAAATTTAATTTTAAATTTTGTATGCTTTCAATTACAGATATACATGACGTATTTTATAAATTTAATTAGATTAAATTTAAATAAAATACATGCATACAAATAAACCTGAGATCCTAGGGCATCGTAAAATCAATTTTTTTCCTACAAAATGATGGTATCAGAGCCTTGGTTAAGGCTTAGGAATGCATGTATAAGCATAGTAGATCTGATATTATTATGCATAAATAATCTATTGTAGATCTAAAGTAGATCTTATTATGATTAGTTTAGATCTATAGTAGATTTAAAAGTTTTGCATGATGAGAGCATGTTAAAGTTATTTAATGATGATTAAATATATGTTTTAGAAGTAGATCTAATGTAGATCTTGCATGCTGTGTTCTATTATATCTTGGATTGGTTATATTCACCAGGCCGTCTGGTCATAGGGAGGTTTCATAGCCTCTGTTTTTTATTCAGGAAAGGTTTCCTATGATGTGTAGGGGTGCCACTGTGAAAGAACCCATAAATGGATGTACAGAACAGAAGAAAGAAAGATTAAAATATTTTTAATCAAATTAATTTATTTCTTTGATAATTTTGATTAGATCCAAAATTAATTAAAGATGATATGTTAATAAGATTAACATTAAGACATCTTAATTGATGAAATCTTAATTATAAATGACAGTAAAATTGTTTTACGTAAAAGTCAGATTACAGAAAAAGGAAAGAAAGTAAAAATGTTTTACGAAAAAATTTTAAAATGTTTCAAAATCAGAACTCAAAATTGAAATTGGTTCAAATTTAAAAAGGGGTTAAGTTAAAATCTAGAATTATGAATTAAAGACCTTAAGACATGATCATAAATCATGGGCTAATTGGGTTAGCATGAATCAGGTTCTCTAATTGGGTTAGACCTAAGGTTAGATGAATTGGACTAAATTAGAAAATTGAATCTAATCAAATGTTGAGTTAGGTCTTTTCTTTATATCCATCTAATTAGATTAGATTGACCAGTCCATACATTTAAATGGACTTGATTTGGGGCTCAGTGGACATCCAAGTCTTTAGGCAAATTTAATTGGGTCTGGTCAACCACTTAGTGTCTAGAAAGGTTCTGATCAAGGTCGCGGCTACCTCTCACCTGGCTAGTTGATTATCAGCTGGTGTCTAGGCAAGATGGTTAATGGCGCAACTCGGCCTTTTTGATCAAGCCGTCCTGGCTAAGTGGTCCCAGCACTTGATTAGACTAGCCTATTGACTTGAGCTAACCCATGCTTCCTAAGGAAAATCAGTTTGACTGATTTAGGTACCCATGGACCAAATTAATGAACCCAACTAAATGGTTTAGTTGGATACTTAAATTGGTCCATGTCATTCATGTGTCACAAATTAATCAAACCCTCTACAATTATTAGGTCCATAAAGTGACTAAATTATGGGGATAATTAGGTCATAGCCTAATTAAGAGAGAGATAATGAGTCCAATGGCTAAGATGATTATTGGAGGCCCAAAGGCCTGGTACTCATCTGGTTTTTGGAATTATCATTCATATTATGATGGTTCAATGTAACTCTCTCAACGATGGTCAAGTGGGCCGGCCAAAGTCGGGCTTGACTGTTCGTTGGTTAGAACATTAAATTTTGTCATGTTAATGGTTGGACCTAACTAGGACCTTCAATAGGAGGCCCAAAGGCTGATTGAAGTGCACCCTAGGGCAAAATAGATTACTAGAAATTGCTTAGAGAAGCAATTGGTTAAAGAACCTACCTTTAGATGCACATGGGTGGGCCGGCCAAAGTCGGGCTCATGTGTTGTCTATTGGATTCTAGTACCCACTAAGGAATTAGGGATAATTTCTTGGATTGGAAGTAAAGACTACCAATCTGAATAATATAGTGGCAAGTCCTTTAGACTAAAGTCCATGTCTTTAGGATTAATAAATCATGTAAGCTAATAGGTTTTGGTTATCCTTTCAGATCATGTCAACCAATTTGTCGCTCCGTTCATTGTTGGACAATGACAAACTAACGGGTCCCAACTTCGATAGCTGGTATCGAAGACTCAGGATAGTCTTGGAACATGAGAGGATTCTTTATGTAATAATGGATCCTGAACCTGAGGAGCCAGCTTCGAATGCTCGCACTGCGATCAGAGACACTTATCAGAAGTAGGTCAATGATCGCACCACAGTACGGTGCATTATGCTGGCCTCCATGAATGATGAGTTCAATAGGAAGTTTGAGGAAACCCAACCTAAAGAGATCCTTTAAAGTTGAAGGAGTCCTTTGGCACACCAGGCGACATTGAAAGGTACAGAGTGTCTAGTGCCATTTTCAATGCTCGAATGCGTGAAGGGGCATCAGTCACTGATCATGTATTGTACATGATTGAGATGATCGAGCGCCTGGGCAAGCTCGGTTTTCCCTTGCATGAGCAACTTGGGAAGGATGCTATATTGAACTCCCTGCCTGGTTCCTACTTGGATTTTCTAAGTCATTTTAGAATGATAAAACCTGTAGTAAACTACCATGGTTTACTGGGTTTACCGCAGACTTATGAGAAGGATCACCAGCTCCAAAAGGGCTCGGTAATTTAGTGGGAGTTTCTGGAGTAGGTCGTCGTTCCTTTAAGAAAGGGATGAAGAAAAGGAATAAGAATAAAAAGGTGCAAAATGATGGGCATAATCAGGCTAAGAAGAAAGCTAAGGCTGACAAGAACCAAGCGGAATGCTTCATCTGCAAAAAGCTGGGTCATTGGAAGAGGAATTGTCCTCAATACATTGCAACCCTGGATCCTAACAGACCGAGGAAGAAAAAGCAGCAAGTAGTTGCTGGACAAGGTACTTATGTGATAATCCCTTGTAGTTTCTCTATTTGTGATACTACTAATTGGGTATTAGATACCGGCAGTCCAATTCATATTTGCAATTCTTTGCAGGGACTTTGAATTAGTAGGAGATTCAAGGATGGCAAAAGATTCCTGAATGTGGGTGATGGAAGTCGAGTTCCAGTCCTAGCGTTAGGAGTAGTAGAGCTATTTTTTGAATCCTGCAATGTCATGCTAAGTGAATGTCACTATTGTCCTAATTTCTTATTAAATGTTATTTCTGTAGGCCAATTGGCCATTGAAGGATTTGATTTTTCAATAAATAATGACGTTATGAACATCATTGTGAATGATACTTCTGTAATGTGTGGACAATTGTGCAATGGCATTTTTATGTTATCACAACCTATAAATGTGATGTATACTCCAAGCAAACGGCCTAGGATAGATAATGTTAGTGATTCATACCTGTGGCACTGTAGACTGGGTCACATTAACAAGAACAGGATTAATAGATTAGTCAGAGAGGGTATCCTCAATGACATTGATTGTGAATCAATTCCAATATGTGAATCTTGTCTTCTTGGTAAAATGACCAATCACCCTTTACTGGAAAAGGTGAAAGAGCTAGAGATATTCTAAGTCTCATACAAACGGATGTATGTGGACCCATGAATACCATTGCTATGGGTGGGTTTAGCTATTTCATTACGTTTACAGACGACCACTCTAGGTTTGGTTATGTTTTCTTGATGAAACATAAGTCTGAGTCGTTTGAAATGTTCAAACGATATCGTAATGAAGTAGAGAAACAGACTGAAAAGAATATTAAAATCCTTCGATCATATAAAGAAGGTAATATCTTTCAAGTGAGTTCCTGACATATCTTGAGGAGAATGGGATTCTCTCTCAATGGACTCCTCCAGGGACACCCCAGTTAAATGGTGTGTCTGAAAGGAGGAATCGACCCCTGTTGGATATGGTTCGATCCATGATGAGCTTTGCCAATATGTTTCTCTCCTTTTGGGGATATGCCCTCGAGACAACATGTTATATTCTTAATAGGGTTTCAAGCAAGTCTGTTACTAAGACTCCATATGAGATATGGACTAAACGTAAGCCGATATTCTCACACCTTAGAGTATGGGGGTGTCCAGCTTATGTCAAATGATTGCAAACAGATAAACTAGGACCTAGGTCTGACAAATGTTCTTTTGTTGGGTATCCCAAAGAGACTAAAGGATATTATTTCTACCATACTGAAGAACAAAAAATGTTCGTCAGTTTAAAGCTACATTTTTAGAAAAGGAGCTCCTTGCTAAAAGAACTAAGGCTGCTAACGTTGAACTTGATGAAGTTCGATAGGTAGAAGTACCTATATGCTCTGACGCCTCTATAGAACCGGCTTTGATTAAATCAAACCCAAAGCCCATTGAGAAAACATTGAGGAGATCTGATAGAGTACCACATCAACCGAACAGATACTCCAGTTACTTGGTCCATGATGGCGATCCTATTGACCTCGATGAGAACAACGAGGATCCCATCACCTATATGGATGCAATGCAGAGGTCCGATTCTGAGAAATGGCTTGAGGCCATAAAATTTGAAATGGAATCCATGGAGATCAATAGTGTATGGACACTTGTGGATTTACCTGAAGGGATAAAACTCATTGGGTGCAAATAGATTTTTAAGAAGAAACGAGGTACAGACAGAAAGGTGGAGACCTATAAAGCTCGTCTGGTTGCTAAGGGGTATCGTCAACGTCATGGTATAGACTATGATGAGACTTTTTCTCCTGTAGCAATGCTCAAGTCCATTCGGATTATGCTTGCTCTGGCTGCATATTTTGACTATGAAATCTAGCAAATGGATGTTCGAACAGCTTTTCTGAATGGAGAGCTGGAAGAGGAGGTGTATATGATACAACCTGAAGGATTCATATCTGCAGATGTATCAAAAGCATGCAAACTCCAAAAGTCCATCTATGGACTAAAGCAAGCATCTCGGAGTTGAAATATATGTTTTGATAAGTGTATCAAACGTATGGCTTCGTTAAGAACATAGAAGAACCCTGCATATATAAATGGGCTAATGGTTCTGTAGTTATGTTTCTTGTATTGTATGTAGATGACATCCTCTTAATTGGGAATGACATTCCTGCATTACATGGAATAAAGATTTGGTTAATGTCACAGTTTTTCATGAAGGACTTGGGAGAAGCTTCTTACATTTTAGGGATGAAGATCTATAGAGATAGATCAAAGAAGCTGGTGGGATTATCACAGTCAACGTACATCGAGACTGTGCTGAAAAGTTTCAGCATGGAAAATTTCAAGAAAGGCTATCTTCCGATAGGCCATGAGATTTCACTCTCTAAGATGGATTGTGCGACAACTCCTGATGAGGGGAACGTATAAGTTGATAGAGATATATACTAAAAGATATGCTTTATGTTATGTCTTTATATTTTAATAAGAATTCATTTTGAGCAATGTGTGCCATTTACTATATATGTGCATGTGTCTAGTATTTACAAAGAGTATTTGATTTAGTGTGTAGAGTATGGCTTACACACAGAAGACTAGATCATCGGTTCTTTTGAAATACAAGTTTATTGTTCACAGTTTTAGATGGAATTGGATACACCATCAGTAGAACTGTAGCACAAATTTTTAGTAGGTCTGTCTTAACTACGGGGAATGGTTTATTCTAACTATTTATGCTAGTACACTTTGTGTGTATTGAACAGGACCCAGTTGAGTTAATTATTTTATACTGACTTTATAAAATAATTTAAAACTCATGAATATTATGATTACTTATGCTCTTAATCCGAATTCTATTTCTAGACACATGTATGTAGTGATTATTGCTTTGATTACATATAGAGTGAGATTCTATATGAGTCAATAAACTCAGTGGGTTGGACAATAACATTATATATATGGTGAATATTAATAGTTGAAGGAAACCACGTCCTGATAAATTGGATTGATGATATCCCCTAAAGAAGCTTATAAGTTTTGATTGTATCAAATCTTGCAAGTGGATTTGAATCCGATACATCAAATAAGTTGAGTGGATAAGTCTCAAGGATAATAAAAGCCAATTAAATTATATTATCAGTAATTAAATTTAATTGGTGGATATCTGTAATCTTAACATGGGGAGATAATAAGTATTTAATATTAAAGGCTCAAATATAAATTCGAATATGATTAGGAGTACAATTATAATTCTTTAGTGGAATGAATTGTAATTTACGTAATTGAATCCTAACCCGGGGTAGGTTTGGGAGATTTAATTACGTAGGAAGTCCTTTTCATATTTGCCTATTGGTCCTTGTTGTAGCCCTATAAATACCCTCTCAGTTGGTTGCTAGGGTTAAGGTTTTGAGAACGTTTTTAAGGAAAAAGAAAAACAAGAAACCCTAGGTCAGCCGAGAGATCCCACCATCTTGTGAGAGAAGAAGGTATTTTTGGGAATACGGCGGAAGGCTAAAGGTTGAGGTCGAGCAATCGAATCAAAGTAATATAAAGTTCAAATCTGAAGGTATGATCTTCTACTCTTAGAAACGGTAAAAGTTTTTTTTTTGTATTGCTCATATACGCTATAGCCGTGATCTTGGGGGTATTCTGCGTTCCCCAACATAAGTAGGATTCCATATGCTTCGGCAGTGGGTTCTATTATGTACGCCATGACATGTACGAGACCAGACGTAGCATATTCACTAGGAGTAATGAGTAGATATCAATCTAACCCAGGTGAAGCACATTGAAAAGTGGTGAAAACCATCCTTAAGTATTTACGAAATACTAAAGACCAATGGCTTATCTATGGAGAATCTGACTTGAAGCTTATGGGATATATTGACTCCAGTTTTCAGTCAGACAAAGATGATAGCAAAAGTGTATCAGGGTTTGTCTTTACCCTAAATGAGGAGCGATCTGCTGGAAAAGTTCCAAGCAACACACAGTGGTAGATTCTGTATGCAAGGCGGAGTATATAGCAGCATCAGATGCAGCAAGAAAGCAATATGGCTACAAAAATTTTTGGGCGAGCTGGAAGGGGCGCCTACCCTGGGTGGTCTTGTTCCAGTATACTGTGATAGCTCTGAAGCAATTGCCCAAGCCAAAGAGCCAAAATCTCATCACCGCACTAAGCATATATTGCGTCGCTATCACCTTGTACAAGAAATCGTGGAACGAGGTGACGTTGAGCTTCAGAAGATCGATGGAAAGGAGAACCTAGCCGATCCATTTAAAAAAATGCTTGGAGTCAAGGAGTTCGATGAACACAAATGGAAGATGGGTATTAGATACTGTTCCGATTGGCTCTAGTCCAAGTGGGAGTTGTTAGGAAATATGTCCTACAGCCAATCGTCTAGCTTATAGACGGTTGTGATTCATTATACATGATTTATTTGATTAATAAAAGTTATTTTGGCAGTACAACATATTTTTCATCTTTCAATAGAACTCTTATATGTTGTAGTCCTTAGAATTACATTTATTCGAGAAAGGAGGAATTATCGAGTAATGGGTTCGCGACCAAATGATATGTTATTACCTAGGACAATAACGTAGTCAAGTATAGGTCGTTGTGTGCCATATATGTTGGTTTGTCCTTTTAAACCAAGGAGTGTATGACACTAGTATGGCATGCAGGTGAGTGTAGGAGTACATTCACTGAACAGTGGCTCACCTCTGTTGAGTACTCTACTGTCAAGGGTATCTCACAGAAGGGCAATGGGTATAAGTGTCCCTTTGACCTGAGACTATCATGGTGACTTAGTAAGCAACTCACTGTACTTAGGCGCTGGACTACCTGGATTTATAATCCAGTGACGGAAGGATGCTGGGTACAGTCAAGTACTTATTAAATCAGTGATGAGTCAAGATGGAATTGTCCACTCTAAGTATTAGAGTTAATACTCGGTTTGTGTTTTAATTTTGCAAAACCTTGGCCAGGGTAATCCATGTGAGGAGTCACAGGATTGTACATGTTGAAACACACTTAGATATTTTTGAAAGTTGGCAATTAACTCTAAATTCATCTTGAGTATTTGGACAAGGGGATGAATTATACGGTAACCATAGCCTAGGTTCCTGAATATTGCTTTGCATATATTTGGATGTCGGATACCATTGCTAGATGGTCACATCGATTGGTATAGGAAGTGTTCCTATGCTACCGACTTAGATTCGAACCTATGGAGTCACGCACATAGTCAGGTGACCTGGAGACAGGCTTAATCCATGATCTAATGGGACTTGGTCATATGGGTAATACCGAGTTTGTACTAGCAATGTCTAGCTAGCACTGGGCATTAGCGGTAGTACTTATTCTGGGGATGAACTTGAGTTAGTTTGTAACTCAAGTGAATTTTTGGGATTTATTCAGACCCATTGTGGGATAGGACTTAAACCATAGACCAATGGTTGGTTTGACGATAGAGTGGTTTAGATCTGGTTTCAAAGTGGTTTGAATCAGATATCCAATATAGCCTCTGATCGTTTATTTAAAAATTTTAAAATATAAATTACTTTAAATTAAATTAAATAACTCCAATGCGAAGTATGGTTCGAGATCTTCGCATAGGTTCTTCCGGTTTTCAATTTGAACTTCAAACGGATTTAATCTTATTATTTCCGTATTTATAAATATTTTAAATTTTTTATTGTCGTTGCGGGCAGCCAACGAGACTTTAAAATTTCAAAAAATTTATGATTCTGCTATTTCATGTAAATTATGATTCTACCATTTCGTTTAAATTATGGTTTTACCATTGAGATGGCGTGAATTTGAAACTTCGTATAAATTATGATTTTGCCAACATGAATTTAAAATTTTAGTTAAATTACGACCTTACCATTGAGATAATATGAATCGGTAAATTTGTTTTATAAAATTTTTTTTACACGTTGACAATGCGTGAACGCCCGTAACCCATCCGCTTTTGAAGATAGGATATTATCGTATCGTAAAACAAATTCAAAAGGTTGTTTTGGATTGTTTTACGATGGGTTTATTTTTAAGAAACTTTTCTCAACTGTTGAGAGACAAGAAAAAAAAAGAGTAGAGAAAAAGAAGAATCCAAAAATCAGAGAAGTCCAAACAGAGAGGGTTTCCTGGCATGCGTATGAAATAGAAGAGTGGCACGTGTGACTCTCGCAAGGCATCGAGAGGAAACTATTCACAGAAGATTAGATCTACATCTAGTTTCTGCATCAGGTACGCAAACTGACAGATATAAAATTTAATTTTAAATTTTGTATGCTTTCAATTACAGATATATATGACGTATTTTATAAATTTAATTAGATTAAATTTAAGTAAAATATATATATACAAATAAACCTAAGATCTTGGGGCATCGTAAAATTAAATTTTTTCCTACAGATGGTTGACATGTAACCATTGATGGCGTTCATTTGATAGGTGCGATATATGTTGGAGAGAGTCATAGCACTCCTAATGGTTTTGAATTGACGTTCTATGAAGCATGAAGACATTTATATATTTTTCAAGTTGTCCTCCTTTCCAAGTTATGGTATAGGAAAAGAGTTGACGTGGAATCTAGAAGTAAAAACCAGAAGAAGGCTCCTCATGTGAACAAAGGGAACAAGGCACTCCGGTCCTTTGAAAAATTGTCATATTTTAATACCTAAAGGTTCTAGAAGGTATGAATTGTAGTTATTGAAGTCAGAAGTGTGAAATGGCTTTTACAATGGAATCTACCAAACTGTTATCACCCAGTAGAGAAGGTGACAGAGAAATGGTGATATAGGTGAGATTTGAATGCTTCAGTACCTTGCTTCAAGAACGTGGAAGAAGGTATGGATTTATTTCAATATAAAATGCTGGTAGTGGGACAGAGGATGAAAACTTCTCTCACCAACAATCTTTTATCAGGAGAAATTTAGTTCTGCAAGGAATGTAGCTGCTGGAAATAGTCACAAATGCTTCAAAAGAGTCATATATAGTTTGATGAAAAATTGTTGTGGAAATGACCTGGTCCAATCCACAAGTGTAACAATAGGAGTTTAGTGTATCCGGGATAGGCCGTTAAAATGAGCCCAGAACCAGGGTGTTCAAGTTCAGCTTTATGCCATTAACTAGGAGGAGCTGAGCTTTTCTTTAAATTTGCAAGAACCCCTGCTCAAGCTCCACTTATTTATGACTCGAGGTTTTGTTTGATCTTAGCTCATTATCTGATAAATTTGAGATAAAAAATAAGCCATTGTCAGGCCAACTCAGAGCTTGGATTGTTTGCAGCCTAATCCAAGACTTAGTCCAAAATATAAGTCTATAGATGGTCCTGATCTAATTACGTGTGTTGTTGGTTTTAGTTGAGCTTGCATTGCTTCAAACCTGATTAGATTTTGGGTCCACGGACTGAATTTAGGGACAGATTTACAATCTCCCTCGCTGTCTTTGTCAGAAAAAAAAAAAATCTCCTTTCCCATTCTGTATAAAGATTTTTTCATCATCATTTTTATCTTTTTATAAAAAATAATAAATTCCCATCTTGACCTCGCCCTACCTTAAATGACAAATATAATTTTTTAGTAAAAATAATAAAATTAAGAATATAAATTTAATATTTATCTTTTAAATTTATATTTATTATAAAATAATTAAAATTTTATGTTATTTAAGTATGGATCATAAGGATGGAAATGAGGTAAAGTTATATTTATTTTCAATTCTATTCTATCTCCATTTGTGAAGACAAGGATGATATTTATTTTTATGAAAAATAAATAATTTTTACATTAAACCAAACAGGATAGGATGGTTGCCTTACCATTCTTAGTTAGAATTTTTTTTTTTCTTGTCCACTTTTCTTGTTTGTTAAAAGGGGACTTTCACTAAGGACTCCGATGATTCTTCATCCTTTGTCCTCTTCCCTTGCTTGTTACAAGGAAACATTCACTTTGGAGCTATTTCATCTTTAAGAATATTGTCTCTGCTTAGCATGCAGATTATAAGGATAGTTCACAGCCCACCAAAGAGAATTAAGTTTCTTTTTGGATTATTTTTACTTGTAGTGGAGGTTGCTGAAGCGGACTGCCGCGGGTCAACAATCTTTGTGCTCCTTAGGGGGGGGCAATAATTGCCCATATTGGATGATACGGTGTTAGTGGACCAGCTATTTCTAATCTAAACCTATATCGAATGCAATAATTATTCATGCATGAATCTATGCATCTACGATACAGGACTCATAAGCTGATCTTTCGATGTAGGCTCATGCATGAACGAATCACTGCGCTCGATGCAGGCTATCCTACATCAGACGGTGTACAAAGACTTTTTCTATTTTCAATTAAGCCAATCCGGGCCTAGTTTGGATCTTGAACCTTGGAACCAAGTTATGAGAGACTGAATCTCTTCTTTGATGCAACAAGTCATACCAAATCCTTGTCATGCTTAATTTTGGGATCAAGGTCCTATTGGACAATGGATTCATGGATTCTATTTGCATGCCCATGATGGGCTGATCCAACCTAATCCGTGTCATCCAGGGCTGAGAAAGCCATGGTCTATTTTATCTTAAACTCTCGAAAAATACTTTGTACATCACATATGGTACAGCAAATCCTACGTAAGCTGCACCACCTTTTTTTTATTGGTCCACGTACATCCTATATGGCTTAACGCAATGGGACGGTATAACAGAGATCATGATTACAAATTTGTAAGTGATACTGACGACTTGCCTTCCAAAAAAATATTAATTACAAATTTGTAAGTGATACTGACGACTTGCCTTCCAAAAAAATATTAAACATCCCAGTTGTAAAATTACGATACTGTAGTTATAAAATTACAATATCCATGCAAAAAACGTTAAGACAGCTTTACGATATCCCGACCGAAAAAATTACGACACTCCAGTTGTAAAATTATGACACCGTAGTTATAAAATTATGACATTCATTCAAAAAACAAAAAAAATTATGATACCCAATTGTAAATTTACGACACTATAGCTATAAAATTACGATACCTTAAGGTAAAGCTTTACGATATCCCGGTCAAAAAAAATTAGTTGTAAAATTATGACACCGTAATTATAAAATTACAACACTCATTCAGAAAGTCAAAAATAATTATGACATTCGAATTGTAAATTTATAATACTGGAGTTATAAAATTATGATATCCATTCAGAAAATATTAACGCAAGCTTTACGATATCCAGCCGAAAAAAATTACAACGGCCCCAGTTGTAAAATTACAACATCATATTATAAAATTATGACATCCATTCATAAGGCTAAAAAAAATTATGACACCTCAGTTGTAAATTATACTATAGTTATAAAATTACGATATCTATTTAAAAAATATGCGCTCACTGCCGGTAGTCTATACATAAATTTTTTAAAAAAGCTGAAGGTATTAATGCACGTCACACTCAAAATTTAAGATCATATCCTGCTTTCTTATTCCATCCCATCGCGTCAAGCCATGTACTACTTAGGATTTATTTTACCAGAGACGATGTACAAAAACTTTTCCTAAACTCTGATGTTACAGTTCTAAGCGTCGAGAAAACTGTTCACCATAACGTTTTTACGGAAAGTGACTTATTTTTGGAACTTATCTGGAGTAAGAACGATCTCTCGTACTTGCGAAGGAAGAGGACTATAGATCTAAAAACTCAAGAAGATATTTGAACTATGAAAGAAAAGCTTTGATTCCATCTGTATTCAAGACTTGGATTCTCGAAAATCTTTGTTATTTAATCTTCATCGGTTTATTTAATCTTCATCGGAAAGTGAGATATATTTGTTATTTAATCTTCATCGGTTTATCCGATGGGTCCAAGATTATGAGTCAAGAGTCAAAAACTAGGAAGGATGAAGTTGTTGGTAATACAAACAAAATTTGTGTTAGAATAATATTGAAACCAAAACTGAACCCTTAATTGTTACAAGGTCTTCAGGAGACTTTTGTTCTCTTTCAAGAATAATTAGATGGAGGACATGAGGGGACAATTGAGTCACACACATGTAATGAGTATAAATGATATTAAAAGAAAAGGTCAATATTGAGTCAAGCCATAATCTCAAAAGCAGTTATGTGAATGAAATCTTGAAGAATATTTCACCATGAACAATTCAACTTAAACATAAAGCTCAGATCATTTCTATTAAGTCCAACAAGAAGCAAGCTCTAAATAATCTTGAATCACCTCAATCAGAACTTGGATCAAATATATATTTAAAATGGCGAAGTAGATGGCATGCCAGTTTATATTATGCCTTTATCTGGCCTAAATGTCGATTGTTCCGACTCTATAATGATTAGTGTTAAAAGATCATCATATAAATAATTGAAAGGAAGAAAAATATCAATTGTATTTTATATTTCTCTGTACAAAGGTTACATACCTTAATATATATAGCAAAATAAGTGTCTATATAAGGTAAACCTAGCTAATTTAAGAATACCAATATACAATAGGAATACAAGAAGTTTGGAGTGATTTTCGTTCTTATTTTTCAGCAAAATCTTCTCTGTTTGACAGCAAATTTTCTTTCTTGATTGTTAGCCAAATCTGCTCCGTTTGACACCTTTCCCTCAAATTGATGGTGGTTGTCAATAAGCATCAATTTACTTATGAGATATTCATGGCGAGCAAACAACATGGGCATTGTTAACAAGTCAGCAACTTGATCATTGGATGGGACATGAATAAGATGAACTTTATCATGAACCAATTCGCGGATGTAATGATAATCAACCTCTATGTGTTTGGTACATTCATGATGGACAGGATTAGTGGCAATGCTAATAGTACTTTTATTATCGCCAAAAGAGGAATAAAGTCATCACAAGGCACATCAAGTTCAAGAAGAAGTCATCGAAGCCATACAAGTTCAGAACTAATAGAAGACATAAATCGATACTCAGCCTCAGTGAAAGATTTAGATACCCTTTCTTGCTTCTTACATTTTCAGGAAATAGGTGAGGCGCCTAGAAAAACATACCAACCTATCATAGATTGACGAGTATCAATACACCCTACATAATCAGTATCAGAAAATGCCTTGAGAGTGAGAGTTGTGTTGTAAGGAAAAAAGATCCCATGAACATTAGTGCCTTTGAGATAGCGAATAATTCGATGAAGTGTCGAGAGATGATGATGTCGAGGATGAGAAATAAATTGACTGACAACCTGAACAACAAAAGATATATCAGGTCGTGTGATGATGAGATAAATAAGACTCTGCCCACTAGTTGCCGATACAAGGTAGGATCAGAGATAAGTGCATCATCATCACGTTGTAGTTTCAAATTAAGTTCCATAGGAGTTGAACAAACTTCATTGTCAATCAAATTAGCAAGTTTAATCAAATCCTCAATATATTTGCACTGTGTGAGAAAGAGACCATGAGGGGAATATGACACTTTCAAGCTCAGAAAATAAGTAAGTGTGCCAAGATATTTCATGTGAAAAGAATTATGAAGCAACTGTTTAAACTCAAGAATGCCCTTTTTATCACTTTCTGTAATGACCATATCAGCTATATAAAGAATTAGAATAATAATACCATATGAAGAGCGATGGGTGAACAAAGAATGATCATTAGAACTCTGTTGAAAACCAACTAAACAAATAGTAGAATAAAAAATTTAAACTATAACCATGGTGCCTGTTAAAGATCATAAAGAGACCTGTCAAGTTTGTAAACCACATTAGAGTCACCAAGAGAATAGCTAGGAGGATACTCTATATAACAGTTTCCTTCAAATGTCTATGAAGAAAAGCATTCTTGACATCTAATTGATATAATGGCCATTGTTTGTATGATGCAATAGCAAGAAGAGTTCGAACTATGGTCATTTTAGCGATAGAGGCAAATGTTTCTTCATAATCAATCATATATTCCTACTTGTAGCCTTGAGCTACCAAACGGGCTTTGTAGCGGTCTAGAGTACCATCAAACTTGACCTTAATGGTGTACACCCATTTGCTACCGATGATAGAAGTATTAGAGGGCCATGGGACTAAGTCCCAAGATAATTCGCAGTCAATGCCTCAATTTTCTTGCCCATTTCCCTTTTCTAGCATGCTTGTTCCATTGCCTGCTTATATGTGTTAGGAATTTGGACAGAATTTAGATTGGTAAAGAGAGTTAATCGATCAGGTGGCTTACCAAAATTGACACGGATAGATCTTTTCAAAGAAGGCAAAGGAGGTGGTGGGATATCACTTGAAACATTAATAAGAGGACCTTCAGGCTTGTGATCAGGAAGTTGCATAATAGTCATGTCATGAGTATCAGTAGACAAATCAAAATTTGAAGAATCCAAAAAATTGTATAACGTAGAAATGGAAGAATTGGGAGCTGCTATACTCAAAGATGAAATATAAAAATACAGATTTAAAAAAATGATATTATGAGATACGCAAATGCGGTGATGTTGAGGATCATAATAAATATAACCTTTCTATTTATCACTATAACTATTAAAAACACAATTGCCTTTGCAGATAGTTTATGCCATTCATGTAGTGGAAGCAACACAAAGTAGACACATCCGCCAAAAACACAAAGATTCATGTAATTTGGCAACTTATGAAAAAGGGCAAAGAAAGGAGAGTGATTACCAAGTATAGGATGGTCTACCTGTTAAACTGTATGAATAGCTTCGATCCAAAAGTAAGGTGGAATAGAAGACTTAAGTAAGAGAGTTCGAGCAATTTCTACAACATGATAGTTTTTTTGTTCTACTACCCCATTTGTTCAGAAGTACTAGGATAAGATTATTGAGTTAAAATTTCTTTTTCACTAAAGAATTGAGCAAGGTATGAGGCACAAAACTCTCCTCTTGGATTTGACAAAAAAATTTTGATTACCTTTCCAAATTGTGTTTTATCATAGTGATAAATTTTTGGCAATATTTGCTAGTTCATATTTAGCATGCAAGAAATACACCCAACTAAACTTGTAAAATGATCAATAAAAAGAACAAAATATTGTACCCAAATCTAGACAAAATAGGTAAAGGTCCCCACAAATCACAATGAATAAGATTAAAAGGAGCATCAACTTTAGTATTACTAGTAGAAAAGATAATTTAGCAAATTTGCTAAGAATACAAGTTTAACAATGCTGAAATTATTATTTTTGATAATCAACTTATTAGGAAGAAGCTGAGATTTAAACATAGACTCTCTAACCTACAGCGTGTGGGTGACCAACCGACCATGCCAAAGATCCCAAGTATTTTTTGCATGTAAGGTGGAAGATGATGAAGTGACAGTAAGACAAAAAGGAGGATTCTTTTTTTGATTTAGATCAAGATGAAACAAATGCCCATGTTATGTCCCTTCATGATCACTTGCCCCGTGTGAAGGTTCTGCACATCACAACCATTAGAATAAAATTTAACTGAATAATTTTGATCAGTAAGTTGTCCAACAGATATCAAATTAGTTATTAATCAAGGAACATATAAAGTACTAGGAAGGTAAATGGATTGAGAAGAATTATTTGACAAACAAACTGTACCAATGCTTTGAATGGATAATTTTTACTATTCATAGTCATTATAGATTGGTTTAAGGAACAAGGTTTTGTTAACGTCCGGCCATTTAAAAAAAACAAATGCCCATTTTTTAAAAAAACTAAATGCTAGCCATTTTTAAAAATAAAACACCGGCCGTTTTTAAAAAAAAAATGCTAAAAAACTGACGCCCGAAAAAAATCTATAAATAGGGCATCATAGAATGAGAAAAAAAATAATAGTAACAACTGTATTTTTTTGTAATTTTTTTTTGAAGATTACTAATCGGCGTTTTGTTGAGATCGTGCCACCAACAGATGTTGAAGTTTTGACTTTCGGGTTGTACCGAAAGCGTATCGTCCAATTTTTCTTTGCACGAGAAAGGAACCAAATCTCCTTTAGGGCAGTGGTTTAATCCGTTAACTTATTTTATTTTAAAATAATTTTTTTCACTAAATATAATCTGCCATACACCATAAATTATTTTTAATATATATATATATATATATATATATATATATATATCTAGTTGGAAGCATATAGAAATCATTTTCAATATCAATCTAAAGGAGATTTTTGTAAATTAATTAAATCATTTTCACTAACAATCTAAAGGAGATTTGGTTTTGGATGTGATCTAATCTCTTGATTTGGATGCGATCTGATCTCTTCGTGGGTTCAAAGTTGTTATCTTTTTTGTTTTCATTTTCCTCTTGATCTAAATGAATAATCCGCTTCTTTGAGTGGGAGAAACGAAATCTTTATCAGATCCTACCGTGATTTAAATAGGAAAAGAAAATATTTTATGATTGGCTTTTCGTTGCTTCTTCTTTTGGTGTTTTGTTATCATATTAAATAGTTTATGTTTTCTTTTTTTTTATTTATGTGTGTGTAGTGCGTTCATCTATGAATCTCGTCCATATCTTCTCATGTTGATGATGTCAATTATATTGTATGATGTTGTGTATGATATGATTGTTAGTTATGTCATGAGATCATTTTTGCTTCACTAAAATTTTTGTACTATTTGTTGCAATCCTAAATATTGTTATTAAGGTGACAGTGATGGTTATTTCGCTGAGATAAGGATGGCCTTATCTAAGGCTAGTTTAGTGGTTTCTTTTAGCTAATTTTAGAATGACCAAAGAAAAAGTTAAAATGTTTAATGCCATTGTTGAGTCTCCTAATGATGTGATGAAGTAGTCTCAGTATTTTGGAGGTAAGTGCAACATGGATTATATTATATTTTGTGGTCCTTTTGTGAAGTAGCATGATCAATGATTATCATTCATGTGGCATAATTAGTCTTTCTTTTAATAGACATTATTGCCCATATCATTAGCCCATCCATTATTTATAATTTGCATATAAAATGCTACAAGTGGCTTGAGTTGTTCTTTCCTAATTGTGCATGCATGCTCAAATAGTTATTACAGTTGCAGTCCTTCTGGCTGTTCAAGTAGTTAAGTTATTCAGAAATGTAAAAGAGGATATTTTAAAAATATAAGATCAAATAGATCTTTTAACTAAAGGCATTTCAAAGGCTGCGGTATTTGAGACATCGAGAGGGATGGGGCTTAAGCCCATATATTAGTCATCAGAGTGGACCCCTACCGTTATGGTAACCCCATGGTTAAGGTTCAAAGGGAAACGATCTCTGAGGTGATATCTGGAAGCACCGCTTTAGGAATCTGTCTCCATCCCATCCCTATGGTATGGTGCTTTATTATGACAGTTAGGTTGAGCATAGCTCTTAATAGATTCAAGGCTATAAATTTAGCGAGGTACGATTTCGTTGCATATACCCTTGGAGGATCTACCTTGTTGAGCATAGCTCATAATAGATCCAAGGCTGTAAATTCAGCGAGGTATGATTCCGTTGTATGTACCCTTGGAGGATTTACCTTAGTAAAAGTAGTCATGAGGCCGCGACTATGGGACCGAGGTGAATCCTTAGTAATTCTCATGAAAATCAAGGCAAGCACATGGCCTAGATAGCGCTAACCCGCATTATAATCAGTTCATCTTCATACTATGTGTGTTTTATACTAAATGCAAGTTCAAACCTAGAAGGTACTTGCACTAAGCACAGTAAAATTTCAAAGTTTTAAAATTGCTTATTGAATTTAACAATTTTTATTTATTTATTTATTATTATTTTATTTTTATTTTTTTGTTGGGGATTGTTAACGTTCGACCGTTTAAAAAAAACAAATACCCATTTTTAAAAAAAAACTAAATGCTAGCCATTTTTAAAATAAAACACCAGTCATTTTTTTAAAAAAATGCTCAAAAAGTGACGCCCATTAAAAGGAAAAAAATCTATAAATAGGGCACCACCCAGTCTTTCATAGAATGAGAAAAAAATAATAGTAACAACTATATTATTTTGCTAATTTTTTTTGAAGATTGCTAATCGGCGTTCTGTTGAGATCGTGCCACCAATGGACGTTGGAGTTTTGACTTTCGGGTTGTACCTTGGAGGAGAGCGTATGGTCCAATTTTTCTTCACACGAGAAGGGAACCAAATTTTTTTAGGGCAATGGTTTGATCCACTTCCCAGGCCTGACTCTTTAACTTATTTTATTTAAAATAATTTTTTTCACTAAATATAATCTTCCACACACCACAAATATTATTTTCTAAAATATATATTAATATATATATATATATATGAATATATATATAAGTTTCTAGTTGGAAGCACATAGAAATTATTTTCAATATCAATCTAAAGGAGATTTTTGCAAATTAATAAAATCATTTTCACTAACAGGTTTCAAATCAACAAATACATAATTTTGATTTATTATGTGGTTAAAAGCAGCTGAATCAATAAACCAAGGAGTAGGCTTAATTCCTATACCTGATAACCTTGCAATAAAAAAAATAGAGGAAAGGACACCTAAAAGAGTTGATTGCATTGAATCTTGAATCATCTTTTGAATAGCATGCGATGTGAGAGACATTTCAGATGTTTTTTTTTGATTTCTGATCACTGCTTATAGTAACAAAGGCTGATTGCTTATTTTTCAAAAGTCTGCACTCCAAAATGATATGGCCTGATTTCTTACAATAGTTGCATATATTCGTCTTCTAACAATGAGATTGTACATGCCCAAATTCATTACAGTGCCTACACCGAATATCTTCTTTATATTCATGCCATTATTTTGAATGATATCTTCCATATGAATCAAGAAATACAGAATCAACTGAATTAGTTTTTATGTCTAGCTATGCCTATGTATTTAAGCGTGTTTTATCACGAATGAGTTCTCCCAATATAGATTCCATTGTTAGATTTTTCATGATTAATTAATGTTCCCCCTAGTTGTCTTAAATTTAGGTCTGAGCTTCATAAAGAACGTGCGATCTTTTTCTTTCTTCACTTCAGCATATGCGGTAGCAAAATCTTAAAAGAGGAAATCATATCTTGTTCTGTCCATAACTTCAACATTTTACTATAAAAGCTGCGAATATCCCTGTTTTCTTGACTGATGTTGGCTATTTCGTATTCAAGCTCGAATTGCCTTGACTGGTTCACTTGAGAATAAATTTCTTTGAGATGATTCCATATATCAGTAGCAGTATCAAAAGATCGAAGGCTTAGTGCAATATTAGGTTCAACTGAGTTGAGAATCCAAAAAATAATTTGTGCGTTCTTTGTTTTCCATCTGATCTTCTTTTTCTCATCATCTTCTGCCCTCTCTGATCTATCAAGAATTTCAGAAAACCCCTTGCCATCAACAAAAATTCGAAATTGAAATTTTCAAAGTGCAAATTTTTGCCATTGAATTTGACAAATACAGCTGCGGATTTGTTTGTATCCATGGTGAATAATCAAAGTTTTGGAAACAAAGGTTTAAGAATAAATCTTCTAAAGGATGAATACAGGAAAAAGGAAGAAATTCTCAAAAGAAATTATTCAGGAGAGTCGTAAGCAAGAGTGCAAAAGAGTTAAACTTTGGCTCACAATCGAAAGGAAGAAAAATATCAATTGTATTCTATATCTCCCTATACAAAGATTATAGACCTTAATATATAACAAAATAAGTGTCTATGTAAGGTAAATCTAGCTAATTTAGGAATACTAATATACAATAGGAATACAAGAAATTTGAAGAGATTTTTGTCATTATTTTTCTGCAAGATCTTCTCTTTTTTATAGCAAATTTTCTTTTTTGATTGTTGGCCAAATCTACTCCGTTTGACATTGGAGAGATTTATGTCCTTATTTTTCAGTAAGATCTTCTTTGTTTGAAAGCAAATTTTTTTTCTTAATTATTGATAAAATCTGCTCCGTTTGACACATGATGTATAATCCGTAGTATTAAAAGAGTTTTTGCAAGCTGGCACCTCATGTGGAATTTGTTATGAAAGGCTTTTACTGCAAGCTATGTATGCTCTCAATTTTGGAGACATCTCATAAGTCTACTAATGTAAGAGGCTTCAAAAAATTATAAATACTGTCTTACATACTCAAAAGGAATATTAATAAATTATTTTTCTCTTAAGATATTAACTCATGTTTGCTCTTAAAGTCTTTTTACAAAGCGGATTATATGGGTGCTTTTATTAATTCTAGAGCAATATTAGTAGTGGATGGTACTGTTAGTTGATTGATGGGAGTCTTTGGCCGCGACATGCTTCAAAATAGCTTGACGGATTTCGGGTGATGATGAAGTTCTCTTGGTAGTAGGTAGGCAAGAGTTTCTAGCTATTTCTTAGTTCTTACAATTTAGTTTTTGTCTTTTTTTTTTCTTTTGAACTTTTACTTGATTTTAAATGACTTTTAGTTTACTTTCAAATTGGATTTTGCTTTTTTACTTTGGTTGTGTTACTTTGAAACTCATATTGTCCTTCAGCCTATGCTAGATCTTTTAGTACCAGAGAGAGTTTTTTCTTACTTAGACCTTGTGATGCTCGCATGCTTAGCGTGAGAGTTCTATTCCTTTTAAAAACAAAGAATGATTTAAAATTTTTATTCTTATTAATTCTAAAATTGGAGTATATATATATATATAAAGCTTTCAAGATTCTAGTCGTTCAAATTCTTATTTTCTTTTGAACTTCTAGTTGTTTTCAATTTTTTTCCCTTTTAAGATCCAAATTATTTGTCAAACTTTTAATTACTAAGGTAGTGTTTGAAATAAGGGATAAGAGGGGATATCCAGAGGATATCCCCTCTTATTCCCAAAAGCCATAACTATAAGGGATAGCAGGAAATAAAGTTAACCAAAGGGATAATCCATGGTTAACCATGGTTAACCATGAGATATCCCCTCAATTTATTCCCTAGAGAATGCAGGAATAGCTGGTTATCCCTCTAATAAGAGTAAAAAAAGGTTATCCCATGGATTTATCTTTTGCATTTGATATGATCAATGGGATAGCCAAGGGATATCCCTAGGGATAGCCAGGGGATAAATTCTATCCCGTACACTTATCCATGGATAACATTTTTCCTATCAAACACTACCTAAAAGGTTTTTTGATGATTACTTTTCTTTCACTCTATCTAATAGGTTACGACCGTGTGTGAGTAGTCTTAATGGATTGCATGTAGCCAATTGTTTGATTCCAATCTAATAATAAGTGATTCACTGCTAATCTCCAATTAATGGCAATTGGTACACCATCTATTCTTACTGAAGCCAATACAAATTCTAAAGTAGCTGAAAAATAAAGGGCAACATTGACGTAGACAGCCTTCAATTATATAAGAAATAATTTCTTGACATGGTAGCAATAAACTATAATCCGATCTAAATGCTAATTCATGAGGTCCAAACCTAAATCTAGTCCATGTGACCTAAACTTAGATCATTCGACCTAAATCTTAGTTCATTCACCCTAAAACCTAGTCCGTCAAACCTAAAACCAAGTTTATATAATCATACTCCAATCCATCCAACCTAAATCATAGTTCACTCAATCCAAATCTAGTCTATCCCGCCTAAATCATAGTCCATTTTGTCCACATATATATCATTTTAGGTAAAACTTATTCTATTTGATCTAACTCAATTG
Organism: Calamus simplicifolius; assembly: GCA_900491605.1. Classification (NCBI taxonomy): domain Eukaryota; kingdom Viridiplantae; phylum Streptophyta; class Magnoliopsida; order Arecales; family Arecaceae; genus Calamus; species Calamus simplicifolius. The sequence continues at coordinate 863,175 of UESW01004534.1, read as the reverse complement.
GAACAAAGCATATTAATAGTCCATTTTGTCCACATCTAGATCATTTTAGATAAATCTTATTCTATTTGATCTAACTCAATTGGAACCAAGCCTATCAAAACTATCCAAATCCAACCAATTTAACACTTGAATATACCCAATCTTGACTGCTCAAGCCTGATCATATCCAATCATGATCAATCATATCCAAATACACCCAATTTATTTGTTTAAATGCCTAATCTAATCCTTCTTGAAGCTTGCGTTGTGGGTTATACTCCAATTAACCTTTTTTTTTTTTTAATGATCCAACATAGCACATAGCTTAAATTACCTTTAAATCCTACATTTGCTTTCAAATTAAGCTTGAAAATAGTCCAAAATGACTTTAAGCTAAACTTAGATTTGTCAATTATATTAAATATAGGTATCATATAGTATTATATTTTCAAAATCATATATATTTAATATATTTAATTTAAAATTTAGTTTATAAATTATTTATATATTTTAAAACATGGTAGGTAAATATTTACCGGATTTTGACGATCAGATCATACAAAATAAAATATCATTGCATTAGAATGGTGAATGTTGATCTTGAATGCGAATAGTTAATTATTAATTTTGTATCATAAATTAAAAAAAAAAAATAATATAAAGTACATAATTCCAAATGTTGTTACTTGGAGATAATCCGACGGTACTGCCGAGGCGAAACCTCGGATCCCACCGGTCGTTGGGAGATCACCTCCGGTCCGGCTCGCGGCAGAGGAATCACTGCGCCGTGATGTGAAACGAGAAAGGATGGAGCCGGCCTGGACGTCCGGCAGCCTTGCCACGTTTCGCTTCCCCACCTCCTCCGTTCCCCTGCCTTCCCGTACCTCCAAACGAGCGTCACGCCCCCCTTCCTTGCCTCCAAAAGCCAAATCCCCCTCTCTTTTCATTTCGCTTTTTTTGGCCTTTAGGCCAGGACAGGCCATCGGATATCTTGACACGTCAGCAGCTTTCTCCGAAACTGACATGGATGCGCACCGCCCAAGCTCCCGCTGACGTAGCACGACGACCCGCCGCCGTGGCGAGAAACCGGCCGTTCCCCCAGTTCCCACTTGGACCCTGCTCTTTCGTTCAACGTAAAACCCAAATAATAATAATAATAATAATAATTACGAATCACGCCGCTCCCTTGCTCCCTTTGTCGTTTCGGCTGACCGCTTCCCTCCTCCGTCGATCTTCACGGTGACCGTCCGCCCGTCACGGAAAAACTGTCCCCCACGTGTCAAGATTACGAGGGATCATGCGAGATCGTGCGGTCCACCAACCTATTTAATATCCGCCAAAGTAAAGAAACGATTGAATCGGTGGGTGGAAAACCGAAAACTCTGTCGAGCGAGGGACGCAGCACGTGGTATCTGACGGGGAACTCACGTGACTGCCTGCGGCCGACACGAGTCTCCCTCGTTTTGCTGGCAGCACGCGCCTCTCCCGCCGATCGAGGGAGCGCTCGCCTAAGCCCGATCGGGACCCGACACGTTCCTCCGAACGCGAGCCAAGTCCGTGTGGCTAACCACCTTGGTCAACCCATCAGAGTGGCCCCGTCCCGCCCCGTCTGGCCATTCAAAATTACCGAATTGCCCTCACGTGGTGGGGCCCCGGGAGGACTCCGGTTTCCGGACCGGCACCACAGGCGGATCATAGTTTAGCCGCTTTCTAAAACGCCATCAATGTTTCTTAAACCATATTTACAGAGACGGTGGGATCCGCTCTTAAATTACACGCGGCATCAGGACGGAATGGATCCCACGTCACGTGGAGAAGGTTCCAAGATTAGTTTTTAAAACCAGTGCCTTTTCGCACCGATTTTAAAACAGAAGCGTTAAAAATAAAATTTTTTATTAAAATAATATTAAAGTAGAAAACATCATTTAATTTTATCTGAGTGAAGTCGTCATTTCTATCGCAAAATCGCTGCTCTAAGTAGCGACTTTCTATAATATCTATTATCTTATTAATCAAAAGAGGGGTTAGACGATGGTTAATTATTTAGTATCAATCAGAATTATCTTATTATATCTATTATCTTGATATTATCTTACATAATCTTCTAGCAAATCAAAAGAGGGGTTAGACGGTGGTTAATTATTCAGTATCAATCAGAATTATATTGTTATATCTATTATCTTGTTAATCAAAATTATCTTGTTATATCTATTATCTTGTTAATTAGAATTATCTTGTTATATCTATATTATCTTATTATATCTATTATCATGATAATAGATATAACAATATCTTGTTATATCTATTATCTCGATATTATCTTGATAATAGATATAATAAGATAATAGATAATAGAGGATTAGGATCGTTGGGAGGCTCCGAGCGTTTAAGAAGAGATCACGCTTGAATGAGAAAATCTATAGAAATTACCACTTCTTCAACTAAACTAAAATCACCATTTCAACTAGCAATTTCACTTGGACTTGAAAGTGATGATGATATGAAAGTAAAAAACATCATTTTAAATAATATTTTTTATTTTAACACTATTTTACCATTATATTTTATTTTTATCTTATTATTTTAAAATTAATATTAAAAAAAATAATTTTAAAAACTACTTAGGTTCAAAGCTAAAGTCAGAGCCAGAGCCAGAGCGAGACCAATTCGACGAGCAGCCGTTCTATAAGGCGCCCTGGTGAGAGGATATAATTTAGGACTATGACCACTAATTAGTTAGGCGGCAGGATTCGGCCGGTCGAAAAGACGGCGTAGCTCTGGGCACGTTGGGTAGGGGGATAGGCCTAGGGAACGACAAAAGGGCCTGCAGATAGCCCGGAGGAAGGTTAGTTAGGAAGCTGGCGGGGAGATCGGAACACCTGAGGCCGCAACGGCCGTAACGACGAGAGAAACGGCGAGGGGCCCGACACGGGCGGTGGAGCGGGCATAATTCCGGTCGGTTCGTTCTGCGCTTGCGGAAGAAGCCAAATATCAGGACCACCCCCAGGCCCAGCCCAAGTATGGTAATTATATACCATATATAATACAGTGATGACACGTATTGGAAGGTCGGTTGAGGAAGAGGAAAAGTGGAGCGCGAGGAGAGAAGGGGAGAGAGAGAGAGAGAGAGGATGGGTGTGCCGTCTGCGTGGCAGGATCAGGGGGCTGCCCGGGGTCGGGGGAATAGCTGGCGGGTGGGTCAGGGTCAGCCCGCCGCCCACTTCGTATGCCGGTCCGTCCTCGCGTGGAGACGTGGGCTTGAAGTTTAAATATGAAAGCCACCGCCTCCCCCGGGTTGGTGCCGTGGGCTGTGACTTGTGACCACCGGGAAACGCGTGCTTTACTTTACCCCCTGCAGCTACACAAGAGAGGGAGGGTAGAAAGAAGAGGGCGAGTGGAGAGCATTATTAGCTCGATTTGCGTTCTAGCCTCCGCGTTCAGTTCGGTTGATATAAAAAGAAAGGGAAAGAAATAGGAGAGATTGAGGGAGAGTTGAAATTATAAGAGGCGAGGGAAGAAGAAAGAGAGCCTTTGCAAGCGAAAAGGGCGGTAGTTCTAAGGAGAGTATTAAAAGAGCAAAGGAGATGGAATGGCCGGCGTGTTTGGATGAGTTCCGCAGTCGGATGAATACTCCCAGGTCAGTGCTTCTGTTTCTGGTTTCCTCGTTTCGGAGCCATCTCTGTCTCCCTCCTAATTGTTTTACTTCCACTCCTCGTTTGCTTCTTTCTTTCTCGGTTCATCTCTTGCTTGCTTGTTTGCTTTCAGGGTTGTCATCGATAATGCCGTGTGCCCCTCCGCGACTCTGGTCAAGGTGGACAGCGCTCGGAAGCACGGCGTCCTCCTGGAGGCGGTCCAGGTCCTCACCGACCTCGACCTCTCCATCAACAAGGGCTACATCTCCTCCGACGGCCGCTGGTTCATGGACGTCTTCCACGTCACAGACCGCCTCGGCCACAAGCTCGCCGACGATTCCGTCATCTCCTACATCGAGCAGTCCCTCACCCCCGGCGCCGCCCCCCGCTCCGCCGCCGCCCTCGATGGCCTCACCGCCCTCGAGCTCACCGGCACTGACCGCCCGGGCCTCCTCTCTGAGGTCTTCGCCGTCCTTGCCGACCTCCAGTGCGGCGTCGTCCAGGCCAAAGTCTGGACACACAACGGCCGGATCGCCGCGCTCATCTTCGTCCGGGACGAGGAATCGGGGTCACCGATCGAGGACGCCCACCTGATCCGTCGAGTCGAGGCCCGCCTTCGCCATGTTCTCAAGGGCGACCGCGACGACGTTCGCGGCGCCAAGACCACCGCCGTGCCCTCGCCGTCGCTCACCCACTCCGATCGCCGCCTCCACCAGCTGATGTTCGCCGACCGCGATTACGAGCGGATCAGCTCCGCAGAGACCACCTCCGCTTCCTCCTTATCGTCGTCATCAGAACCGTCCGTTTCGGTCCAGAACTGGATCGAGCGCGGGTACTCGATCGTCAACATCCAATGCCCAGATCGCCCGAAGCTCCTCTTCGACATCGTGTGTACCCTCACCGACATGGAGTATTTCGTGTTCCACGGCACCATTGACACCGATGGCGATCGAGCCCTCCTGGTAAACTTTTTTTCTCTGTTTTCCTTTTTTTTTTTTTGTGTTTCCTCCGTTTTTTAGGTTAAATTTCGAGCATTTAGATTTTTTTTTTAGGGATTTTGTTCGAAATTTGGGTTAATTTTCGACTTCGTTTTTTTTTTTTTTCAGGAATTTTGCATCAGGCATTTAGACGGAAGCCCCATTAGTTCGGAAGCAGAGCGGCAGCGTGTGATCCAATGCTTGCAAGCCGCCATCGAGCGCAGAGCATCCGAGGCAACTTCCTCTCTCTCCTTTGCATTTATTTTACTTGCTTCGATTCCTTCCAATATCGGAGGCATCCGATTCTTTAATTCCAACTCGAATTTGATTTGATTCCTCTTGCGTGGATGATTCCAGGGGTTGAGATTGGAGCTGTGCACAACGGACCGGCGAGGCCTGCTTGCCGACGTTACCCGGACCTTCCGGGAGAACGGCCTCTCGGTGACGCGGGCCGAGGTCTCGACCAAAGGCCAAAAGGCGACGAATGTTTTCTACGTCACCGACGTCGCCGGCCACGTGGCCGACCCCCAAACCATCGATGCCGTGATCAAGAATGTCGGCGTGGAGAACCTCAAGGTGAATGAGGAGGAGCGGCCGAAGCGGCTGCGGCAGAAGATGCCGGCCGGCGACGACGCGGCAGCTGGCAGTGGTGCCGGGCTGTTCTACCTGGGGAGTTTGGTGAAGAGGAATCTCTACAACCTTGGCCTCATCAGATCCTGTTCTTAGGAAAGAACGCAGGAAGACGAGTGGTGTGAAACCATTCCAGTATAGTACCTAGCTTTCTACTGAGTCTGATCTCGTTTGATTTGGTTTTTTTTTTTTAATATAAGAAAGAGAAGGTTATTAAACTCAAGTGGGGAAGAAGGAAGTGAGAAAAGGAAAGGATATCTAACGGTTGTTACACACAAGACATCGATCAGGTCCCAGGGGTTGGTAACCGTTTTGGATGGTGGGGATTTGGGGCTCTCTCCGTACATTGTTGTAAAAGAGAAGAAACTTCTAAAAGGCTCATAGCATATACACGCAGAAAAACTAAGGGGCTGGTTGAGTGGGTGATCGATTGGTTGATTATTGGGTGGTTGTGGTGGAATTGCGAGCGTCCAACTCTGGCACGGTTGGGGGTCCAGATTGTGTTCTTCATTGTCACACACATACACACATTGTACGCAGACTTTGTACATAATGAATTTGATTTTAATGCAAGGGATGTTGGACCGAGACAATTCTAGTCGTCTTTTATACCTTTGACTTGGTTTCTAGAATTCCTGTTTGTGGGTCTTTGGAAGGGAAAACGTGGCTTTACCGAGTCCAAGGAGAAGACCTGAGACTGGTTGGATTCTATCTCAGCGTTGGCTTTCAGACCTACTTCACCTGCTGCCCATTGAAATTTGATTAATTTATGTGGTCCAGCGTAGACGAATGAGAAAGATGGCTGCTGGCCTTGTTTTAATGGGAGAAGGATCCGGGCCGAAAGGGACTTGAAGGGATTGCAGTTCGAAGAGGAGCAGGATGCGCGATTTCTTCGCCGTCCGACGGGTGGTTGGTGGATGATGGATGCGAGGTTGTTGCTGCTTTGCCCGATGCGTGGTTCCTTCCTCGCTAAATGATGATGTGATGATGATGGTGGGATTAAAATGCTGAGCGGTAGTTGAGCTGAGCGGAGACGGTAGGGAATTGGAGGAGCCGTGGATGCATTCCAAGGAGACTAACGCGTGGTGCTTGGAAAACAGGACAAAAGTTAGTGCAACAAATCGTCCGTCAACTTAATTAGAGAGCTTGTTGACATTTGTGAGTGAGTTGCTGACAGGCTTGCCGTCTCGAGGCGGCAAGAAGCATGTCTAGCTGTAAGGAATCAGTAATTGTATCTAGCTAGAAATTTGGATTAGTCTCTAATATTTAAATAATCTGATAACTAACGCAGTGTTTAATATTGGGGATAAGAAGAGATATTTTTTAAATATTTTTTTATTCTTAAATGCTATGAAAGAGAGGATAGTATGAAAAAGTTTAATAAAGGGATAACCCATTCTGAACTTATTCCCTAGAAAATTCGGGAACAACTAAAGTTATCCTTATGACAGACTTATAATTTTAAAAAAATACTTATTCTCAGCTATTTTCTGATAAATACTATCCTATACATTTATCCAAAATAATTTTTGGACTATCAAACACTATCTAAAGTCAATTTGAATTGCGGGCGTTTGGAATTGAAGTTTTGACCAGATGCAGCTGATCGTTGCAAGGCATGGGCACATTGGCTCATATGTCAGCTCATATATATATATATATATATATATAAAAGCTGCCAAGTTTATGTGGAACTACTGGAACCAACTGATATCAGCTAGATAGGGATATTATCTAGCTGATATTGACCTAGCAAATGTTAATTTCCAAGCAATGTTCTCACAAATTAAATTATTCATACATGCATCGCTGAGCCACCGTTCGCCTTTCTTCGTTTCATGCCAATAACTTCATAATTCTTAAATTAGCTAGTTTAGGGTTATTGATCAACCAATGATAGTTTGGGCCAACCGAGGGCCAAAATCCTTCGACAGCTAAAGCTCCAACCCCAATTTTAAGATTAGCGCCACTATTTGATGTTTATCATGTGTTACCTCAGATTTAGCCAAACTTCACCACACTATTTGACGTTGTATCATGTGTTACCTCTGATGTTGTAGGTAACAAAATGCTATGTTAAAACCTTCATATATATTATTTAACAGATCCAATCCAAGCATAACTATCATGTTCAAATTTTTCTTCTCGAGGTCCACCGACATGCAAGTCTTGGTATCCAAGCATATGGAGCACATATTAAAGGAAAAGCCTTTCTATATCGCCTTTAGTGCAGGATGATTTGTATCGGATACGATGATTCATGTATGCATAGACTGCACCGAAAGGTTCACTCATGAATTTCATATAATGCGCAGATCCATGCGTGAACGAATCACCGCGCCAGATGTAGGTCATCCTGCACCAAAAATATGTTAAATTTTTTTAATATTAAATTCTCACAAACGCAACTTATAGTTAATTTAGATCTTACCCAGACCCAAGTTGGACACAATCTGGATCCACAAGCCTGTGGGTAAGCTCTAGACCTAGACCCGTGAAATTTTCAAACTCAAGAATAGGTATACAAAAAGTCTACCCAACTCAAACCTAATGTAACCTGATCTTTTATCATATTAGGGATTAGTTTAATTTTTATCAGGCCAATTTGACACATACAAAATAATTTATCTAGTATATTATTACTTTCTAATGTTTTATTCATACTATTTATAAGATTTAACTGTACATTGAGGCCAAATGATAATTTTGAGGGCAATAAAGGAGTCAAGCTTTTAGGATCTGAATTTGACTTGATCCAACTTAGGTCGGGTCCAAAACACACACAATCCAACGCAAAGTCAACCTACGTAAGCCAATCTCGACTAGATCCTAGCTAGACCTAGACCCCGTCTAATTCCTTTGTTAGGTCGGGTTGGAAGAAAATGTAAAACGACTCCTTACAGGTTGATATATATCATTTGGCATCTTTGCTGAATCCAAGTTACAAGGCATTTTGAACCCAACCTGAATTCATAGCAACCACAGCACTAACCTTCCTACCTTTGTTGGCTTAAAAAGTCTACTGCCTGATAGGAGGTTGGGTTTTGCTACGTTACTTTTAAGTATTTTAAATATTAAAATTATCAGTCATAAATGTATTAATACGGGATAAAATTATCTCATATCAATCGACCGACATGACACTCAAAAGAAGTCCACTCTCCACCGTAGTAAAGGACAGCCGCATCAATGCAAACTTTGAACCTCGGCCATTCTTCAAGCCTCCGAGCCGAGTCTAAACCTCGACAGAACCGAGCTAAATCTCTGAACCACGGCAGGACCGAACTTTGACTCCACTTGCCAAGTGTCATCTTTGCCTGAGTCATGCCAAATATCTCGGAAAGCAGATCACCTCGATCGCAAGCCTCCCTAAACGGAAATGGGAACCGAATACAACTCCCCCTCCGTGATCAATGGAAGCTTAAATCCCACCGATAAGGCATATATCAATCGGCCTTATCAGCCACTGACTTCCACAACTGCACCCAAGGAATTAGGTAATAGCTTACCATCTCAGAGGCGTATAAATAACAGGTCGCAGGACCCTTTAGGTAAGCACACGAAAAAACCCTTACTAATGCCATTATTCTCTAGAGACCTACTCTGGAGTGTCCCTCTCTAAACAACCTTCTCTACCTTATCTGTGGCCAAAGGTTTTCCACTGAGTTGGGCATCGAAGGATCTTTCATAGGGACCATCACCTCAATTCCTGTGTGAGGACTATTTTACAGGTCCGCCAGGATGGGAGAATGCCATTTAGATCCCGATGTGAGCTGTCGCTTCAACCCCAGGCCGAGAACAAAAATTTGCAGCAACAGATTGCGCTAGAGGAAGGGCCCCAAGTTTCTAAAAACTTAAAAATGGGAGAAAAGGTTCAAACAAAAGACACATCCTCAATGATGAATCGCAAAAGGACAACCGTAGATGCTCCAGACCAGGCCACCTCATAAAGGCCTGATTCTACACAAAAATCGGCATCCTCACAATTGCCCCAGCATGAAGTTTCATCACCGCTCGTGGCCCCCATCATACAGACCAATTTGGCACATTGATCTAATAAGTTCAAACATTGGCGCAGTTGGTGCAAGGCCTTCATGGAATCCTTCCCCCAGCTGCGCCTAATCAACAACATCTCAGCGGAGTAGCTACATCGGTTCAATCGATAGCTCCTCTATCCAACCAGCTTAAGGCCACGAGCCTCCCACAACAGCTTGGCCGTGAGGAAGAAGCGGAGCCCATTCTGCCAAAAATTGAAGACAGGAGTTTCCCTCGGCCTCAATGGGCCCGCTTTGTGTCCCCGATTTCTTCTCTCCATGACTCGATACCAAGACCACAATCTCCGCCCAACCTCTTCGACTATCCGAAACAGGTGATCGAGAGGAAGATCCAGGAGATACACCTAGAATTAGATGCCGTCAAGTACGCATCTCGTCCGGAGCCACGGGTGAACAGACCACCCTTCAGTGACAAAATCATGAAGGAGGCAGTCTTGTCACACATCAAACTTCCCTATTGATCCATAAATAGGACCATCGACCTGGATGACCATCAAGCAACTTCGGTCCATTATGCTATTCCATGAGCCTCAGATGCGATCCTATGCAGGGCCTTCTTCTTGACTCTTCGAGGACCTGCTAGAATATGGTTCACACCTTAAAGCCGAACGCCATTAACTTTTTGAGGAACTGGGTCATTCCTTCATCGTCAGTTTGTCAACAGCCACCGCTATCGATGAAGATTGGACTCCCTCTTTAAGATAAGCAGGGGAGGGAGAGTCTTTAAAGATAGTTTCTTAGGCCATTTCAACGTAGTCATGCTGAAAGTTGACCACCTCAATCATAAGGTGGCCATATCTATCCTAGCAGGCGAAGTATCAAAAGAGGAAGACTTCTATCTAGTAATGAAGGTGAATTACCCCAGAAGCCTCTCTGATATGATAACCTTGGCAGATAAATATGCCAGGGTTGAAGAGTCAGAAGATTGGTACAAGCAAAACAATCAAAGAAAAAAGAAAGAAAAGTTTGGACAAGAACTGACTGGCTTGCCCTGAGCCCCCCGCCATAAAAGGGCTCCACCACCAAGGCAGCACTTAGAAGCCCAGTGTGGATATTCAACCAGTTTACTCACTTATCGCACCAAGGGCCCAAATCCTGATGAAAATTGGGCATCAACTCCCTCTATCGAGGCCCCTCCAAGGAAATCTGGCTCGGTGGGACATGACCAAGTACTGCCAGTATCATCGCGACTATGGCCATAATACCGAGGAATGTTGGTAGTTTAGATAAGAGATCGATTAGCTCATCCCGAGGGAGGCTCGAGCAATATAGGGGACCCCTAGAGGCGGAAGTTAGAGCAGAGCATCCATCCGAACTTCAACAACAACCTCCATGAACCCACAGCGACGAGCAATGTCAACATGATACTATGGTTAGCCCATTCAAAAGTAGGCCAGATGAAGAGAACACATCAAAAAAGAGCTCACATTCTCGGAACAAGGTCAGCAATACCAAATTGGGAAGGTCCATACCAAGCGACAAAGGTCATCAAGCCGGCACCTACCGGCTTTAGGACCTAAACAAAAACCATCCCAGAACATGGAACTTAGACAATTTTTGGATATATTATCAGTAAAGTATTTTTGAATTACTTTGCTCATTGTAATAAACATCTTCATATGTGATGGTCTTTTCTCCAAATGACCATCTTCTTGAAGACGTTGTGAGGAATAGGTTTTCTCCTAGTTATTGACATAACGAGTTCAATCTCCAAACCTCGATAGGATCGAGCATTCTCTGAACCTCAGCACAACCGAGTGAATTCTTCATACCTCGGCATGGTCAAAAATTCTTCGTACCTTGGCATAGCCGAACATTTCTCCGCACCTCGGCAGGGCTGAGTTATCTCATACCTTAGTATGATCGAGCGATTTCTTTGTACCTTGATAGAGCTGAGTTATCTCCATCCCTCGGCACAACTGAGCGAATTCTCTGTACCTCGGTAGGACCGAGTTATCTCCATACCTCGGTATGGTCAAGCATTTCTTCGTACCTCGATAGGACCGAGTTATCTCTGTATCTCGGCTGGGCTGAGCGATCTCTTCATACCTTGTACGCCAAGTAAAACATATTTTATTCTCTATACCTTGGCTGGGTGGAGCATTTTCTTCGTACCTTGGCAGCGCCAAGTAAATATATTTTTATCCTTTACCTCAATAGGGCTGAGCTTATATCCGAACATCAGAAGGATCGAGTTGAAAACTACTCTGCTTTATTTATGAATCCTGAAAAGGGCAAAATCCCTATTTTGTCCTATCTCCAGACATAAAAAACCGAGTGCATCCTACTGTCTTCGTGAACCATCAATCAAATTGAGACATCTATTAGTTCTCTCCCTGACCCTTTGTTGGGGCGTTCCTACGTGGCTTTCAATAGAACTTAAGAGGAAAAACAAAGCAAAAGTCATTCAGCAAAAAACACAGCTCGTATAGAATTGGAAAAGAAGAAAGAAATTTCATTTATTGAAGGTCTTGGTACAAGAGAATTACAAGAATATCCTCTTCTACACTCTCCAACGCTCCTCAAGCTCTTTAGATGTCTGCAGGATACAAAGGATGAGAATGTCTGGCGATCAACGCTCAAGTTGAGATACTCATTCTCTGGAACAACCTTTTTTTTAGAGGATCACCTTCTAGCTTCATCGGATGGCTATGCTGCCAAGGTCTGGAGCCTGACCAATTGCAAGCTATGCTGCGCCTACTTTTGCTTCCCATCCTTCATTGGCTCCTTTGCCGACTCATCCTTTTTTGGGCTGACATTTCTTCAATCTACTTCGCCAATGAAGGAGGTTTGGAGCTGACCTTAATTTTCTTTTACTTATGGCTCAGCGAGACCAAGCGGAATCGTCCCTCACCTTTCCTTCCGGTATGCTCTTCAGCAACTCCCACATCTAAGCCCCAGGATTTAAACTGGACGCTAAAGAAGACCGCGAGATCTTTGATCTCTAGTGTTGACATGCGCGGAGCCCATTAGGCTCATCATAATTAGTCCCTCCCTTGATCAAAGGAAACATGATCCCTGAACAAAGGCATCATCGCCGGCATCCCCACAAACTTGTGCACAAAGGTGAAGCATGCAACGTAGTGCCAATTACTTGGTGGCACCAATAGGAGAAGGGGATGTCGTAGAATTCCATCATCACCTCGATTGTCGAGTGAAGGGTGAATGCCCATCTCAAGGCATTCTTCATAGAAGAAGGCTCTAGACTCCGGCTCCTCAGCATGCGTAGAAGCAGAAGATCCCGAGGTTGCCTCCTTAGCAAGGAGTGTTTGATTTGAGAAGAAAGCAAAGAGACAAGAAGGCAAAATGCCAAAGATTTGGAAGAATGTGGCTGCAGACGATGCCAGTCCTTCCCTTTTTAAAGCCATCAAAAGAGAAGGAAAAAGACATTATTAGGAGGAATTCTTGAGAATCGAGGCCCATCGGTCCAAGCTCCCTGATCTTTGGTTTACGTGTCGTCCAGTCAGTCTCCCTCAGTCGAAACTCAAAAAGACCCTCCTTGCCTAACGATATGAAGTAATGGTGCACCGTATCGGAAATGATGCCCCCTCGATCTCAACCTTCGTTGGTGGGAATCAACTACCTGAACCTTATTCCCTAGGCCTGAATGAAAACAACGGAGTAGGAAGGGGGCACGTGATATGAGATAAGTAATTTTTCGCATAAGTCAACCGGCATGAATAGGCGGTGGAACCCACTTCGAGGACACGTCCCGCCAATTGCAAAGTTTGAGCCTTGGCTAGGCTGAGTAGTCTCCGAACCTCAGTAGGGCCGAGTACATATATTCTTCGAGCCTTGGCAGGGACAAGTATGTATATTATCTCTGTACCTCGGCAGGGCCAAGTATTCTCTGAACCTTGGCTAGGCTAAGTAGTCTCTGAACCTCCGGTAGGCCGAGTACTTATATTCTTCGAACCTTGGCAGGGCCGAGTATGTATATTATCTTGTACCTCAATAGGACCGAGCATTCTTCAAACATCGGCTAGGCCGAGTAGTCTCTAAACCTCGATAGAGCCGAGTACTTATGTTCTCTGAACCTCGATAGGGCCAAGTATGTATATTATCTGTTAGTAATAGTGCCCTAGGCCTATTGTATGGACATAGTATTTGAATATTTATGAGTATTTACTATTATCATAATTTATGTTTATTATATAATAATGTCCTTGAATAATATTATGAATTATTCTAAATGTCCCTAATCGGTTATTATTGTAGGAATAACAATAAATTAAGATTAGTATAAAATTTGATTGATATTAATGTGATGAATATGTGTATGAGATACAAATCAAATTTATATGTATTTGTTGAGAACAAATATTGGACAAGACTAGCCCTGAGATTAATACATGGATCAAAGTCATAAGTTAATCTCTAGTAGTTGTGTCATTAAATCCTTAGACCTGAGATTGCTATAGTTCTCAACATGAGGAATATTATGTTTTGATATAATCAAACGTTGTCTTTAACTGAATGATTATAAAGATTATGCTTGAACATAATAAGAATCATGTTGTAAGATATGAGTGATTAAGATGGAATTTGTCCCTCTTATTATAAGAGAGATATCTCTGGGCCCCTCGATGATTGAGACTGAGAAATGCATGGCTGTGCTCAAATGAATTGATGGAGATCAATATCATTTGTTTAGTCGGTCTAATTGGGTTTCGAGAAATTAAAAATAGAGCGATATAAGGTTGACTTTTCATGCCTTATATTCTATCAAGATATCATGTGATAAAAGGATTATGTCATTAGATACTTTAAGGTTGTCTCGGAACATAGCTTTTCATTTAACTTGGGTAGTCATAATGTCTTGCTAGAGGCCACTTATGACTTATAGGATCAAAATGTGATTTAGGCCTACTGCCAACGTTAATTAAACCTATAGGGTCGTACACTAAGAACGGACAATAATGGTTACGGTTTGTTACTCTCTATAGTAATTTAAAATGATGAGATTATTTTAAATAACAAATAATAATTAGTTGTTATTTAGATTCGAGTTTAATTTTAAGAAAATTTAAATTCATAATTTAAATTATGATAAGTAATTAATTAGTTATATTTTTTTATTGGATAAGGAAATAATCCATAAAGGTTTTTGGTTAAAAATATAAATTCCTTATTTTGTAAGGACTAGGATTTAAATTGTCATTATTTAAAAAAAGTTTTAAATAAATATTAATTAAAATCCTAGTTAACCAAAAAACCCCTAGCAGACTTGTATATATATGATATATACGTTTTAAAGTGTATTGGGGCTTTTGAAAGGTCGTGTCTATTGGGGCATTTGAAGGGTCATGTCTTTTGCCTTGAAAATAGAAAAATGGAGAGTTGAAGAGGCTGGTTTGTTTTTGTGAAAAATGAACTTTGAACTAGCATTCAAAAAAAATGTTT